>OX104117.1:67071055-67435384 GCA_944474755.1 Limnoperna fortunei
CTGTGACCGGGTATATTGAATGTATGTTTTTAGTTTAGAAAATAAAATTGTGAACCTCTACGACAAAATGAACATTATTGAACAGTTTGTTTTTTTATGAATAGAAAGTTTTTTATAATGCTATAATCCGATGTTTAATATTAAAATTGTTTTCCTAATAAGTGGTAAGTACATATGAGGTACCATGTTATTAGCAAGTTATTATGTATATTCCCTGAGCCAAAGCAAATAGAATATAATTCTAAGCCATGAATGTGACAATAAAAACCATACATATTAATCAGCGAACAGTACGCAACAACCACTGTGTAATACCGGAATCATTTATATTTTGTTGCTCACATCTGTATGTAGGCATATATAACAGAAGAAAATTTTAAAAAAAATTTTCATTGATATAGTCATTGTCTAAATTTACTGCCCGAAATTTCGTAAAATATTTAAATTTTATGGTTTTTCTATTTTCAAGGTGTAGATGTACTTAGCCGGATTTGGTATGTTTTTGAATTGAATTTTGACTATAAAAGCTCTACAACATCCTACTCATTTTGATTTTAGTGTTGTTTGGCTTTATGAGTATTGATCAGACAAAACGCGCATCTGGCGAAGTAGATTCTTATAACCTTGGTATCTTTGAAGGCATTTTATTTGCAACCACTGGGTCGATTCCTCTGCTGATAAACTGTTAGCCCTATGGGTATCACCAGCCCAGTTGTCTCACCTTGGTGCTGACGGGAATATCATTGATTCTTCAGTGATATAGTTACTGTCTAAATTTACTGCCCGAAATTTCGAAAATTATATAAAGTCTAAGCTTATTCTATGTTCAAGGTGCATATAGCCTTAGCAGGATGTGGCATAACGTTTTTGGCATTGAATTTTGATTGCGAAAGCTCTACAATATTTTATTCATTTTGATTTTATTGTTGTTGGGATTTGAGCGTCACTGATGAGTCCGGGTTAGACGTAACGCGCGTTTGGCGTACTTAATTCTATTTACCTTGGTATCTATGATGACATTTTATAAAGCAGATTGCTGTGTGTTGTTTCTTTAGGAAACATGTAATTTGTATTTCTGTGGTAATTTACGTAGTTAGAGAATGTATAAACATTTTTTTCTTTTTTTGTAAATTAGATTAAATTTGCAAAAATGATCAAATTATTTTACTATTGACACAGTAAAAGTATATTTAATAACAATTTCCTTTGGGTGCCCGATGTCTTTACTGAAGAACAAAATCAATTATACAAAAAGTCCTTATTATTGTACTTAGAAGTACAAAGGACCAAAGAGAAATATCAAGACGTTTCAAATCACGACTTCAAAAATGATATTTGATTTATATTGATAAATAGAAGATACTTGCTAAAAAAATATTCGTTCTTTATTTTTTTAACAATTTATTCACCACGATATACGAATTAATGTATATAAAGTCAAGATAAGGGACACATGATATCCCATTGAACATTCCTATTCAAAATATTTAAATGTTTAGAATAATATTACAAACGGAATTGATTTACAACGAATTATAAAACTAAAATTTCATAAATTAAAAGTAGGCAAATATGATTCAGAATACATAGAACAGAAAACACAAGTAAAGAAATTGTTTAGTCCGACTCATATGCACCATTTACGCAGAGAAACTGCAGCAGTCAGACAATGAATGGGACGACGACAGCAGCTCAGCCAACATTCAAAACAGCCCAAGTCATCTCCATACAGAACACGCAGAAAACTGACACCACCTCTACCCAAAACCTAAGCATCCGACAAGAGGGAAAAAAGAAAATTCAACTGAAAAAAATTCTATTCTTCGATGAGATGCATCCAGCTGGTAGAAATTCGACTGATGACCCAAGAGAAATTTAATCGGTTCAGTCCTTTTTCTGTAATGTTGTCGAACTACTATATTTTATACCCCATACACACCACGATCGATTTTATTATGACACCAATAGTATTCTTCCTCCTGCATTGTGAAAGTCAACTCCTGGACCGATAAATCTTCACACTTCTACTACAAAAGTTTTGAACGGACTTTAGCTAATACCGATCCTATAGCTAATACCGATCCCATCGGCATAAATTTCTTATGTCTTATTTTGAAATATTGAGGGCATGATTTTGCATTGAGACATGTAACTGATTACCAAGCGAGAGGATATATACTGTAAACTCATTCATTTACATTTTATTGCATACATAATTGTCATAACCCCAAGCGCATGTGCACCTAATTCGGATATAACCTACCCGCAATCTAATTGAAGTTATTTTTAATACGTTTACCACATAACTATTAAAAGGGAAGATAGTTAAAATTGCCATACCAACCAATTATCAAAGTTGAAGTTAAGCAAAATTCATATATAAAACATCAAAATACCGTAAACAGCTGAAAAATTTATGATATCGAGGACAAAATTGCCTTCGATACAACCAGGTTAAAATTCCACTAATTATTCTTGTACGGACTACAGAAATTCTTCGAGTTAAGCAAAATATCGAGAGAACTGAGATCGACACATCCGAAGAGGAAATTCATTGTAGATATGGGACCAATGCAGGAACTTAAAAATTATATCGATATAACCGAGGTATCGAGTCAAGCAAGTTCGAGACAACGATGTTCTTCTATAGTTATATGATCAATCGGTCTAATGAATTCCCAAAAAAAATATTTTGTTTGCATCCAATTACAGCAAACGACGTAATTATATGTTCGTTAACTGCCATTTCATCATATCTACGTGTTGAAATAAGTTTTGTACATGATAATCATTTAGGTATGGTTGCAAAATAGATTGTTGTAAATAGGTTTCTGTTAGTTTAAAGGATTCAGTTAAATATTACGTGGACTAATATGTGTTTGTGTTCTTGAATGCCGTTTATCATCGGTTTCAGTTACTTTTTTCAGTTGTATCATTACATCCATGTTCTGTGGAGGAGGAAGACGGAATACTCATTGATAATCCCCAACCTTTGACAGAAAGACTGGCAATCCTTGTCAGCCAATGTTACAGTCGATCAGTAAAGTTCGAACCAGTAGCCTCAGTGTGATCCGTAGTTGGTCTCTAACTACCATAAGAACACGACCATTGAGGCCACTACGGTAACATTATTTAAATGTAGATAACCATTAAAATTAATATCATATCGTTATTTATACAGTACACATTTTATTGATCTTTTTATCTTTTTAGTTTAATATCTGCGGATCATCATAACGGATGACTTGAGTGAGTAGAAAAAACCTGTCCAGGCATACCACATGACCCCTCTGTGGTTGTTACCGTAAAATTTTCCTTGTAGATATTCACCATTTAGATTGGAATAGCTGCACTTATCATACCACCAGGCACCAACAGCTGTCTGAGCACAGGCTGTTTGGGTTCCCTTGTCCTTTGTACTAAATGGATGCCCTTTATTGTAGCTTAATCCATCTCCTATATTCAAAGAACAAATTAACTAACA
Organism: Limnoperna fortunei; assembly: GCA_944474755.1. Classification (NCBI taxonomy): domain Eukaryota; kingdom Metazoa; phylum Mollusca; class Bivalvia; order Mytilida; family Modiolidae; genus Limnoperna; species Limnoperna fortunei. The sequence goes on from OX104117.1 coordinate 67,074,540, forward strand.
CTAGTAAACAATATTGGAGCAATGGATTTATCAATATAAGTATAATTCACGAGACGTTAAACGATTTTAGGTTTTCTTTGTTATGTTTATAAGAAAAATACCGCTTAACTTGAAATGATGGTGACGGCTATAGAACTATGAAGGGATTACTTCAAACTATAGTCAATGTCGTTGTAGTTTGGTGAAGATTTTTTGCCTGATAAATTACAACTGCTTACTGGTTATGGTCGAGCTTATGATCCTTATGCAGATCCAAAAAATTATATTTTGAAATCAGCAATTATTTCCTCATAATATTCAACGTTGATTTTCATTTTGATAGAGGGATTTTCCATAGTAAAACCTACACCAAATTTCACTGACATTGCCTTCCTTGAGTAGTTTAGTTTAGTGACTGGTCTAGAAAATCGAAATAACAAAACGTGTAAGTTGTAAAATGTACACACTAAACAGCGGATTGGGTGCTGGGTTTAGCTTAATTCTAAGACGAGACTTGTTTCCATTATGGCAACAAAGATTATTTTGAAGTTGACGCTTTAATCATCGATAATTTACATAAAATGCTCTACAGATATCTTTACATCTATTTTCTCATTTTAATAATGACAGAACTAATTAGCTTGTGCAGGAATGTACTATTGATGCCATCAAACCGGTTAAACCAAATGTACACTTGTTGGTTTCATGACGATGAGTAATAAAATAAGACGTGAAATATGACAATAGAATAATGGACTTTTGTTTACATACCAGCGTTTCCAGAATAAGACCCTATTGATAGAGTGTAGCTTGATGCTTCGTTGCTGAGTGAAAATGGTCTGTACACAGCATATCTTTTGTCTCCGTTCCAGTCCTGTAGCTCTATCCGTAATTCATATTGAGCTTTTGATGTTAATTGGAAGATCTTTTCATTTCCTGCAACAGAAACAAGCTATTATTTTTGTTAGAAATACTTGACATGATGATAAATCATAGCTTCTGCAATTGTAATATTTTTAACAAAATCACCAACATTCTACACATAATTAGGGTATTTTCTATTTTATGGCAAGAACTTTCTATATATACCATTTTCATCTTACGTACCCTTACTGATTTTTCCGCCAATACCCAAGCCATTGTTAGACTTATAGAAATAACTCCAGAACTGTGATAGATTAGAGAAATCGACCTCTTGGTAAATGGTGAAATTCACAAAAAGCACTATCGAGTCTTTAGCATTTGTCATCATTGACCGTATAAATGGTGATGTTGAAATGTGATATTGACCCATTGTTTCTAAAATAAACGTCAACAGTAAGGTTCTGTTTTATGAAAATCATTCACGCTCCGGTTTTTGAAGTCTCATTCAACTGAAAACATATTTGTAGGTCAGGCCCCAGTTTCATTATTTTTCACAAATTTCATAATTTGTTCAACCTATCCTTAGTTACAATTTGGAGTAAATACTGAATTTCGTGCAAAACCATAAGCCTGGGCTCAGAGCAAGATTAACTCAGAAAAGTTATTTTCAGTTTGAAAACGTTCGTCGCCACGATATACGTTTAGTTTGGAAAAACATAAACTGCAAGAAAAATCACCTCCGGTAATCTTTAACTTTATTAAAAGTTTCTTGCAACCATATAGTTTATGTGTTGAATAGAACAAAAACAGTCAGAAAAAATTTAAAGTCACCAGCAACCATATAATGTGGGATTAATGACGAAACTAGATTCACATAGCACGATTTTCAAAAGAGATTGTATACTTCCGGTTGAAAAAATACCTTGTAACCATATATTTTTATATTCAGGATAACACAATCTCAATGAGAACTTGTAAACAAATTTTAAGTTCAAACAGTTGAAACAAAATGTCATGTTCCTATTAACACGGTCATGACCTATGTCTACATCTGCACTCGTATTAATTGAATTTGTACCAATATTATAAATTATTTATAACAGAAAGGTAACGGTAAATAAAGTGAACAAGTGAAATAATAAAGTTTATATTCTTTCATAACTTAATTAGATACCCAACCAGTATTCGTTGTCAACATCACCAAAACCATCTTTGTAGTCTTGCCATGACCTATAAAAGTCCGTTGTACCGTTCTGTCGTCTCTGAATAACCTGAACATTTAAATATTAGAAACAGACATATATTACTATTATCAAAAGTAGTCGATTAATTAATAATGGACGTAAGGCCTATTTTCGTTAGTTCATTGATGTATACACGGAGTCGAGGGGGTTTATGTAGTTTTATGTGAGTGAAACGACAACTTTTATTCATCAATAAACTACAAAAAATTATGCGATAAATCTTTGGAATTCTTTTATATGTTTTTCTTTTGCGTTCTCATCTAAATATAATTATCCGATTTCCAGTTCGCGGAGTCATATAGTATTGATAAAGATAGAAAATGAAATGGGAAAGCAAGAAATTTACTGTGTTTTGCTGAAAACTTTTCTAGACGTTAAATGTTTATCTTTTTTTCCTTTTCTCTTTTATCTTTTTTGCCAAAACGATGTGGAAGCATGTGTCTCAGTATGTAGTCATGTTTTCGAAAAAAGTGTCAGGGGAAATCATGTTGACACGAATAATCCATATTCGCCCCTCTTGAGCTGCCCATACCCCCAGTTTATATTTTTTCGCCCCTTATTGTGAATCCTGGATCCGCCCTAAAAAAGTTCTTATATCAATCGTTTTACGGTTGTGATTTACCGTCCAACCACCAGTATCTGTAGAAAAATCACAATAAGCATTAAAAGCTGTCATGCCATCCGGATTCAGCCGGTATACTCCGTCTCTGCAGTTGTTGTTCTTTAGATCGGTACAGTCATTTGCTTTCCCGCCACACGTCTTCGATATATCTGTTCAAAATACATAATATTCTATGTGTATAACAATTAATAATTGATAAATGTTTTGCACAACTTGAAATTAGCATAGATTTATAAAATATTAAACTAAAATGTCCTTTGGAATCAAAAATATGTTCTGATAAAAAGGAGCATAATTACCATTTGTATCCTTTGTTCTGTTACTTAAGGCTTCTACCAGTTGTTCCATTGACTTTAAAATAGACTGCGTAAAATTGGCCATTTCTAAAACAAAATCGTTTATTTCAAACCTGAATAACCTTACTACGAGTAATTTCAATGAAAGTTTCTCATTAGATTAACATTCATTTGAATTTTTCATTTGTATTAGATTAACGCAACTTTCAGCAATATTTCAGCTATATCATGGCGTTTAGTTTTGGCTTTATTGAGGGAGTAAAACCGGTGAAAGTCCCCCATCTATGCAAACCTTGTCGATTTGAATAATCAACCGTATTGTTTACAGGCACGTGATTAATAACTACCTTAACCGTTAGGCCAACAAGGCCCTTTGGCATTCATTTAAATGTTCAAGTAAAACATACAAAAATATTGGTTGTTTACAATTGAGGGGCGAATGAAAACCCGCATAACGTAAAAAAAGGTATAGGATCAAGTAAATTTTTAATTTTAATTTATTTCTAATTTTACAATCAATACATTTAATAAACAGATACTAAAACATGCATGAACGAAATTGGTTCATACCTGAAACTGTCTTTCTTGCTTAAGTATTAACAAAGTATATTTTGTTTCGCCGTAAGCACAAAATCCTATTTAAACAAGACAAACATATAAGACTCTATGAATGGTTTGATAGTTTGGGATTTGGGTTAAAATTACGTTAATGATATTATAAACGCAATGGCGTTGTAGTTTGCTCAAATATTGATTTCGCCTGATCGCAATTGTTTGTCAAATTAACATAATGTAATGCCTGATCTAACAAAACAGTTTAGTATTGCATGATACAAAATAGATTATTGCATTGTCTGATTTAAAGTTCATTATTATGACTTATGTATTTGTTCTGTAAAAAGCTAATAATATACAATTAAATTATTTTTGCTTTTGTATTGGTTTTCAAAATATGTATGATATGTTTTGTAGTTGTAATGTCATTATGCGTTTATAACTATTAGATCCTGTTACATGTGACATCTATAAATATTGAATGAATATAATATAAATGACTTTCCAATTTTTAATTATTCACAAGAACTCATATTTTAATACTTAACACAAAAAACTAATCTAAAGTGTTTATTGGAAAATTAATACGAATTTTTCCAATTTATTCCTTTAGTAATGGAACATGATTGGTTGCAACGATCTAGCATCAATAGAGATCAACCCAATATATAGCAGTCCATTCGATGTAACAACCTCTTGACCAGAAATTGCGTTCCTGAATATAATGAAGGTTACCCTCTACTAAATAGCCAATCAGTTGATGGAGTACTCAAAAGTAGAGCTTAAAAGAACCAAAGATTCAAATTGATTGATTTCAATCAAGTATTATATACTGTTTCTATCTATCTGACAACTGAAACAAGCGTATTTGTGACGTCATTTGTAAACTTTACAAAACCTTCTTATTATACTTTAAACTTGTTGCGCCGATATGTTTTAGCAAAGACATTGTATTTTGAGAAAATAAGGTTGTCACTGATACTGAACTTAAAGTAAATTCAGTATTCTATAAAGTGTGATAATAGTCAGCTTTGTAAATCATTTAGTAGTGGTTATCCTGAAAGTGTAATCAGTATGACAAATACAGCCTACAAGGAATGGTGCTTCACCAATCCACAACACAATTCAATGCGTTTATAGTGATTGTAGATTTAAATTTATTAGCTCTTAAGCTATTATCATTGGCATTTTTGTGTTTTTTATATAAAGTCATAATTTTAGTAGGTAAAGTAACACTTACCTAGAAGCATATCCTTGATTTCCTGCACCATTTTTTCAGTTTTATTTATTACCGTTAAATATTTGCCCAACCCTACAACCAAAATACGAATGGAAATGAAACATGAATAACATTACACAGGCAAAACAGCAATGATTATTCTCATATAAACAAACAACATGGACTGACTATCTGAACTGAGACTTCATTGATAAACTGTACAAAGGGGAAGAAGTAGAAATATATATTTTTAGTTTAAACAAAAACTTCGGAATAGTTATAACAACAGATAATAACAAAGATGAAAATTTATTCCCAAAACTAATAGCACAATAAACATCTAATTAAGAAATGGAGATTAAGAAGCCTGTTAAGGTATGACTTTATGCCTATTCCCTTAACTTATCTGTAAATATTGTTTAAAAATGAAATATGAAGATACTTTGTGGAAGAGACATAAAATACATAACTTCAACGGGTCTCCTAATTCCCATTCTTAATTTTTTTGTTCGAATCGACATTTTAGGAACACGCCAATATGACACAAGTTGGAAGACATGGGCATGTCAGTAGTATCGAACGTCGTCGTAAAGTAACAAGACTTGTTTTATTATTATTATATTTATAAGTGTATGTTAACTAATCCCGTTAAAACTTTTCCACGTACAACAAATTATTTGATACAAACCTGACGCTTGAACGTTGCCTTGTAACTGTAAATTTATGTCATCCGATCCAAGAGCAGTTGTTAACACAATACAAATCAATCCAACACGTACCATTAGTACCATTTTGGCTGCATTTGATATTTTGGACAAGTTACTCAACAATATATTTGTACAACAAAGCATTTACGTAGAAAATTACAACTTTACGTGACAAATATCAAAATGGTCAAATTGTTGTGAGGTGTCATATTACATGTACTAGTTACAATGATATCGAAATCTGTCATGCAACAACACCAGATTTTGCAACGGAAAATATATTTTTGTTATGGAATTTTGGAATAATTACTAGATGTCTGTCTTGCAACAACAACATATTTTTCAGTGGAAAATATATTTTTGTAACGTCTCTTTGCTATTTTTCTTTGTATCTTTGTATCTTATGCTCCAAATACTATCTAATGAATGTACATTTCTCTCCCCATTGATGAAGCACAAATGTATATTATATACAACGCTTCAAAACATGCAGAGCTCTCTACATATATTTACGTAATACACATGAAAAATTCTTTGTTGAATATTCTGGAAGTTAAAATGTACATATCTTACAATGTTTCAAACATGGTTAGTTCTGGAACTAGGTGTCAATACTTGGATTAATTACGCTGAAAAGTCCAAACTTCACTTTTCATGGCAATTTCCTTGCAGTGTCGTATAAATATAGTTTTACACTCCTTTAGGAGTCTACTCCCGTATATGGAAGAAGAAATATCATTTTAAAGATATCTTCCCGTAAACAGCAATATAGGGCACGCAGAGAGCATAGAAAATACATGGAGCGTTAAATATAATGGACAGAGACCTGGATACAGCCCATGTTGTGCCCTCAACGCTCTATTGTATCCAAGATTAATTAAATATTTGCATTAATGTCCATCGAACAGCTCTATACAGGAAAAGAACACATAAGGAAACCATAGACAATTCTTCTAGTACTTAGACTTATAATATGTGTAGCGTTGTATATTATAATAAAAATTATTTAAGGAAAAGTTATAAAATAGATAGTATGATAGAATAATTATTTAAGCTAGGTTTTCAAAAAATGAAACATTTTATGACCAAAATTCAAAACGTATTCATTTGCAACAAAAATATCGACATTATATTTAAGTATTGAATGCATTCGTTTGAAGTTTCATTTACGTATGAAAGCGTTGACCGAAGCACATTTTCAATGAAGTGCGGTAGAGCTCCATGATGAAAATGTGCTTCGGTCAACGATTTCATACGTCAATGAAACTTCAAAATAATTCATTCAATTCTTCTATTTGACATTTGTATTCATTTAAAAAATGCCGGGGTCCTGATTCAAATCGTGCAAAATGTATTTTTTTATTTAAAAGACGGTGTTTGTTTACTGTGGACGTCGTCAAGATAGCGCGTGCTTTTCATGGCTACCGGTTTCATTGAGAAATGCAAAGAATGATTCTACGTCATCTCTAACGTTCTGAACCAACAGAAATCTAGTATATCGATAAAAAACATACGTAAAGTTAATATTCAAATAAATTAACTTACGCTTACAGTTCTGTAACAGAAAAGCATTAACTTTAAACAAAGTTTAAATCTGCAAATGTATTAATTTATTCTTGTTCATTTTAAAAGAGGTCTGTGCAGATGGCTAATGGTACAAGGTATCAATGGATGCATGATGACACTTAAGTATTGTAGCTTTGAATAAAAGTTTGATTAGCACAAGTAGCCTAAACTGAAGCGGGAAATTGACAAAACATCACAAAACAAGAAGCTACAAATCAATAGAACAAAAGTTACAACACATTTGTTCTTGCTGAATAATTGATGAACATCTGTCTACTAGAATGATGCCAAAACCCGTTAATGACAAGTGACCACGAAAACAGACAACACTCGAGAGATGGATACACAATTACTCAACAATTTGTGAATCCTGTAATCATACCAAAGAAATAGGTACTACATATGATTAAAAAGTAAGTTAATAAGACATTACTACTTTTTCTTGCTTTCAATCCTGATTGCCTGCTTGATTGATTGATTGCTTGAGAAACATTCAGTATATTAGGCATTATTCAGGACACTCAGTATATATGAGACTATTATTTGATTTATAATAATAAAAAATTATATATTAACATTTATAGATATTAATAAATGCGACTATATTTACAATTCATTTATTAATAGGAATAAATGATTTAATTATAGAATATGTATTATAGATATTTATAAAATATGGACCGAATTCGACGACGATTGACCATGTTCTATAGTTCAGAGCTGTTTATATTCCACCTGTAAATACAGTTAATGCATCAGAAGATGCATTTGATGAAATTGAGGTTGAATTGCAATCGTTCTGAAATAAATCAAACTATGTTATTTTGACCAGAGATTTTAATAGCCGAATCCGAAACCTACCTGACTTTTATAATCAAGGCCGTGAAAAAGGTTGAGAGTGGTAAATCACCAAGGGAAGACCAAATTATGAATGAATAATAATGAAGGTTGTGTGGTGGTGAGATAAATAATAAGAGTAGTAATAAAGGTCATGTACGCCACAAGGTTAAAAGGTAAAATCGAAAAGACAAATAAAATAAAAATTAAAACTTAAAAATCAAACAACAAGAAAGATGGGCCCGAGCTATCGGTCCAAAGACCTTCTTCAGGGTGAGAAAGAGTGAGACAAAGAACAACACATCCGTATAGGACAAGGAAAGAGAGTAGACTAAATGACAAATGGCGAATAGCTGTGATCGGTCACACACATAGACATAACCAGAAAAATTACTTTTAGTTGTTCTTGACCTATCAAAAGGTCTTGAACTTTCATTCATTAGTAATTCCAAAAAACGAAAGTGGACACTCATAAAAAAGTGTTTTTTATATTGATCCCAAACGGATGGCTAGATCCCAGGAACTTAATAATCCTCTGTTCCAAAGATTGTCGTTGTTTTTCGCCCAAATGAATGAATATATTGTAACCTCTATAGATAAAATGACTAATGTTTACGATAATATGTTCAATCCGGTTTTTTAAACAGGTACACTTCAAAACAGCTTGTCCTGTCTTTTTTGCAGTGTTTTCAGAATTTGGTGTAATATATTTTAATCCGATTATATCCGATGTACATAATATAATTCATTTTTCATTTAAATCCACATATATCATTACTTTCAATACAGAGGTTGACAAATCGAATGCACCGATCAGTTGGAATCCATCCAAGCGTGACGTATTTGAATAATAATTTTGTCCTGCTTTATTTGTGTCCGAGTAGCAAAAAATAAAGTCACATCTACTCACACCGTCGGTTTTTATTTAAAATACTGAGAAGAACGAGAATTTGGTAAACCTTTCTCATTTCCTTCGAAAATACTGTGGCACAAATTGTTTTGAAGAACATTATGACAAAATGGTTCATAATAAAGTTAACGAAAATACACTCAATTGTATTGGCCACAGAATAAAATCGCCGTTTTGTCAATAAATGCTATTAAAAGCATGAATAGAGCGAAATTTCTAACCTCGTTCTGTTAAACAGCATCTTTTTATCCCTCTTTTCATACCGGAAATGGCTCTCAAGTTTTTCTTTGCATCAAAAGGTCGGGGGTGAATGAGCGCGATTACATGCCGTGATTTTTGCAATAAATTTTTCCAAATTTAGGTCAGGAAACCATAGACTTCCAATAGAAACCAGAAGACGGCAGAATGTTTCTAAAAACGAAAGATGCTGTCGCCTATGTGGTTATCTCGACGTAAGTGATGCGATGAATATATGTAAAAGAACACAAGACATAAAAAGATATGCACAGTAAGAGTCCAGAGTTCGAGAAAGGACAGCTAGATCTGAAATGTACATAACAGTGAATTGTGTTTCAATATTAAAATGAAATAAACAAATACATATATATAAATGAAAATAATAATAGGTCAACCGAGCCAGAATCATCTTCATTTACGAACAGCATTTTTCTAGCTTCAGCGTTAACCAATGCGTCTCATTTTTACACGTAAGGTCCACAATATTGTTTCTAAACTTGAATTTATTGCAGTTCTGCAATCATGAGATTCTATCATTCACTGAGAGCTGGCTATCCCCTGCAATTAATGAATCTGATATAACGCTATCAGGGTATAAGTCTCCGTTAAACTGGTTCAGCACTGCCTCAAAACATTTTGTATTTACTAAACCTCTGATTTATTGTCTCGATTTGTTCCTTTCTGATGCTATGTTTTCATGAATGTGTGTGGTGCTTTGTTTTTCTGTCTTTCATTTCCGTTGGTTTATCTTACGACTTTTTTATTTTAGATATATAAATATGCTTAGAACTATGTAATGGTAAATAAATACCAAGAGACTACAATATACGCATACTGTTTCATGGTCAGAGATGTTTGTTTGATTGTTTGATTGTGGTAACGTTATTTTCAGCAATTTGGTTCGGTTATATCATTGTGTTCAGTTTTTAAATGGGAGTGGACGCTGAGTACCACTTGAAAACCACCGACCAGGAAACGGGCTGGCTTAGAGATGAAAAACATTCCTATAATCTAAGGCTAGTGCCCTTAGTTAGGCTGACTGTCTGCTGTTTAATGACAAGTGAGCAATATATCAGGTATATTTAGGCTAAACAATGAATAATTTTTGTAGAACAGAAGGTTGGCATCAATTTAACACTTGGAATCAATTTTTTACATATTGTCGTTCACAAACCAGTAGCGAGGTATTCTAACATCACGGAATGTCGGATTTAGAGCCCCATATTCTGAAGTTGTTGGTTTACCTTAACACGAATATAGTGCCTCAGAATATAGGTAATAAATTCTATTTGGAGTGAAAATTTTATTTTAACTGTGTCGTATTATTATTTGAATGCATGAAATAGTTAATTATCAAAACAATCAAGAAATACGTGTCGTTAATTAAGGAACGATTCTAAAAAGTTTGAAATTTTTAACGGTAAGCGACTTCGTACATGTACATGTAGTTTACATTTCCTGGGTGTCAAATGAACTGTGTTCATGAATCATTTGGAGACGATTAAATGTCTTAAATCAGCTTCTCGTAGAGAATTTCTGTTGTATATAACTCGTGTATTAGATTTGTGTACCTCAAAATGTACGACAACGATTACGGTGTTACAAGTATAATGCAGAAAAAAATACATGTACAAAGTTATTAAATCGGCAAATATTTTTATTGATGTTTTGAAATAACCCGCTCGTCCCCCATTACAGCAATGACGAAGGACTTAACGAATTCGCTAATAAACCGTAAAAATGTATGAAGTATCAATATGTTCAGTTACATTTTTACATTTCGAACAATAAGATTTATATTGTCATAGTAACGCATGAAAAATGACACTTGACAAAAGACTTTGGCATACCAATAGTATCAAGATTAAATAACAATATTTTAATTATTATTCATTATTATAATTTTAATGTTTAAACCGTTCAATCTATTCAACAATTACAAAAATATTTGATACAAATCTGACGCTTGTACGTTGCCTTTTAACTGCAAATTTATGTCATCGGATCCAAGAGCAGTTGTTACAGCAGCACAAATCAGACCAACACGTATCATGATAATTTTGCATGCGTTTAAGGTTTCACAAATTAATAAACACTATTTATAAAAAAGTATTACAATAAAGACAATTACAAATTTGCATGACAAATATCATAATTATCAAATTTTTGTAAAGCGTCATATAACATACAGTGTACCAGTGTCGATGTCAGTCATGCAGCAGTACCAGATTTTATGATGGCAAATATATTTCACTTTCAAATTTAATTTTCTTATATTTGGACCCACGCTTTACCGATTTCTGCGCTGGCTATGAAAGGATAGTACGTAAAAATGTTATGTTTGGTATTGTTAACGCGGGTTTTGCCGCATAAAGGTTGTGAAATATGAACATTTAAACTTCCAATGATGTTACAAAGACATTCTGAGACTGTATAGTATTGTGCGCTCCAAAAATATATGCAGGAAGCTCTATATAGTATAAATGTAACTTTAACAGACAGTGAGTAAGTATAGCACTCTAATACATGGTGCACTTCATATTGTAGATCGATACCATGATGCATGTTGATTACTCAGCATACTATACGAAGCGATCTATTACATGTTGGTCCATTTTAACATGAACGTCCAACGAGAGAACACCCCTATTTCTCTGCCACCTGCGGGGAAACCCTTGACAGCTGTGTAAGCTGGGCAATCGGAATCTTGTTATTTCTTAGCTATATAATATACGTTGCATATAATTATAAAGATTATTTGAGGACAAGTTGTAATAACGGTATGGGATGAATGTTTTAACTAGCGTTTTTTAACTGAATGGTATATAATAAAATTTCAAAATATATTTATTTCTAATAAACTTAGATTTACTGTTATTTCGATGAACAAATATGTTGGATATGACAACAAATTTTGGACAAAAAGTTTATATTTAAAGTGTACAGATGATTACTTTGATTGATTGATTGATTGATTGATTGATTGATTGATTGATTGATTGATTGATTGATTGATTGATTGATTGATTGATTGATTGATTGATTGATTGATTCTATATTCTGGACGTTCAAATCTAGTTTCGACCATGATTATAATAATTCAAAAATAATTATAAAAATTTAATAAATGTGACATTTTATATTTTTTTATTTATTAATATTAATAAATGATTTTTAAAGTTAAACAAAATAAATTATAGATATTTAAATTAATATGAAACAAAACCGAAACTACTCACTATTAATATGTTCACTTGTATTCACATTCCCTCATGAATACCTTATGGGCCGTGTCATCGAAGATCATACATGTCCTAAGACGCTCTTAAGATCTTTGTCATAAGTCGGGTAAATGAAGATGCCGCAATTTAGGACATGTCCTAATCTTTATCCGACTTTAGGACAACGAAATAAGTGTTCTAAGATGGTCTTTAGATGATAATAATTTTAATTTGTTTAAATGTTTACATTTTTAAATTTTGATATAACATTAGAACGTTTTGTAAATAGCACTGACTTACGCTTTTTAACTCCGTGAATTTGTATTCCTTTTTTACTCATTACAGTAAATTATGTAATCAGTTAAATGCATACAAATAGTCAGCACGAAATCAACATTTGAACCAAAACAAAGACGAGTCCTTGCAGTCAATTATAAACTCGTGCCTTATTATATCCCATTGAAATGCATATAAAAGTGACATTTTATGTTTTAATTTATAAAAAATTATTTAAAATGCATATAATTATATATTTATTCATTACATGTTTATAAAACGTTGATTTACTTTTTTAAGTGCAGTCAAATTGAAATTTTGTTGACTATTAATTACATATGTTTATTAGGAGAATAGTTATGACAAAAGTTATGACATCTTGCTAGGATGGTCTTAGGATATCGTCGGTGTGAGGTTTAAGACACGGATTCAACCACGGTTTTTAGTAGGGTTCGTGTTACTTAATGTTTGGTTTTTTGTGTATAACACACGGACAATTTTTGGAAGAGAGAAAAATAGTATTTTTAGTGTTTTAAACTGACTTTTTACTGATATTGAGTATAAAATTTGTGTGCACCAAGAAAAAGGATTAAGCTATTTTGTATTTAGTGCATTTAACGTGGATATAGATATGGATTCAGACCTAAATCCATTGAGTAGACAATCGGCGGACACGTATGTTAAACACGTAATGGCGTCTGGTTCTACTCAACTTGAAGCAGTGGAGGTACACGAAGAAAAACCAGTGAGTAACTTTAATATCTGTAATCTACAACCAAGGAAAACAAAAAAGAACAATGGTAATAGACGCTTATCTATTGAAAATAACGAACAATTTGACCCGAAAAAACTACGGAGTGATGTATTAATTGACATAAATCGTCACGATTCAGCGAGCAATCAAATGTGTACTGGTCAAGGTATTAACCCTAGTGATTTAAATGAGCTCAAAGCGATGGTATTATCCTTAACTGACTCTATGAATAGTTTTCGTGATCAATTATCGTCACGTATTGACAATATTGAAGTTAACATTACACAAAGGATAGAAAAAGTTGTCGATAATAAAATTCAAAGTGCGATAAACACAGAACGAAAAACCAACAAGATTAACTTGCAAAATCTCGATCGAAAAATGCAGAATGAAATTACGAAACTTCAAATTGAGGTTACAAATGATTTAAAAGATGTTAAAGCTGAACTTGATAAAATAAAAACAGTCCAGACACAGGAACAGGTTACAAGATCACAAAAGGAAACCGTTGAAGTTATAGATCGACGTTACAACGTGATCGTCCGCAATTTACCGGAGAGTAGCAAGGAAAATGTAGAGGCGAAAATTAACGGACTATTGAAAGACGGTTTAAAACTTAAGGACATTCGAATTAAGTCAGCAGAGCGCAAGAAAAGCAAAAACGACAAGAAACCAGGCGTGGTTCTAGTTAGATTGGATAGTCTAGAAGATAAGCGTAAAGTAATGGACTCGAAACGAAATCTTAGAGACTCGAGGAATTTTCATGATGTTTTTATTGAACACGATCTACTGAAGTCGCAGCGTACACTCCACGCAAATCTGAGGAACATAGTTAAGACAATTGGCACAGATCGTCTAGAAATCCGTGGATCTCGTATTCAAGTGAGAAGAGAACATAGTGAGAATTCATTTGAGAACCGTGCCACTTCCCGATATCCCGTGGACAGGACTGCTAATAGGAACTCTACAAGAGAGTCCAGTAATAGAAACTCTAATCACGGGAATTCTTATCGTGGAAATGGATTTCGTGAAAAGACAAGCCACCGCGAAGGAAGGCGATACTAGGTGCGATGCAGATTTTGGAATGTAAACGGCTGGAATTGTGATATTAAAAGCGATAAATTTAAACTACTTTCTATAAATCATTGTAATTTTGATATATTGGGCATTGGTGAAACCCATCTTACGGGATTAAACGGAATTAGCGTGGATGGATATAGGTGGTTTGGTCATAACCGTAAAAATATTCATGTCCGAGCGAAATGTGGATCAGGAGGTGTAGGATTTCTAGTCCGAAATGACATATGTCAACATTTTAATATATGCATAGCGGATGATAGCACAGATGGTATTTTATGGATACAATTTATTGATAAGCATAATTCATCGAATACTTTCTATACATGCGTTGTGTATCTACCGCCGGAAAACTCTTCCCGCGCTGTGAACATACACGAGTTTTTAGATATATTAATGACTCAGATATACACGATTCCAGATGGAAATAATTTTTATTTGTGTGGCGACTTTAACAGCCGATGTTCTGATTTTCAGGATTTCATCGAAGGAGTCGATATACTACCGGAAAGACACGTTATTGACTTTCAGCATAACTCTTATGGAGGTATTTTTGTGACTTCCTTATTGATGTAAACTGCTGTATATTAAATGGTAGAAATATGGTTAAAAATGACTATACTTTTGTCTCGACGAGAGGTAGTAGCGTGGTGGATTATTGTGTCACTCCATACGAACTATTAAGTCGTTTTAAAGATTTCAACGTTATTCGAATCTCTGACCTTATTCAAAGAATCGATATTGCAGATAAAATTGATTTACGAAAGATTGTTCCAGATCACTCTTTATTGTCTTGGACACTAACTTTAGATTTTGGATTTGTTGAAAATACTGATCGTAACGAGAAGAAAAAGATTAAATTTGACACACGTAATATACCGCACGACTGGTTAACCGATGAGAACGTCACATCAAATATTAATAAAATTCTATCTGAGTTGGAGGTAGCTGAAGTCACTCAAACGGCTATTGACAATATGTATATTGATTTTGTTGACGTTTTGAAAGCGGAAATGTCGAAAAAACTGCCGCAACGAACTGTACTTTTAAGTGGCTCGAGGAATAAATCGAGAAAATGCCAAAAACCGTGGTGGAACGCGGAACTGACAACACTCTGGAACGCCGTATGTCGAACGGAAACTGAATGGACAAAGTGCAAACAGAAGAGCCGCAAAAAGGAACTACGTCACATATATGTACAAACGAGAAAAGAATTCGATAAATTAGTAAATCAATCAAAGCGTAAATATTGGCATTCAATGCAAGAAGAGCTTGTGAATTCTAGTGGAAATCCAAAAGAATTTTGGAGAAAAATCGGAAAAATTGGGGTTGGAAGTGAACGTCAAAATAAAATTCCTATGGAAATTAAGTTAAATGATGGCTCAGTTTGTTATGACGAAAAATTAATTTTGAATAAATGGAAAAGTGATTTTTGTGATATTCTAAATCAAAATCATAGTAATATTATGTATAATGTAAATGAAGATAATATAATTAATGATGATTATTTAGATTGTGCTATTACATCAGAGGAGGTTTTTAATGTGTTAAAATTATCTAAAAATGGTAAATCGCCCGGCTTTGATAATATTCAAGTTGAATTATATAGAAATACAACTGCTTTGAATGCTTTAACCCGAATATTTAACATATGTTTTGAATCTGGTAAAGTTCCTGATGTATGGAATAAGGGAGTAATTACGCCAATTCCAAAGTCATCTAATACTGACCCTAGAGATCCGATGTCCTATAGAGGAATAACACTTGCCCCATCATCGTATAAGCTGTATTGTGGTGTATTGAACTCTAGACTGACGTATAAGCTCGATGAACTTGGAATTATAAACGACGAACAAAATGGTTTTAGAAAGAATCGCAGTACTATAGACCATTTATGCTCTTTAACATCCATCATAGAAACTAGAAAGTTAAAAAAGCAGTCTACTTTTGTTGCATTCATAGACTTTAAAAAAGCATATGACTGGGTTAATAGAAATTTGTTATTTTTAAAATTAGAATCATTAGGTATAAGCACAAAAATGTTAAAAGCATTACATTCTATTTATAATCATGTTCAGTCATGTGTTAAACTTAACGGTAATTTAACTGAATGGTTTGAAGTTACTTCAGGTTTAAAACAAGGTTGTATTTTATCGCCCCTGTTATTTAATATTTTTATAAACAGTCTTGTAGATGATATAAAAAGACTAAATATTGGTATAAATGTAGGTGATGACGTTGTTTCAATATTGTTATATGCAGATGATGTTGCATTGTTAGCAGAAAATGAACATGACCTGCAAATTTTATTGGATACTCTTAAAGAATGGTGTTCTTTAAATGATTTAGTTGTCAATTTAGATAAATCCAAAATTATGCATTTCAGAACACCATCAGTTAACAGGACAAATTTTATTTTTTCTTTTGACAGTAAACATATTGATATTGTTGATAGATACACTTATCTTGGTATAGTTTTAAACAATTTTTTGAATTATAATGAAACAGCAAAAGCAGTAGCAAAATCTGCAAGCAGGTCACTTGGTTTACTTATTTCAAAATGTAAAGCTAATGGTGGCTTTGAACATTCTGTTTTTACAAAACTTTTTGATTCTCTTGTTATGTCAGTTATTGAATATGGAGCAAGTGTATGGGGCTCAAAAGACTTTAGTTGTATTAATTCTGTAAAAAATAGAGCAATGAGGTTTTTTATGGGGGTAGGAAAGTACACCCCAAACTTAGCTTTATATGGTGATATGGGCTGGATGCCATGTGTAATTAAGCAATGGACATGTATTTTTAGAACATGGTCAAGGTTTACAAAAATGGAAAATGAAAGATTAAATAAAAAAATATTTTTATGGTCAAATAAATGTTCCAATAGTAAAATAAAAAATTGGAATTTTAGAGTTCATAGTAAATTTAGAGAACTTGATTTGTCATATATGTGTAATGTAGAATTTATTATTAATAAATATGTTATTAAAGATATAGAAAAGAGAAGTTTTGACATGTATAAAGATAAATGGCACCTTGATTTATGTGCAAATGAAAGAAGTAAACTGAGAACTTATAGATTATTTAAAAATGAATTTGGTAAAGAGGCATATTTATGTAATAATATACCTGGTAAATATAAAAGTGCATTTTCTAAATTTAGGTGTGGTGTTGCACCGTTAAAAGTAGAAACTGGCAGATATCAAGGGGTAAATCTTGAAGATAGAATATGTTTTTACGACTGTTGTTTACATAATAATTTACTTGAAGATGAGAAACATGTATTATTACAATGTCCTTTATATCAAGAATTACGTAATGATTTGTATGAAAAAGCAATTCAAGTTAATGAAGAGTTTTTAGAAATGTCTGATGATGAAAAATTTGTGTTTTTATTCAATAATAATAGTATGTATTTTTATACCGCCAAAATCTGCCATTGTATTTTAATGGAACGTAGAAAATCATTGTATGGGTAATTATTATTATTTTAATAATGATTTACTTTTTAAACTTAAAGTTTCGAAACTATGTGTATATTTATTTTTAAATAACAGTCTCTCATAACTCTTTTAAGAGTGGCTCTTTGTTTTATCTTTTATCATAAGTTTATCTTTTAATGTTGCTTTATGTATAAATGTATATAAGAGGTGAGACTTAAATAAAATATCTTTGTCTTTATCTTTGTCTTATAATTATATATTTATTCATTACATGTTTATAAAACGTTGATTTACTTTTTTAAGTGCAGTCAAATTGAAATTTTGTTGACTATTAATTACATATGTTTATTAGGAGAATAGTTATGACAAAAGTTATGACATCTTGCTAGGATGGTCTTAGGATATCGTCGGTGTGAGGTTTAAGACACGGATTCAACCACGGTTTTTAGTAGGGTTCGTGTTACTTAATGTTTGGTTTTTTGTGTTGTGTGTTTTCGTTGTCCCTTCATTCGTTTAACTATGGTATTGTATGTTCTTGTCGTTTCTGGAATACTCCTCTTTTTTCCTAAGTGACGTAAAACCTCAAACGCACATGGAAAGGCTAACTGAATTTACTCAAACTGTAGAGACCCGTACGTTCACTTTGGATTGTGGTCAATTGTTTGTTGGTTTCGATATTGTTTGTTCGTAAATGTCTGTTCAGTTTGTCACTTTTGTGGTTATTCATGCGTATGCTGAACTTTGAACGTACAACATTCTGGAGGTCGCATATAAACCACACTGTAACAGGTTTATTATGTTCTCACACATTCAGTTGAAATTGGCGCGAGTCTATGTGATCACATGTCAATAAACAACCGTCCATAGATTTTGTTTGTTTAACGCCACTTTCTTCAATTTACACCTATATCATGACCAGTTTTTTTTGTTTTGTTTTTTTTTTTTTGGGGGGGGGGGGGTTCTGGTGGGAGGGACGAGAAAGCCGGAGTACAAGGAGGAGAAACCATCTGGAAGTTAATTTTGTCCTTAGCAACAGACTTAAGTTCTTAGTATCTTTATATTTAATAGCATTACACTATTTAAAATACCTTCACAATTCTTCTCTGAACAAATGACTTTTTTAATTTTAATTTAATTGATTTTAATTTAATCTTTTTAATGTGAAGGCGGATTCAGGGATTTATATTTTAATCAAGGATTCAACACGTTATTTGTCTATTTAACTTTGAAAAAACAGCGATTATAGCTGATTGCTTTTTTTTAAATTTTGGCATGTAATTATGTGATTACATGTTGTGAAGAACAAATATGGAAGTTATCAATAATTGTGAACCAGAAGTTGGAACTGAATAGTAAACATTGGTTGGTAGTAACATGTACATCATTTGAAATTAAATGATGGCAATATACAAATAATTTATGCTTTTGTGTGACACGGTTTTGAAATTATGAATTATTGTTGCTATAAAATAATTTCATATACTAAAGCATTTTGTTTATTTGTAGGTCAATCAAAATAAGAACCTGTATTTAGGGCGGTTTCTTAAAGTTGATAGTGTATTTGTCGCAGATTATGACCCTGGAATAGTCCAGAAATATTGTACCCCATTTTAAAATCTAAAGGCAAAAGAAGACCGTTAAATTTGTAGGTTTAAGGATTGTACACACAAATGTAGACCAACTCCGTGAATACTTACCTATGATTTATATTATAATTTTTGTGTGTAAGGATGTCATTTTTCAGGATTTGTAAAAAAAAAGTACATACCCGATACATCTTATTGCATTATTGTAAGTTCATTAATGAAGTTATTTGATTTTTGTATTGTACCTAATTGTTGATATGTCTTTTGGGGATCTCTTTAATTGGGCAAATAAAAATAATACAACTATGGTGACAAACAACTTAAAATTAATAACTAATTGAAGGTAATAAGGTAATAACACAAGTATTTGCTTTCTTAAAAAGCTAGCCGTCTCTAAGCTTTAGTTTTTTTAGCCAAAAATACGTACTGTTTAGTTATGTTAAATGTCAATACGTATTGTTATTATTTACATCACTTCATTATAAGTACACAATGTTTAGGTAGCCAAATTACGCAACGCAAAATATAGGTAAGAGGCAGCAATTGAAGCATCCACTGTGGGGGTCATTATCCTATTCAATGAATTAATTTCCGGTGCATGTCAAAACATGGCAGGATGAAAATATAGTCCCAATTTTCTCTTTTGTTTCTGCTTTTGCTTATAACTGCTATTGCTTAAGAGTTGGATATTTTGAAAGGTATGGCATTACTGTAGAACAAGAATATATTTTTTCCAGTCAATGTCTTTACAGTGGAAGCACTTCCTAAAGTGTGTAATGTGGTACAATGTGACCACAACATTGAAATGAAAGTAGAAAAACCATTCTTAAACTTTAAAGTAAAATTCCAGAAAAAAATCCGTGGTCACGTATACTTTTGTCTCCATTTTTATGTAATTTAGCATTATATGTGTAATGCCCCATATATGAAATTTTAAGTGAAAGAAAGATTTTTTAATAAAAAATGTTGATGTCTTGCCCGTTCGGTTACTTTTGCACAGGCCATCCGAAATGGATAATGACCTCTGTGCCAAGCATCTCTAGATGCATCATACGTGGTGAGATAGTTGATGTGAACCTTGTCAGTAAGCAGGAAACGAATTAAAAGTTATCTTCTAACCGGTGTCATTTGTGCATAAAATACAATCAGAGGCAGTATCCAATAATGCATAGGGGTTAGTTCCCAGATTTCCGGCAATTTCCTCAGTGTTTCTCTGATTAAGTTTTATGATACACATTTTATGATAAACATACACAAATCAATGCTCCTTTTAAAACTGTTTGATTCCCATTATCTTGCATATTATCCCCTTTTTTGTCGTAACCGATTCTTGATCGCTCGGTTTTTCTCGAGTGGCTACGAACGGCGGTCGGCCTATTATCATGGCAGTAGCTTCCATTGAAATAATGTCTTTTACTTTCTACAAAACTGTATATCGCTACTAATTACGGACGTCGGTACCTTTAAAACGAACAACGGTCTTAATATGGAATTATCGATTTGTTATTATTTACGGATTTTCACTGTCCGGTATCAGCAGTCGTTTCAATAAAAATCAGGCAGCATGGATCTTTGGTTAAAAACTGGAAGCTGTAGAAAAAAAAAGTGCAAGTGAATATATCAAGGGTCTAAATAATATTTTAAGTGAACTTGTGTAGAATTTTAATATTAATTAGGTTGCAACCTATGAACTTGAGCGGCCCCCAGACCCCCTGCCGATTAGGTTTTGTCAAACTAAAAATTTGACCCTTGCTACGGCCATGATTATGATTGCAATCGCCCCGTTTTTATCCCTAACTTTGCTCTGCTTATTTGTTGGCCAATCGGCAGCTATCTCCCGATTTAGCAGTAAATTAAGAAACAGCATTGTTTATTTGTTATCCTTGAGGTACGACTGGTTTCCTCAGTTTAGCTTTGAATTATTTATCCCGTCTCTCATGCGAGAGGGGAATCATATGGTTAAGTGCAAGAAAACCGAATGTTTCAAATGTATCGAAAGCCATAGAACTGAGAAAAAAACGGATTTAGACAAAATCACATTACAAATAGAAGTCATATCCAGGAATATGAAAACCTAACTTTTTGATCGCTTTTGGGAAATATATTTTCTATAATATTTACCTGTCATGATGACAACCATAGAACTGCTGAACTGCTAACAACTAAGGTCCAACAAATCCCTATTTGAATTGCTTATTTGTCATCTGATCTAGATAATCGGAAGATCAGGCATAACGTAAGAGTTAAGAAATATAAAGACCATACGCGGGATCTGATGGAATAATTCGGTTTATTACCTAATACAATAAATATTCGTTTTCTATTAAGTATTATTTATTTTCATATGTTCAATCTCTTCTTATTATCTCTTAATGATATATAATTGTTTTCGGGTAGGATTGGCCATTTATCCTTTTCCATACTCTACAATATAGTTCACGTTGTAAGTGATAAAATGTCTAATTTAATATTTTAAGAAAATATTTCATTTACAGTTTTTCGTATTTGTTAAATCCTTCAAGCTTTAAAATACATTTTTTTGTCCTGATCTAATCAGAAGAAGTAAAGATGTACAAAATTGCATATTAATGCGCGCTTTACCAGTTTCTATCTCGGTAGTAAGAATAGACCGCTTCAATTTTTATTTTTGGATTATTTAACTATCTATATGGTAAGCCTAGTATTTTTATTAATGCATTCTATTCTTGACATAATAAAATGTATACGCTTGCGTTTCTTTTATTAATTAGTTATTTAATTTGATAAGAAAAAAGCATTATAAAATTGTGTTATGTTATATTACGTAATGTATTTCATCGCTTCAATTGTATTTCTTGGATTATTTCATGATTTATATGGTAAGCTTCGTAATTTATTTTATGCATTCTTATTTTAACATGATAAAATGTTTTTTTCTCTTTCTTTTATTAGTTACTTAGATAATTTGATTATAAAAGTGCATTTTTAGATTTTGTTTAATGGGCTTGTGACCACTCATCCAGAAAGGTTGATCTTATTTCTCGATTATTTCATAATTTATAAGGTAGAAAATGGAACCTTTACGTAGAAAATTAGTCAATCTTGAACATTAAATTTAATTTCCCTGGGTTTTGTTTATTGACGGTTTCGAAATCCCAAACTCTCGTGAACGATTCGTGTGTGGTAGTGGTGGTTTGGGGGGGGGGGGGGCAGAGATATTTCTGTGATGTAATTTTATATTAGATGTGCCTTGTTTATTTGCTAACACTTATTTATGACCTGACACTGAACTTTGATGAAAGGTAAAAATGATTTACCAATTAGACTCGCACTATAAGCCGCTGAAATGCTAATTTAGATTATGATTTTTATACGAAAATTAGATTTTCAAACAGGCATGTTATTTAAAAAAAAAAATGATGTCTGAATCAGTGAAAAATGTCGTAGAAATTAGTAGGGAAAAGAAATTTCTCAATAATAAAAAGAGCACAAAAGATATAGATTTTTTATTTAATTCAAGATTTAAAATTTTTTATGTTAAGCTATTTTAACGAAGCAAGTTATATATATAATAATCAGTTACGTTCGAATAAATGTCAGTTTATATTGTTAAAAATAAATGTAGAAGTTAATAATCTCATAAATTGTTTTGCAAAAAAACCTCTTCGTCTAATTGTTTTTTTGTTTTTATTTTAATTTCTGAAAATTTTATAAAGTTCTTAGCAATGTTTATGCACATGAATGCTAGTTTGACGTTTGAAATATATTTAATTGCAAATCTTTTGAAACAATTTTAATTACAGTAAAATTGAATCAATAGAAATTGTAACTTGTCGGTATGTTTTCTTTGATTTTCCGTGGACGCGATAACTGCCGATCTTACATTCACATTTTTCCCACACAGAACCACGTGACAATGGTCAATGTATTTTTATTGGTTAACATTTGTCTTTCCAAAACTTTGCTTTCTTTATTATAGTACTCTTCTCAAAGTTTATATATTATAATGAAGATGATTATTTCTTGCCAT
Organism: Limnoperna fortunei; assembly: GCA_944474755.1. NCBI lineage: Eukaryota > Metazoa > Mollusca > Bivalvia > Mytilida > Modiolidae > Limnoperna > Limnoperna fortunei. The sequence continues at coordinate 67,097,939 of OX104117.1, forward strand.
TCACAATCGTCTATATTTGCATCCCTTTACAGCATATGATGAAATTTTAAATAAAACAATTGAAAAAAAACTATTAAACCAAATCAGATACAACTATAACATATAAATCGAACATCTCTGGATATGGGTTTAACCCATATCTTTTCTTGTCAACCATTTTATTCATAAACATTTCTCTCGGTCAATAGAACGGCGATCTATTGTCTGATTGCGATCTATTGCTCATTGACTTTTTGACCTCACTTTTGATTGGACAAATAAAAACATGAATATTTATGAGATGATCTGCATCATTTGCGTATTCACTCCACTTTTCTTTATAACGCATTGAAGACTAAGATACTTAAGTAAGTAAGTAAGTAAGTAGTTTATTTCCAAATACAATACAGTATATAGGATTTATAATACACGTTAGATATATATACAATGTAAGACATTAACAGATTACAAACATGTATAGACATGTACAGCGGAGTTTGGCATATAATTAACATTAAGATGTACGTCGCTTTTCAGCTACGAACAAGTATTTTCCTAGATTATTAAGCTCTTTGATGTTTCGTATAGATAACAATTGTATCATTTTGTAACATGATGGATTCCTATAATAATACGATTTTATAAATTTAGATCTTATATCGTTATAATTTTCACATAATAAAAAATGATATTCACCTTCAATTTTATTATTATTACACATCAGACATTTACGTTCTTCTCTGGGTAGCTTATAATACCTTCCCGTCTCAACATGTAAGGAATGAGCATTAATTCTATATTTTGTTATCAAATATTTGTACATACTCTTTACAGGCCGATTCAAATAAAATGGAAGGGTACTGCCTTCGTGTATAAATCTATAATACATACATTTTGGTGATATATCAAAAAATGACATGGCTTCAGATACATAATTATCGACAATTCGTTTTCTAAATTCATACAAACAGTTGTGACTGTTAATGACAGACTGCGATCTCCATACATCATTGAAACCATACTGATGTAAAATATCTCTTATACCATCCTGTATATAACACAGCGTTGAACAGTTTTCTTAAAATTGGCAGTAGAATATTTTTTCCTTCCTTTATAAACTCATTTAAAATTTTATCAATTCCTGGAACCTTATCTTTGCTCAGCTTTTTAATACAAGAGTCGATTCTCAGTGAATGGTCGGTCCAATTCTTCAAAAACTACATGTACATCTCTGTTTTCAATGAAGTTATCAGTGTCTTGTATATCATCTTTACACACTAGGTTTTTAAAATGACTGACAAAGTTTTCAATAGAAATGTTTTGTTTTACCACCTTGCGTCTTCTTCTAAACCTACGATAAAAGTACTTCGGGTTAGTTTTTCTTAAGGTCTGTAGCATATTCCCTCTATGATGCTTGTATTGTCTCCTTAGATTTCTTTCCATGCACTTAAACTTTTGTTTAGCTAAATTTAATGTCAATCGGTTTTCATAACTTCTTTCTCGGTTAAATGTATGTAATTTTTTAACATTATAGTCTCTATATAAACTTTTACACTCTTCATTTATCCACGGTTTGTCTTGTTTAATATTAGCCTTGGACCTTTTTGTATAAGATTTACTATTACAAAGGTCGCATTTTAATGTTTTCAAAACTTTAGTTTCTGTATATTTGTCGACTACATCGGATAAAACACTGTTCATTTCTGTAACGATATTGTCGATATTCTCGCTATCTATTCTGTTCATTAAATTTTCTAGACGTTGGGCATTGAACACCAATTTCTGTTGTATTTCATCTTTCGTCCCTTCATTCCACCTATAGCTGTTAATTTCAGTTATTATATAGATAGAGATGAAATATCGAATTTTCCGAGTGACAGAAATCACGGTAAATCACATGTGAAAATTATCGTTTATTTTCACTCTCGGGTTTTTTCCCGCCAAAACGTTACAATGGTTTTGTACTATACAGATATTCATCCGCCGTTCATAAAATTTAGGATTAAGCATGAAAATTTTACGAAAACAATTTTGATCTATATAATAAATAGGATAATCAATTGGGCATCGTGAATATCCAAAATATGATCACTCGTGCCGCATAAAGCATCAGATTAAACTCGCCCGGAACAAGTTCCGCGCACTCGTTTAGTCAGATGCGTTATGCGGCACTCTTGATCATATTTTGGATATTCACTCCGCCCAATTAATTATCCTCTAATTACCTTACATGTACATACAGTGTTCAACCTAAAGTTAATATTTAATTTTAAATCAACTATTAAAGGAGCATGACAAGAGAAAGTAGTAAAAGATCCTACCATAAATTTATCAATTATGTCGAAGGCTGAATTAGATAGCAACATATAATCTATAACACTACAGCCATTTTTGTTTTGAAATGTAAATTTTGCACTGTCGTCTTTAAATCTACCATTACATATTCTCAATCCTGAAGACTTACACAAGTTCAATAATTTTCTTCCAAACGCGTTCGGGGTTTTCCTGTCTTCAGTAAGTCTTTCATTAGGAACATCCGATTCATAGTTAATAAATGATTGAATATGTTCATTTAAATATTTAAGAGAGTCATCTTGTTGCACAAAATCTTTTTATATACCATCAAGTTTGACAACGTACCCAAAGTGATCCAGCAACTCCACTAGGTTTTTTGAAAAGGAGCAGAGACAAAAGTTCCAATTAAATGTCATTTTATTAATGACGCAAATTAAAACAAGTATAAACATATAAAATAAATACATCAAACAGATGGTATTACATAATATTATGAAAACATTAACTTCAAATGATCTACTAATAATAAAGCTCCATAAACAAAAAAGGGATGGCCTGTAAAATGAGCCACAGCCATGTACACATGGCAGCAGCCATACCTGGAGTTGGTGGATCAGTGAAAAAGAGGTTACTAAGTAAAATGCAAAAAGTGTTGCATAAAACATCTAGACATTACAATTATATGTATCTGTAAACAGGAATACCAACCCTACATGTAAAACTTGGACCAAACACAATTAGAACCTAAATGAACACTGGCAACCAGTTACTCAAAGGTCAAAGCTCTATAATCTCAAGCAACCAAATGATTACATTCAAAATACACAAAGATATATTTAGACAAAAACATGAATAGTTGCAAGCACTGCTTACAATAACAAAAATATGACAATGAAAAGTGCATATACTAAAGCAGCCAACTGCTGACCTTCAACAATATATGCATGGGGAGCAAACATTTCAAGTAATATGTAATAATTTAGTCATATGTATGAGCAATTCAAATTTAGTTATTAAAAATAGTATCTGCAGCATAAAATGTAGCAAATATGAGCCATCAGCATAGGTAAAACATAAAATTCACAGAAACATGGATATAAATGACACATTCATGTAACATAAAAATATACTCTATAAAATCAAGTGTATTTGAAAAATGGAACATAAAGCAGGCAAATCCTGCACTCTGCAAGATACAACACAACATAATTGAAATGAAATATATTAAAGAACAGACAACTTCTGCCCATTATACATATTATTTGAAGCAAGCATATCTTGACCTTCAATAAAAATACCACAAATGCAAATTGTGACACTCTTTACAGAGCAGGCAGATCCTGACCTCTGAATATTCATTGATATGAATCAATCACAACAGGGATAGATATACCTGATAGGATGTTATACGAGTGTATTTTTGGAAATACTAGAAATCCACCGGCCAAGTTTCCGGATGTTGGTTTCTGAACAACCCCGTTGTGTTAATTGTGTTGCTGCCCCTATCCGAAAAACGGCGTCCCTTATAAAGGGATGCATTTATGCCAATAAAACCTAATAGTTGGGACAGTTTGCTAGTTACAACTCTATGTGTTACTGGTTTTCCACCTTGGAAAAATGGACCAATGGATATTCCGCTATGATTTGTATGCAAACAATGCATTTACAGTACAAAAATTCGACTACCTTTTGGGCTTCAATAGATATAGACACTAGTTGATTGTTTCTTATATTCTTAAATGAGCGAAGAACAATTGTTACTTTTTTAGGCTGACCTCAGTCATCAATATTGGCTCTGAGCTTCATTGCATCCATTAAAAATTTTCGTACTAAAACGAGTTAGACAAGTCGGGTAAATGAAGAATTTTGTGAATATAATTACTAGTAATTGCCGAAATGAGTGAATTTATTGTAAACGGTGAATAAGACTTTGTAAATAAGTCTCCAATAAAATCGCAAATAACAGTTGGACATACTGGCAATGTCAACAATATCTTTCCGACATTACAAAAACTGTAGTAACAACCTCCAGCTATGCCTGTATGCTGATATGGTAGATTTTGATAAAGCCATATGTAACAAATCTTTGACTTGATAATCTAGATTGTCAGAAAAAGTGACTGGGTAGGTGTGTCTGGACTGGGACAACCAAGGTGCTGTTAGTTTGCCTTTCTGAAGTTGATATCGAGAAAGTTGGACAGGTACAATGTTCAATGTGCCTTTAATATGTTTTGCTTAACCGTATGCTGCAATATAAACAAGCAACCACAAGACGTCTTTCTAAATGCATAATAACATTGACTTTACAAGATTTTTTATTCATGACCTGAACAGCCGCCTGATTGTCAGAGAAGAAAAGGATCTTAGAGTTACTCGTACTATTCCCCCAAGTTTCAACTGTAATCGCTACAGGAAATAATTCCCTTGTTGCAATACTATGAGGGAAATAACTCGTACAGTTAAGCATTAGCAAAACAATCGTCCCCAAACATGGCTGCATAGTCTAGACTTCCAGCCGCATCAGTAAAAAGTTGCATATGATCTAATGACAGCCATTTGCGCGACATGAATACAGATTTACCATTAAAACTATCAATAAAACACATCCAAGCTGCCATGTCAGCTCTTGTCTCTGATGTTATTTTAATGTTATTTACCTTAAATGTAAGGTCAATCCAACGCCTTAAGAAGGCTACCCGGAGAGACAACTAAACGAGTAAAATTCAATAACAAAATTAATGATTGAAGTTTTTTAAGTGAATTCTCCTGGTGCTTGAATTTTTTGTTTAAACAGTTCCTAATTGAATTAACATTGAAACCATAAAATAGTCAATGAAGTTGAGGGAAAACAGTAAACTCCTAAGGACTCACATAATTTTAAGAACTGGGAAAGGTCTTCTAAACATTTATTTGAACCACCAGACCCCATGAATAAGAGTCGTCAATTATATGAGACATGCCTGCTGCCTGGTATTTAGTTTCCATGATCCACTGTAAAGCACATGAGAATTTTTCAAAAAAAAAAAAATAACTGCAGTTTTCCCTTGTACAGCTTTGATACTTGTTGTATATATGGCATGTACCATATCCTTGTTAAAGAAAGTACTGGTTATGTCATTTGCCATGATTATACTGAAACTGCTTTTTATTGTGTTGTACCTGAGGAAACCTGATATACTTAGCTTTCCTATAAATATATCAATAACAACTTGCCATGGCTGTTGATGTTCTTTCCTTAACTTACGAAAAGATTCATCATAAAATAAGAAAGCATCTAGTCCTATCATGCAATGTATTTCTTTAATAGTACTAATGTATTTCAGCATAAAGGGGGCTTGTTAGGGAATTTTTTAAGGAGTTAATGTGTTTTTGCTTTGCATTATTTTGTTTCGTGTTAACATACACTTCCTTTGGTGAGAACGTGTCTGACCAAGTTTCAATATTCATATTCTTGGGCGAAAGAGACCCAACATCAATGGAAACATTATTCCAAATTTTGTCTTTAATTTTAAGTGGGACATGTGACTCAAGGGGGATACCTGTAGTTCAACTGTTGTTGGCCTTTGTCAACTTGTATATTTATTTTCAAACCTAGCTGATGGCTCTGAACCTAAAACACTGTTAACTAATGACTTGAAGTTGTTACTTGAACACGTGTAGGTTGACTTGATACTGTCTACGGTGCCTCTGGGTTTGATAAAGATGACGTAAACATTGGTACGGTGTTTGTGATAATTTCACTAGCCAGTCTTTCATAATCAATTTGTGGCGAAGTTGGCATTGCATAAGGTAGCATCAGAACAAAAGTCCTATTGACTGAAATTGTGCCTTTTACAGATATATGAAGATGCCATGTTTGGAACTGCATCACTATCTTATTCATTATTTTGACCTTAAGACTATTATAACATTAACAGGTACGGTTTGTCTTCCATATTTAGACTTCTGTTGTCTCATTGGAAGATCACAGACTTCACGCTGGCGTTTAGTGGGCCACATCTCTCAAGAAAACCAACAAATGGTTAATGGTAGGCTGAAAAATACATAATGAATTAATAGATTTATGTGCTTACAATGAGACACCATGTGCCATAGTGTATGTAAGTTGTTACCATGTACCAAATGCACCATCTGCAAATAATGTGGCACCATGTGCCAAAGTGAATATAAATTGGTACCGTACCAAATGCACCATGTGCAAAAAATGTGGCAATATGTGCCAAAGATAAATATAAATTGGTACCATGTACCAAATGCACCATGTGCAAATAAAGTGGCACCATGTGCCAAAATGTATATAAATTGGTACCATGTACCCATGCACCAAATGCAAAAAAAAAAAAAATAAAAATAAATAAATAAATAAATAAAAGAATATAAAAAATATGGCACCATGTGCCCAAATAATTATGTAATTGGTACCAAATGCTCCATGTGCCCAAATGTATGCAATTTTGTACCATGTACCAAATGTACCACTGTGCAAATAATGTAGCACCATGCGCCCAAATATATGTAATATATGTAGTTTTGTACCATGTGCCATGTACCAAATGCAAATAATATGGCACCATGTGCCCAAGTAGATTCAAGTGTGTATCATGTACCATGTGCTGCAGTATATGTAAGTTTGTACCTTGTACCATGTGTCCCAGTATATGCAAGTTTAATACCATGTACCAAAAGCACCATATGCAAATAAATGTCGCCATGATCCCAAGTATATGTTAGTTTGATACCATGTACCAAAATGCACCATGTGCAAATAATATGGCACCATGTGCCCAAGTAGATTCAAGTTTGTACCATGTACCATTTGCCACAATATATGTTAAGTTTGTACCTTGTACAAATGTACCATGTGCTGCAGTATATGTAAGTTTGTACCATGTACCATGTGCCGCAGTATATGTACGTCTGTACCTTGTATCATGTGCTGCAGTATATTTAAAATAATATACCATGTACCTAATGCACCATGTGCAAATAATATGGCACCATGTGCCCAAGTAGATTCAATTTTGTACCATCTGCCGGCATATATGCAAGTTTAATACTATGTACCGAAACAGGTGCAAGTTTGTACCATGTACCAAATGCATCATGTACAAATAATGTGTCACCATATGCATGTGTCCAAGTATGTGTAAGTTTGTACCATGTACCAAATACAAAAATCTACAGCTTTAAACATTATATAAAACATTATTGAATACCTTAGAAATGCAATAACTTGTAAATTTGAAGATGTAATACCTTGTGTAAAATGCTCTGTAAATGTATAACTAATACATACATATAGTAGGAATAATTAGTATAAATACTACTTGATATTGACTTACTGTACAACTACAAGTACATGTATTTTGGAATGATAGTTTATTGTTTTAACATGTAGATAATAAGTGTTTAATACTCAGATTTGTAATTGAAGCAACAACATAAATAATAACTACGACATTAAAATTTTAAAAAAGTTGTAAATAAATTCTAAAATGATAGATATTACCAAGGATATTATAAGCATGTAGGTTTGCACTGCGTACACTTCTGTAGTATTTCCATAATCCTTCTTCATTTAAATGCACACCATCATAACAAATAAGATGTAAAGAATTCCAAAACCTCCATGTATCGTGAAAATTACGCCAGGGATATTGTTCAAACCAGTTGTTCATTTAACAATTTGATGCAAATAATAACTGTCAGGCTATGACCCACAACATAAGGTCTATAAAGGACTGTGCAAAAGTAATTGTCCTACAATAATCAATGGCATTCCAACGCCTATATGTAAATAACTTGCACAAGTTAATAAATGGCAACTACTTCATCAGCATATCCTCCGATTTGTAAATACACAATTGAGGGGGGAGGGTACAAGTCTACTCGTTGATGAAATGAACGTGGTATTGTCAACTCTCCTTGACATCCGCAAGGAAAAATGAAAGACTTCAGGATCTAGTCTCAAGTTCCATCTATCAGCCTTGTGGCTAGTAAAGTCACGTAAACGACGAATAAAACTATCTCCCATCAAAACGAATGGACGTTGCCATATTGTTTACAAACACTGCACATGCGCATTGTTAAAAGAATAATTACAACAGACTCCTCAGCAGATACAAAAGCATCTTCGCTAGCCAAGGGTTACGATCCGATACTCTTATCTTCACCCTTGGCAGATTGAGCCATAAAATCGTATTTCCCGCCTAGCGACATCGATCGGAATTAATCAGAAAACTTAAACACCGCCCATATGAATTACATCATTTTTAGCCAATCAAAAGAAAGGTATTATGCAAGTTTTGTAAGATGTAATGTCTGCGCCCAGTGACTTTCCAAAACTAATATGTGAATTATTCAAAATAGATTCTTTAAACCAAAATCAGAAGGATGCGATCGAAGCTTTAATGCAGGGAAAAGATGTTTTCGTAGGGACAAGAACGGGTAGTGGAAAATCTTTGACCTACGAATGTATTCCGGTAACACGCTGCCATGTTTAAGTTTTTCAATCGCACATGTTATCAATGCGTGATCGGTAGTATCGAGCGTTCTGATTGGACGCAGCTAGACTCAGCTGGAACCAATAAATGCCGGTAGCGGACAGACCAAAAAATCCGGCTCAATCTGCCAAGGGTGAAGATAAGAGTATCGGATCGTAACCCTTGGCTAGCGAAGATGATACAAAAGTAAACAAAGTAAAAAAAGAGTGAAGAGTACTACTTTCACGAAAATAACTGTTAAGTAAAACGGAAACAGTTAACAGTGAATTAGAATGTATCGCACATTTAAATCCATTCAAATAAAACAGAAAACATGTAAATTAAATTTCCCTTTGATTCCCGTCTCGCATGCGAGACGGGATAAATAATCAAAATCTAAACAGCGAAACCAGTCGTATCTCAAGGATAACAGATAAACAATGCTGTGTCTTGATTGGCTGCTAAATCGGGAGATAGTTGCCGATTGGAAAACAAATAAGCAGAGCTAAGTTAGGGATGAAAACCCGGCTTAATTACGGGGCGGTAGCAATCATAATAGGCTAAATCGGGAGACAGCTGCCGATTGGCCAACTGTCTTGTCTTGTTCAGGTAACTACCGCCGTTAGTCGGCGCACTCTATCCTCTGAATAGATATATGTGGTGCACATCATTGCATGTGTATGGTGCATATAGTCACAGTGAGAATACGAATAGTTGACGGTCAGGTGAACATTTATGTACAGTGTATGGGTTATAATACAGTTAGGCATCCAGATATAAGTTATTTAAATGTAGAGTTATTAAACTCAGTCTACAATTACTACTTTGTCGTAAAAGCACTAAAAGGCAAGAAGCAGCATTATACGTAAAATATCAGGCACTAGTCATAAATGCACTAAGATGTTTAAATATCGTTAATCTAAAATTTTACTTTCTGATATCAAAAAGGGCATGTATAGCGGTTTATAAAACTATAAAAGCTGCTAAAACACGATGCTTGAGTTAAAACGATAAGATGCACTTGGTCAAGCGTGGAGTCAAAATAAAATTCATAGATATATATATATACAAGAAGGGTATCATCACTATTGAATTTTTATTTATTAAAAACACTAAAAGCATCGGATTATACATAGTTTATATATTTATAGAATCCTGCCCCCCTCCTTTAACTGTCTCATCCTTTCCATATGTAGGATATAGCACATGTTCCTGGTTAGTTCCTCCAGCTCTATATAACCTTGTTTTTTCAGCTTACTGATATACGGCATCTGTTGGTTTGTACAGTAAACATCGTTTCTGAGGTTATCTAGGTAGCTTTTGATATGTCGGAGATGCCTTCTCCGAACGTTTTCCAGCTTTGGACACTTGAGAATAAAATGTTGTAGATCATCTGGCTCATCTCCGCATAGGCAGCATATAGTTTTGATATAACTATCTCCATACTTTTTTCTTGTTGTATTAAACAGGTATGTTTGATTTACAAGCTGATCTTGTGGCGAAATCCAAACTAACACGGAATCAGGTTTCTAACTTTTATTAACTGCAAACTTCTATTTACAATATGTACAGCTACTTTCACTTTCAACAATACCACATTGGATAACTGCTATTGTCACTGTCTAATCTTACAACTATTACTTGAACTTAAACTTAAACTTGAACTCCTATAAATGTTACAACCATGTCTTATATACTATTTTATAAAGAATATTGCAGAAAGTTCTTTTTCAAGTAGTTTCTATAATTATCTAAATCTTTCTTATCTAATAATAGTAACATGTAAATTCCAGAAGCTTCCAGATAAACAATAGTACAATCAACTAATTTCTAGAATAAACCATAACATCCTTGTTCTAAACAAATTATATAACAATAATAATATGGCATAATTAAAAAATAATCACAAGTAAAAATATTTACAATTGTTCATGTAATATCGTGAATACAGTTCGCGACAGATCTTGACTTCTGCTGCTCTTATTTTTGTAAGTACATTTTCTGCGCATTCCCAAATATTATGTGGTTGTGGAATCGGTTTTTTCTGTAATTGGAGGTATTAAAGGGTTGACTTCTTAGCTATATCTTCCTCACATTGTTGAGACCAGTATAATTTTTGTGCCTTCCTTACTTCTTTTTTCCACGCCTTTTTGATCTAGGGTTTTTCATTGGTTCATGTATTCCATATTTCTCTAAAACTAGTTCAGCCCTTTCTGTAAAAAGTTCGTTGCTATTTCTATTGAAGCAATGTTGTCTAATTAAGATATTATACTCTGCTGATGATGGGCATCTGATTATATTCTTAAGGAGTGACAGTATATTATTAAGATCTATATACATCTGTATTGGAATTGCACCAAAGAATAGGTAAACTGCAGTATTTGAGGTTTTGTTTGGAAGGCCTCAAGATTTTCCTCTGCCTCTTTTCTAGTTGTTCTATTTCATATTGCCTACATTTCATTATCTCAAGCCCATATATCATTCCTGCTAGTCCAAACCAAACTTAAAATACTCAACAAATAAGCAGAGCTAAGTTAGTGATGAAAACCCCGCATAACATTGCGGTAGCAATAATAATAGGCAGACCGCCGTTCGTTGCCACTCGAGAAAAGCCGAGCGATCACGAATCGGTTACGATAAAAAAAAATATGCAAGATAATGGGAATTTAACTGTTTTAAAAGGAAAGTCGCATTGATTTGTGTATGTTTATCATAAAATGTGTATCATAAAACTTAAACGGAGAAAAACGGAAAAACAAGTGAGAAAAGGAGAACAATTTTAATCTTTTCCTGCTTACTGACAAGGTTCACATCAACTATCTTACCGCGTAGAATGATGCATCTACAGATGCTTAGCATAGTGCATGCTTCATATGCTGACTCTGACCTATATTTTGCGGTTGCCTGATTTGGCTATCTAAACACATTGTGTATAATGAAGTGATGTTAATAATAACAATACATAATAACATTAAAAAACAGTACTTATTTTTGTCCACGAAAAATAAAGCTTAGAGACGGCTAGCTTTTTAGGAAAGCCGTCTCCCATACATAGTCAAATGATGATCAGTCTTCGGAGTAAATGACAATCTGTTACTTGATTGGGTGGTTTACTAAATCTATAAATATTTTTGTCATTCCATTGGTTTACGTCAGGATCTTACTAGTATGTGTACTGAAATTTCGATATATTCTTAGTTTGAATCGGGGTTGTAATCAGTATTTTAGTGTAGTAATGTTACGTTCCACATATTGACTTCTATTTCATTCATTGCATTGGTCAGTGAACAATTATAAGGTAAACTTTGTACCAAAATCTCCCTACTCTATAAAGCTGTTTTGGAAAAAAATATATGTTCTATATCTGTTTTTTTTTTTGGTTAAATCAGTATTTTAGTGTAGTAATGTTACGTTCCACATATTGACTTCTATTTCATTCAATGCATTGGTCAACGAACAATTTAAAAGGTAAACATTGTATCAAAATCTCACTACTCTTTAAAGCTGTGTGGGTTAGGCAAAAATTATATGTTCTGTATCTTTATTTTTTTGTTCTGATATTTGATGCAAATTAACAAAACATATTTTTACCGCTTATTTTGAACATTTGTTTAGTGAGTCAAGTTTTGTTAAATTATTTTTTTAAAAAGCACGTGTGAAGTAACGACAGGCATTTAAATCTCTCAAGCACCACTGGATAATAGTTCGTAAACAAAGTCCTTACAAGGTACATGTGCATTGTATACCTATCCTAAATATAAATTACAAAAAACCAGATACTTTAATAAATCCATAAAATTTGTAATGCAGCTAAGAGACGGTTAGCTTTTTAGAAAAGCTAAACTTGTACTTGTAAAAGCGTCTATCCTCTCTAAAATGTTTTGATCTGCTGATCACGTGACATCAGCTGAAGAAATTAATTGGTTCAAAGGTCTTATGTAATACTGAAAAGTTCCAACCAAAATTTCATGCTTGAGTGCACTCAAATCAAAATGATTACAATATATAATTAATAAAACTTTCAAACTTGAGTTAATGATCTAATGAGGTCACGTGATACAAATAGATATGTCGGTGTTTTTCTTTCCCTGAAAAAAAACCAATGGATTTTGGATAACTAAATTGCGATTTTGGACTAAAAATTTCACAAAACCGTAAATATTACAGTAGATGAACGATATGTCGTATTAGATTTTATTTTGGAAATCTGGTTCTAAAAACCCATTTTTGACGTTTTTCCTCGTATAGTAATTTAAAATCGTTCATTGTGACCAGGCTTGTATACCCAGGGGTGATGTTTTATGTTTACTGAGAGCAGTTCACGATCGCTTCAATGAAATTGGACTTTGGACTTTGATAGTAAATGTAGTAAGTCTGAACTCTTTACCTTACCATTTGACCAATCAGAACCAGCTATCATGTCCACGAAATCAACGTCACAAGTATTGAATGAAAACAGAAATGTCATTGAGGCTCCAAATGAGAACTCTTTACTTAACCTTATCTTAGAGATGGTTACCAAAATAGAAGGAAGAATGGAAAGCATGGAAAACAACTTTGGAAAAAGACTCGACGAAATGAGGCAAGAGTTTCTATCGGTTTCTGCACGAGTAAGAACACTCGAAGAGAAAACTTCCGACATGCACAAAAGGATAACGGAATGTGAAGTAGGCTGTCAAGGGATCAGCAACCTTTTCGATGATATGAACACTCGAATCCAAAAGAACACACGAAATGTTATACATCAGGACACCAGAATAAAAGTCTTAGAGGAAAGACCAATTGTCCAGCCTGTTATTCAACCAGTTACCGAAGCTGAAACAATCCGTAACCTAAAGTCACAATTATCCGAATTCCAGGATAAGGTATTAGATCTTCAATGCCGTAGCATGAAAAACAATTTAGTTTTTTCAGGTATAGCTCATACACCAAATGAGAATACTGAAAATAAACTACGTGGTTTTCTGAGCCAGCTATTAGGAATCAGTCACTTCGTTGAATTTGGTAACGTCCATAGGTTTGGACGCCGCGGCCGAAACAATGCCCGACCTATAGTTGCACGCTTCATCTACCATAAAGACCTAAAACTGGTTTTACAAAGTGCATATCGACTTCGAGGGACCCCCTTTGGGATAAGTGAACAGTTCCCAACAGAAATTGTAAACCAGCGCAAGAAATTATATCCTGTACTAAAAGAAGCAAAGCGAGAAGGGCGAGATGCAATCTTAGTCCGCGATAAGCTTTATATTGACGGAGAACTCTATATCCTTCCAGCTGAGAATGTGCCACTGCAACGCTCACTCACAGCAAAGTTTACACCCGAAATCATTTCTGAAACGCAGAGAGGGAACACCCCTGAGAAATTCCGAACTCCAGCGAACCCAAAGAAAAGACAGAGACAAGGTTCATCCCCACTTATTGATACTCTTGAAGTCACCGCCTAGGACAGTCTGGGAGACCGTTGTTCGTTTCATAACTTTAACTTTGCAAATAAAGAAAATGAATTATTGTGTAACATAGAAAATGTAAATTATATTTGTATAAATCAAAGTAATGCAATGATCAAAAGTTAATCCATCTAACTCTTTTGCAAACTTTGCTTATTTGAACCAAACTGATATTCCACCTATTACTTCTTTTGATAATAAAATACTATCTGATGAACCTGAAATCAAACAAAATTCCCCTTGTGATGCGTCATTAACTGACAATCCTACTAACAACCAATGTATAACGCAAGAGAAATTGAAAATACTATCACTAAACTGTTGTGGCATTAACAAGAGATCAAAATATCCTGAATTTGAAGAATTAATATATAGGCACGATATTTTATGTATAGTCGAAACAAAAACAGATGACCAGGATATAATAAAACTCCCTGGGTATATTTTCAAACTTAAAAATCGTAAAAAGATCGCAAAGGTAAAATCAGGTGGAATCATGTTAGGATATAAGGAAAAGCTTGATAGGTTTATAAAAATTATAGAAACTGAATGCAAATTTGTACTTTGGTTTAAAATTGATTCAACAATACTTGGTCTTGAAAATGATGCTCTTTTTGGTATTGTATATATTCCACCCGAATATACAAATTATTCATCACCAGATGCTTTCAGCGAAATCGAAAATGAATATCTGTCCTTGTCATCTCAGTACAAACACGTAGCACTAGTTGGCGACTTCAATAGCCGAACATCTATCGAAAGTGATTTTATTCAATTTGAAGATCATGATCAATCAAACACTGCAAATGAATTTATTGAAAACGGTGTCTTTTTTCTTGATTCAGCTGGTATTACTCGTAAACGAAAGAATAAAGATTTAGCAAAAAATAAGTTTGGTTCACTCTTATTAGATTTTTGTAGAGGGAATAAATTTTTTATACTAAATGGAAGGATTGAAGGTGACAAGGACGGAAATTATACTTGCAGAAATGCAAGTGTAGTTGACTATTGTATAAGTAATGCTATGTTTGTAAATAGATTTTTTAGCTGTAATGTTTTAGAATTTTCAAATTATTTTCCGATGTACATTGTCCACTGTCTATCTGTATTAACTGTGTAATGAAAAACGATGATGTTAAAGACATGATCACCCAAGAAGGGTCTAACATTGTAAATGTAAAAAAATGGGATGTTAGCAAAGTCGATGAATTTCAAAGAAATATAAGTAGGGCTCAGAAAGATATCTTGATTGATAAACTACAAGGGGACAATACTAATATGACAATTAACGAAATTGATTCAATAGTAAAACAACTTGGTGAGATTTTTATTGAAAGTGCTAAAACAACTTTTGGGACCTATAAACAGCCTAAAAGGAACATAAAAAATAAAGTAAATCACAAACCCTGGTTTAACTTTGAATGTAAATATGCAAGACGAAACTATAGAAAATTCAAGCGTAAATATTCAAAACGTAGGACTGAAATAAATAAACTTAGGCTTTCAGAATCAGAAAAACTATATAAAAATATTATGGACAAAAGTCAAAAGGACTACTCCGAAAATATGTCTAGAAAACTTAAAGGTATGAGGAAAAAAGATTCTAAGGAGTTTTGGAAAGTTTTGAGAAGAGATAATTTTAAAAAGCAGCCAAACATCCCTCTCGAAAAGTTATTTGAATTCTTTAGAGATTTGAATCAGGAACCTAATAATAATAATGCTGATTTCCCAGACCTAGACGACCAAGTCTTAAACCAGATAAATGATGAAATTAACATGCACATCGAAAAAGAGGAAATTTTTTAATGTATCTCGAATCTAAAAAATAATAAAGCCAGTGGTGAAGACCAAATAATTAACGAGTACATACAAACAACATCAAATGAATTTATTGGTATTCATGAAAAGTTGTTCAATCTAGTATTCGAAACAGGAATAGTACCCGAAAGTTGGCTTATTGGAAACATTAAACCTATTTACAAAAATAAAGGAGATAGTAAAGACCCAAAAAACTTTCGTCCTATTACAATAGTTAGCTGTTTAGGAAAACTTTTTACCGCTGTACTTACAAGCAGATTAAATAAATATTCTGAAAACTTCTCTGTCCTAAATGAAAACCAAAGTGGTTTTCGTCAAGGTTACTGCACTATCGACAATCTATTTACCTTACATGGACTATTCGAACTTCTTAAACTTAAAAGAAGGAAACTTTTCTGTGCCTTTATAGACTTTGAGAAAGCTTTCGATAAAGTGTGGAGAACAGGCTTGTGGCATAAATTAATACTAAATAATATAAATGGAAAGATGCTTAATGTCATTCAGAACATGTATAAAAACATTAAATCAAATATTGTTTTTAACCATGAAATATCTTATTATTTCCCCTGTAATAATGGGGTGAGACAAGGTGAAAACATGTCTCCTTTCCTATTTGCCATATTTTTAAATGATTTGGAATCTTTCTTAGAAAATCAAAACAACATCGGCCTTGTATCCATTTCTGAAGACTTAGAATCAATTTTAGGGGCATATGCAAAATTATTTGCACTTTTATACGCAGACGATACAGTTCTAATGTCTGAAACAGCAGATGGCCTCCAATCACAATTAAACAGCTTCTACGAATACTGCAATGAATGGCATCTTACTGTTAATATAGAAAAAACAAAAAATTTGTGTTTTGCAAACGGCAGATTACCAAATAACCTGCGATTTGTATATGCAAACAGTGAACTTGAAATTGTCAAGGATTTTAACTTTCTTGGAACCAAATTAAATAAAACTGGTAATTTTAACTTAGCAATCAAAGCACAAGCAGAAAAGGGAACAAATGCAATGTATGAAGTCTTTAAATTAGGAAAGTATCATAAACTTTCAATTTCCTGCCAGTTAGACTTATTTGATAAAATGGTTAAGCCAATATTGTTGTATGGTTGCGAAACGTGGGGCTTTAAAAACTGTCACCTGATCGAAAAGGTTCACCTGAAATTTTGCAAACTTTTACTTAATTTAAAATCTTCTACGCCAAACTGTTTTGTATATGGTGAATTAGGTAGATTCCCTTTATATATTGACATTAAATTAAGAATGTTATCATATTGGTCAAAATTACTGTCTGGAAAACAGACAAAACTATGCATATTAATTTATAAGCTGATGCTACATCTGTTTAATACCCAAAATGTAAATTTTTCTTGGCTTGCACACATCAAAAGTATTTTTAACGAATGTGGACACACGAACATTTGGAATTCGCAACACTTTCAAAGTTCTGAATGGCTAAATAAAAGAATTATGGAAAGTTTAACTGATCAGTTTCGACAAAGCTGGCACGACGAAGTTCAAAACTGTTCTAAAGCCGAAAATTATAAGATTTTTAAAGACACTTTAGAGTTTGAGCATTATTTTGAAACATTGAACAAAAAAGATTCTATTACACTTTGTAAATTTAGAACATGCAATCATAAACTTCCTGTTGAAACAGGAAGATGGAATAACGTCGAAGGACAAAATAGAAAATGTAACCTGTGTAACGAAAGCATAGGAGACGAATTTCACTATGTTCTCGAATGTCGATGCTTATTAGATGATAGAAAGAAACTGATCAGTAAACAGCTGACTAGAAACCCAAATATTTTAAAGTTCAAGGATATTATGGCAACAAGAAATAGATTCAAATTAATTAAACTATGTAAATTGATAAAAATCATAAATAAAAAAACCTGTCCTCCCGGCTAAAACTTACATGTTCTCTTTATTATATTTATTGAATGTGTTACGTGTCATTTGTGACACTGTTTTGTGCTGTATTGTGTGTCTGTAATGTTGTATATATTGTACATAGTATTTCTCTGTACCTAAATGCTTGGTTTATGAGAATAAAAAAGCTAGTAAAAGCTGGTAGTTATATAAACCCTTTTATCTTTGATAAAATGTTATTTCTTTACCTATCCTCCCGTTCAAGTCACCAATAATGGCAATGTTACCTAAATTACTATACTGTTCTATACTTTCTTGCAATATTTCAAAAATATCAATATCATATTTACGATAAAAAACATTGTTATCTGGGGGTACATATATAGCACATAAATAAACATCTTTTTAATCAAACATTATACATTTATCTATTTTAACCATATCATGCTATCAGCACAGTCTTTAAAAATTTCTATGAACGGGTTCAACCAGTTTCTATAAAATATAACAACACCTCCACCATTACACTTTTGGCGATATACACTTTTCTTTATAAAACCTTCTAATTCTAGACCTTGTGGATATTTTACCCAACATTCATTAAAACACAACATATCGTAATCCGATATATAGGTAAGGAATTCATTATCTCCTAATTTCTTAATTAAACTTTTTGACACGTTCCAGGAACACAACTTCAATGAACTCTTAGCTCGAACTTTCACATTCCAATCACTTTGTGAACCACTTAAATCAACAAACGACAAGTACATTGGCTGGCTCTGAAAGGTTTGTAAACGTTGGAGACGAAGATTTGGAGCAACTTTTTGAAAATTAGGACTCTAAAAAAACCAAAGCTTCAATCAGCAAGAAGAGCTTCTGTCACTATATTTCGAGAGTACTGTACAGCCACCGGAGCCGATTTCAGTGAGGTTAACAATCTACATATATCTCCAATTCAAAATGTTTTATGTTCTTTCGTTTTTGTTTTGATCTGAAGTGTTTTCACTTGACAATTAACTTTTAATTTTTTCACTATGTTCACTGTTGATTAAAATCTGTTAATTTGTTATATTACAATATAAATGCAAAAAATATATATTTAGGTAATATTTATCATTTGTTGCATTTATACATACAGTTGAATTGAATTGTTTCTTTTTAGTATATATTGTTGCTGTGAACAGGTATTATGTAATAAAACAGTTATTGAATGTGTACCCAGGCAATAGATCAGAAATATTTTCCCCTCGGTATCTAGATCAGTTGAAGAGTTCTATTGCCTGAGGCCACCGGCTGAAGGCAATAGAATATTAAGCTGATCTGGATACCTTGTGGAAAATATTCTGATCTATTGCCTGGTTACACTGTATATTATTCACGTTTCTCCAAAATTTCTACTTCAACTGAAACAACAACCAATTAAGACAGCCTATATGGGATTAATAGGAGTTCAATGGGAGAGGTTTATGATTATCCAACACAGAATACATAATACAAATGTTAGATAATGATGGGCAATTGAACTTTTTGCTGATTTTTTTTCGTTTATTGTTTTTCTAAATTATTATTATAATTATTATTATTATTATTGTGAATTGTATTTGTTTTTTTTATAATTTTATCATATTTTATCTTATACATTATTTCTCTGATTTTATGCATAGCAATAATATTGTATGTCTAGCACTTGCAGAATACATTTCAAAATACTAACCGTCTCCGTATATTGCATCAGCGTTTACGCGATTGGTAAGGTAACTTGTTGTACAAAGTAGCGAAAAAAATATGCGACACAATCGTCCGCTAGTAATCATCCTCCCAAGTTATGGGTTCTGAGTCCGCCTTCGCTCCACCATCGATCGTGATGGTGGAGCGAACGCGAACTCGGAACCTCTGACTTGGGAGGATTGCTATTAATAATCGCCGTCAAGTTAAATATCTATACATCAATAAATATCTATACTTGAAGTTAGATATAATACTTCCTTGGTTATACTTGTTTATAATGATTTTAATGTAATATATTATTTTTTAATAAATGCGTAATTATAGACATTTTTTGTATCACAGTATATGAGATTTCCTTTTATGTAAAACGAAATGCAAAATAATGAGTTAAGACGGAGACATATAAAATTAAGACATAATTTATAACTAAACAACGTTTATTAGACATGTAAATATTAGAGGTAAATATCAACATGATAATCCTTAAGATGCCCCTTAATTGAATATTTTTTAACTAATCATCAAATGTTGGGGAAACGTGAACACACCAAATAATTCTATAAATGAATGGAAAGTTGACGAGTGGAAAGTTGAAGTCACGACGCTTGTCGTAGAGTTTAGTTCGTAGGTATCCATTTAAGTCTATTTCGAGAAAGTCAAGAGAAGAGTCCGACTTGCTTGAATATGTAGTGTCTTTAACCTCATGCTCCCTGGGATAGATAAAATATAAGAAGACATCGAACTTGGAGTTATTCAGTGACACGACATCATCAATAAAGCAAAAGGTGAAATTAAAGTCTAGGCCAACGTCTTTTGTTTGTGTTTTTCTTTAATAGACATCCAAGATCCAAGAATCTTCTTTTTGAAGTAGTTGGTGAGTAATTACTACGCTGGGGAAGATTGTTGTTTAATAAAAGAATTAGGTATTGAAAACTTGTAAACAATTCTTTTATTAAACAATCTATATAATGTTGTTTGACCTTTGACCTGTCAGTCTTCAAAGGTCAAACAAAATTAAGTATTCATTGTTCGTCATAAATGATTGCTTCTTATTTGATTGTTTGATTGTTTATACAAAGTTTAACGCCACTTTCAGCAATTTTTCAGCTATATCATGGCGTCTAGTTTTTATTGGGGGAGGAAGCCGGAGTACCTAGAGAAAACCCTCGACCTTCGGTAGAAAACTGGCAATCCTTGTCAATTAAGTTTCCCGTAGTGAGACTCGAACCCGCAACCTCTGTGTTGAAAAACCACGTAATCAATAGTAGACGAACTACCTTAACCATTCGGTCACCTAGGCCCTGCTTCTTATTTGAATCAAAGAAATAACACTTTTTATTTTCTGACGAGGTCTGTTATTTGACCATTTTCTGGAATAGTCAACTACCGATTTAAGCAATTATTTTTTTAAGTTATAGTTCCAATTGATGGACTTCGTTTCACAGTATTCCGGTTCTTTTGACAAAATGCTACGGAGCTGTAAACTGTTGTATTTGTCTGATAATATGATAAAGTAATACATGTACATTACTCGTTATGATTGTATACAGTGTGTTTGATTTATTATGATTAATATTACAAGCTATATACTTACTACATTTTTGAGTACTTTTTCTGTATTAACTTATATATGTAGATTTACATTCAAAGTACTTTTAAAGTCACAGATCTTACAATCCTTATTCTGGTTTATCTATATTTGATTATCATAAACTTAAAATTTATAACATGCCATACTAATTAATTCTTGAGATATTAAAAAGAGTAATAAATTTAATGTCATTAATTGGTAGTTATGTGATTCTGAGTTCTTAGTGCTTCCACTGACGGTAAACGACCCATCTATATGTTCATTATTAGCCATTATGCATTTCTGTTTGTCACAACAATTTGTTTAGGACTGTAAACGAATCATTTAGTTGTGGTGTAAAATAATTAGGTCGTAAATCAGGAGGTGAATTTCAGTTAAAACTGGCAATCGTTGTCAATAAGGTTGGAGTCAAACATACCCTGCCCACTGTAAGGCTCGAATTCGCAACCTCGGTGTTGACACGTTGGTGATTAGTAGTAGATGACTAACTACTTTAACAACTCTACCACCGAGGCCCTACAGTAGAGGTATTTAAAGTATATAACCACAAAATTTAACACCACAAAGTTACATGCAATATGGCAAAAACGCATCATTGATAGTTGAAGTTTAAAATCTGCGGATCATCATAACAGATGACTTAAGTGAGTACTTCCAGCCTGGTCTGTATACAGCATATCTTTTGTCCCCAATCCAGTCCTGTAGCTCTATCCGTAATTCATATTCAACTTTTGATGTTAATTGGAAGATCTTTTCATTTCCTACATAAATAACAAGTTACTAGTGTTTTTATTCAGAAATGAATGACGTTAAGATATTATATTGATGGGTTTGTAATATTTCCCCTCAAAACACCAAACTATTACATTTAATTAACGTCTTTCGCATTCTACGGCAGGAACTATTTTTTCATAATAAATACTAATATTTGATAACCAATTTCTCACAGCAGCGCCTACAATCCGAATTCGCGACACATCTGTCAGTTAGCGAACCTGTAAGGCCCAAGTCGGAAAAAACGTGCGACATCGAATCCTTTTTCATTACTGCGGTAAGTCCCGAACTGTAATATATTTAAACTGAAACATGGCAACTATTAAGGATCAAATTGAAAAAAAAACCTACAAATGATAAAATTAACCCTCATCCGCAAGTCATAAAGACCTTCGGTCTTAACCGTTTATCATTATTAGACGTGGCCTTGAAAATTGTTTCATTAATGGTATGTAGGTTCCGATGTAATATTCAGTATGCATTCGGAATATAAAAATACATGTATATGCGAAAGATATGATAGACCGGGTACCAGTTTTATGGTGACGTTGAAATTTGTTATTGACCCTTTATTTCTACAAACACCATCAGTAACATACTTCAATTTTTTGACAGAATATTCACTTGTTTTAAAATTTTTATTTCAGGCTACATTTGCATAAGCATAACAGTTTTCCGACTTAATTCAATTGAACTATGCTTAACTAACCAGATTCCTGTAAAAATGAATCAGTGAGAGAAGGACGATATACGGAGAGGGTCACTTCTGGGAGAAGTCACTAGCAACCATAAAAGTTTTAGAGCACAAAACATTTACATTGAAATGTTTTTCTCCGGTACTTCTGTCACTAAAACTCCTTACCCCATATAGCTTTTGTTTTAAGGACAATAAAAAGGTAATATGGTAAAGTGGTCCGAGTTGTTTTTGATATTTTAATTTTGACAGTGAACTTCGTACATAATAATTCATTCATACTGAAAATAATAATAAACCAAGGTCATATTTTCACTCAAGTTTTTGATTATACATGGTGTAAATAGTTATAAGAAATAAACTGAAGGTGTTTTCGATCATAAATGTTATAATGTAGTGGAAATGAATTTGAGCCTTCATATAGTAAAATACATCATTTGTTCGAACCTGAGAGAAAGATTTAAATACAATTTTTATTAAAGTAACCTTTTTGTAATAGACCTGTCTGTATTTCATACGTTTTGTAGTGGAAAAAAATCTAAGACAAAAAAATAGAGCTAGTATATTTTCTTGAAAATATATGCAGTCCACCAGATAATTTAACTTACTCAAAATACAATTAATAGCATCCTCACAAGTCAGGGTTTTTGTGTCCACATTTTGTGTCCACGAAACCCTCACAAACTTAGCTAGGAAATTCCCATGCTAGAAGTCTAACCTGAATGTAGCCAATAAAAAGCTCGCTTTCATTCACGACTTGGTTAAGGGATATCCCGATGTCGATTGTAAATAAACCAAACGGATGTGTTGCATAAACCATGATGTGAAAATCAATGTATTTTGTACAGTAGTGTTAATAGTTTTTTTTTATTACCGCGTTAATTATTAGTTGCGTTACGTTTTCTTCCCACTCAAGAATGAGTAAGAATGACTACAGCCAAACACTTGCTTCTTTCAAGCAATTTCATTAGTTGATATTATGAAGGTTTGACGTCATATTAAAATCTTCTAGCCCAGGAATTTCCTGGCTAAGTTTGTCAGGGTTTCGTGGACACATGTGGACACAGAAACCCTGACTTGTGAGGATGTATTAATACTGTGATAAACTTCTATTGCGATTTATTTTTAATAAAAATAACACTCCTCTACTGGGCTCTAGACCCTTATATTCCAATGATACATCTAAATGTTATATGAAGACGCTAAGCAATACATTGCACCTGGCTACCTAAAGGTGCAGATGACAGGTTAAGTTTACGGTAATTTATAATGAGACCTGATGAAATATTTAGCAAGGCATAAAAAAACGTAAGAAACATGGCTAAAAATGACATGGGATAAAAGAAAAGTGCGGATGGTTTTTTGGAAGGCATTATTATTTAGTTGTACCGCATATGTCAAAAATGTCATGTTTGGGTTTTGCCTCTATATATAAACACGCGGAAGTACTAATGCAAATGAGAAGCAGAACTAAAATTGCTAATTTACATTAGTGAAAATATTTAGAGATTTAAAATCATGCTTATATGAATGCTGACACTGTGAAACTGTTTGAACAGTTTGTTGAAAAAATGAGTGTTTCATTTACAGTTGCACTCGTATTAATGAAATTTTGGTAAATTCTTATAACATCAAAGGTAACAATAAATGAACAATTACAAAAACGAAATTAGTTTCTATTTATGACTTAATTATTATTACCCAACCAGTATTCGTTTTCAACATCACCAAAACCATCTTTGTAGTCTTGCCATGACCTGTAGAAGTCCTGTTCACCATTTTGACGTCTCTGAATAATCTATAAAATTCTTTTAAATATTAAACAGTCAAATATTTCTATGATCAACAGTAAACTATATTTTGCACTAAGCATTAACTACATGTTTACAAAGTATAGGAAAACAACACTACCAAAATTAACGATGCATCATTTTACTAAATAAATTGTTCGCTGAATGAAAACAATTTACCCCAATGGAAGCAAATTGTTTCAATAATAAAAATTAAGGAATATGTAAAACTTAATTATTTCAGACTGCCTAGTCTGAATCGAGGTTTCTAATTAAGAAATAATCCACAAAGGCTTTGGTTTATCATTGTTTCATAACGCGATAAACTTTTTATGCTGACCGATAGCGAGGGATAAAATAACGACCTAAATGGCTACACCGTTGTAAAAATATGATAAATCACAGCCTCAGTGAATTAATGCTATTCTAAAACGGAATTTAAGGTACATTCAGAACATTTACGTACCTATATAGTCAATACCATTTTTGAAATTTACTTGCTGTTCCCTCAATGTAACATGTAACACACAGTATCGTGCAAAGGATAATTATAAGATTAATACATCACACGCAATATCTTCCGGTTTTTGGTAACGGTTTTGTAATTGGAACAACCATTCATGACACCTCGTTGCTCATATTTAAATCAACTTTAGAATAAATAATAATTATATTACTTATGACTACCGTTTACATTTTACCAATGTCGGCCGGGGCGTAGCTCGACTAGTTACACTGTGGATTCACAAAATAACTAGGGGTCCGGGGGCATGCCTTCCCCACCTAGAAAAATGTTGTGGTGCATTTATGACAGTTCTAAGGCTCTTTACTGAAATGGACAGTTTATTGAATGCCTGGATGGATTAAAATTGTTGTTGTCAAAATCATGTCGATTGAACCGCGCACTAGCGTATAGGCAGCTACAACCCTGGTCGGTCACAATGTACAGTTATCACATTTCTTAAGGTAATTGCTTTTTGATTAAGGTTTACCGTCCAGCCCCCATTGCCTGTAGAAAAATCACAATAAGCTTTAAAAGGAGTCATGCCATCCGGATTCAGTTGGTATACTCCGTCTGCACAGTTCTTGTTCCTTAGATCGGTACAGTCATATGCCTTCCCGCCACAAGTCTTCGATAAACCTTTTCGAAATACATAATATTATATTATACAATTATTGTGTATTGTTGTTTTGAAAAATGTTGGAATAGGATCAACATCAAAAAAGTAAATAACACATCTTACTTATTTATATACATGTAATTTAAAAGTTTTTTAGATATCTAGTCATGTTTATGAGATGTATTAAAAGATATGATATCTTACAAAGTTACATTTATTGAGATATCTTGTTTCCTAACTACTGTAGCAATTATTTATTAAAAAACTTATTTTGCTTGTATTGTATTGTATATTAAACAGATATATCATGTCTGGGAGGGGTATTTTTCACAAATACTCCTCCCAGACATGATTTATCTGTATAATTACACCGAATGTCATGATTTCAAAGAGCGGTGATACTAGACTACTTGCGTGCGTTTATCGACTCTTTACTATCGGAACGTTTCCGATTTTCAAAATAGATTACTCATGTTACGTTTACTTTGAGGTAAAAGTCAAAACTTCCGAATGAATATTTCCAGGATAATAATATGCGAGGGTTTTTTTTAAGCAAATACCACGGCACAGAGGGTAATATTTTGCCGAATACCCTGGTGATGACAAAATCAATGCAAAATCAGGAAACATGCAAAAAATACACTGTCTATAGACCAATCAAAAGCCAGCATTTTTATATGAGGTGTAATTATGTAATATACCTTTGCCAAATCTCTTGCAAATGATATTGATATGAAAACGGCTTGATATAGATTTATAGATTATTTACGTTTTTTTTAAACGAGATGCATTTTCTTGTCCCTATCTCTTCGAAGGCTCGACAGCCCTGAGATGATATGACAAGAAAATGCATCGAGTTTCGTACAACGTAAATATTCTTCCGTAAATGACCGATTTCTTGTACAGCTGACCCAGTACAGATGAGCTTACGCGCAAACATCTTTACTAGCTGCGTCATCCAATAAAAACGGAAGAAACAAGAACGTTGTTATGGAAGCATAACAACGTTCTTGTGTGACGTTCTTGTTTCCGTCGTTCTGATTGGATATCAGGGACAATGGAGTCTACAACAATGGAGAGTCTATAGGATATAGCGATGTGAAAGTTGTTAGTTTATGGAAGAAAGAGGTACAGGTGAGTTGGCCCCATCTCACGCTAGTAGAGTGAGATGGGATAATACCTCACACAAAGATCATGCGAAAATACCGCAAAATAGTGATAAAATGTATTAATTGTTATAATAATGGTTACGTACGACGAAAAATATAAATGATATATGATATTAAAGTTTTTTCATTGCAAATGCACAGGAAAGAGAAGAGAATCACATTAATTGTAAGAAAACATAAATAATGTAAAAGTTTCAGATTTTTAAATACAGCAAGACATAATTAATTATATAACGCTTCACTGTATACTAGACAATAGCATATCAGAATACATCATATACTAATTTTGTGTATATATTTATTCTTTCGTATGTTTGCATTACTGAGGATTTGGTGGAACCATAAATGAGCTTGACAGATTTAAATTATAATAATAATAATAATAATAATAATTTATTTTATTATAGTGTCACACATCAAATATATACAGCATATATATATATATATATATATATATATATAAAGTCA
This sequence comes from Limnoperna fortunei, assembly GCA_944474755.1. NCBI lineage: Eukaryota > Metazoa > Mollusca > Bivalvia > Mytilida > Modiolidae > Limnoperna > Limnoperna fortunei. Next base: position 67,125,179 of record OX104117.1, read on the forward strand.
CAATATTCATAATCATAATGATAAAACTAAAATCGTGTCCGGCCAAAATTGACCTACGAGACACTTCAAACTTGCATTAATCATAAACACTATACAAAGAACAACAGAGCCTGAGACTCTGTAGTGTATATATAATAATTAAAAAAGCATTAAAAAATAAATACCAAACAAAAATTATTAAAAGGGACTTATAAATCATAGAAATAAATAAATAAACTAAATTTTATCTTGCTTTTATACACTGAAAAGTTTAAATAAAAACTAAAAGTAAGTAAAAAAAGTTAAGTTATATCTGCTTTCCAGAGAAAGTAATAATAATAATAAAATCCTTTAAATTTCTAACTGTAAATGTCGCAAAATCAATTAAAATTTGCAGCCAAAGTAGAAAATAGTAAATAAACATTTAAATAAAGAAGATGTAAACCATTTTATACATTACTTTATAAGGTTATTTAAAGAAGAAAATAAAACTGTATTAACAATTACTGGTTTTTAAAAGGGCACGACGTCTTCGTATCATTTTGTTTAACAAAAGACCAAGCTCCAATTGTTGCTCACTACAGCAGAGTAAAAACTTAAATTTATCTAGACTTGAAAAATTATCAAAGTTAGCGCAATAGTTTTGGCTTTATCAAATACGGAAAATCTTAAATCGCTGTAGATGTGGCAGTCAATTAAGAAGTGGACTTTGTATTCAACTTTATTTGAGCAAAACGCACATGTCCTTTCATTCAGCGGAGTAGGTGGTTTATTGAATCGACCAGTTTCTACAACAAGCGGTAATGTCCCACATCTAAGATTACAAATATAACTTCTAAGGTGGCGGGGCATGGGATTTAAAACGTAATGTTCTGGAATACGATCCTTTTTATAACATCTGTAAAGTCTTAATTTATTTCCATTTACATTTAAATTGTCATTCCATATTTTGCTAAACAAGCTTCTTCATAAGATATTCCAGTTTTTCTTTCCACTTTATTCATAAAACGTTTTCTACTCAACCCTGCATCTAGCACTGTCAATAACGATAATTCAGCCAAAAGTTTATGTACTTTATAGTCCCAAGACCTTCTCTTACGTTTTGACCATATCTTGATCTTATATAAAATACGCTCTTCCTCGATAAAATGTAACTTATAGAAGAAACGAATCACTTCTAGTCTCTGTTTTTAAATTCATGTTTGTTTACTTAGGTGTAGTGGGAGACAGGGAGAGAGAGGGGAAGGAGAAAGGAGTAAAGGGGAGAGAGAAAGGAGCAAAGGGGAGGGAGAAAGGAGAAATGGGGAGGGAGAAAGGAAAGAGTAAGACAAGAGGGAGGTGGACTAGTACAAATATGTTCTTAATTTCGTACCTGAAAATCATTTCATAAGTGCCAGTTCATTCATTTAATTGAAAAAGACTAAAATTATTTACATAAAACTCAAGTAAAGAGATAAATTGCATCCAAATTATCAGAATTTTTACTATGCTAGTATGCAGTAAAGTTTTTTCCCCTAAAGCTTATGTCTGTCCACTCTACATATTGTCATCACTTATTGACTAGCTGTCTGTCATCTGTTGTCTGTCCGTTGTTAACTTTTTAAACAATCTTCTCCTCTGACACCACTATGGTACTAGTTTTAGCTTTGTATCCAACAGTTTGATCCATGCATGTACAACAAATATTAATCAAAGCGCAGTTTGCACAACTGGGAATGTATTCTTGCATGTAGTACGTAATACTGGTACATTATAAAGCAAATGAAGTTTTGTTATATTCTTTAACATTGAAAATTGTAAAAATTCCAATAAGTTAAGTTATATTCATAATTACACTTGTCAAAAAAACATTATTTCTACACATGGAAAGCCTGTAATGCTCACATGACTTATTACAAAAACTTCAGTTTAATCGACATGAACGTTACACAAAGTTTGTGATACATAATTTCTGGGAATATTTTCTGGTGATATTTGCCATGGCTGTGGCCATCTTGAATTCAGAATCTGCGCAAGATCCTTAAAATTTTACATTTCTACAGTATCACAATTAAATTTGCCACAAAGATTTTCGGAGCAAGATTTAATTTCAGCCAATCAGAACATCAGTGGCTCTAGCAGCCACAATGCATGTTAAAATAGCAGGAAATTACACTGATATCAGTTCTGCATAATTTGATTTAAATAAGTGAAATAGTTTCTGAAAGCAGCTGTATTCTTAGTGCCTCTGGGGTTCTATGTTCCACTGTTGTGGCCATCTTGGTTTTAGCATCAGTACCAAAGATTCACGATGGATAGAAAAGTAATACAGTACACTGGTTCATGTATATGAGAGCGGCCCTAATCTGAACTATTTTTCACAATTATAAGTTGAAGAACATGGGTCAACCATGTTTTGGCCAATATCTCATAAAATTATATAGCTACAGAAAAACTCGTTACGTTAAAAAGATCAGCACATTAAAATTCTAAAAAATTAAAAGTTTTGTTTAACTACCTGTAGGAGTTATTGCCAGAAAATTGTCAGTTGGACAGTATAACTTAAAAAATTAAACAGCAGATCGATATAGCAATGCAAATCACTATGTTGGTCTAAATTGTCTGACAAATTCTTATAGAAGTTAATGCCCCTTACTAATTTTTTGGCCGGATTTCACAGAGTGAAAATCCGGGTTATAGTATGGTGAATGTCTAGCGGGCGGTGGGCGGCAGGCGGCGTGCGTGCGGGGAAAAATTTTCTTAACTGTTTTCTCGGCAACTACTAATCACATTCTCTTGAAATTTGGTATACAGCATCAGCATGGCCTCCCATAACGTGGAATTCGATTTCAGGTCTGTCGCCCACCTACTTCCTGTTTAACTAAATACGGCCATTTCTCTCTTTGATCGATTTTTGGCTAATTAATTGAAAATATTTGCAATGTAGCTTTAAATTTTTAATTACTAGAGTGAAACTGTAAATTGCAAAAACATAATCAGCAAGACAAGGCCTTGGCCTTTAAATAACATATTTGGTCCAACATTGTCAGACGAATCCTTGTAGGAGTGTTTGTCCGTCCTTTAACAACAATTTTGTTATGAAAATATAAGTATTTGCCTTATAAATTTAAAGCTAGAGTAAAACTGTAAATAGCAAAAATAAACGGAATGACATGGCCTACAAAATTTGTCCAGTTACTCATTATAGTATTATATTTCATTTACTCATATTTTTTCTTGAAATTTTCAGTGTTTGCTTTTTAACTTAAATTTATAAATTTGTCAACGAATTATTCTCATACTAACCATTAAGTTTTTATAAAGGAATACATAATTCAACAATTCAACAGTTAACAAAATCGCAAAGTTCCCAAGTCTGGAAAATTAGAAAAAAAATCCTCAAACAATTCCATAATAATTTCAATACATTTGCAATATTTCTGTTAAGTTTAGGATTTGTAGATTGAAACCTGTAGGAGTTGATTACACAATATATTCTGCAAATTTGCTTAAAAATGACCAAGTTCCAAGGTCTGGAAAATTAGGAAACATGCTTGAACACTTCCATAACAGCAGGTGATCTGGGTTGAAAACTGTAGGAAGGGTTGATTACACATATAGATACCCCATTTTCCACGCCCGCCCGACTTAACCATACTATAGCCCAAAAATTAGAGTGAAACTCTAAATTGCAAAAATGATCTGTAAGACGAGGCCTACAAATAGCTCGTTTGGTACAAGATTGTCAGATACGTACTTTTTGGAGTTATTTCCCTTGAATGACAATTTATTAAATATCAGTTTTCTCCTTTTAAAATTAAAAAAATATAGGAGCAAAAGTAAAACTGTAAATAGCAAAAATAATCAGACAATTTATGTTACAGCAGCAAATAATCCTTTTTACATTACATTTATAAGCACAATTTTTCAATTTAAATTCCCTTTTAAGTCCATCAGAACTTGAAATTTTTTTATGTTGCTGTGGTAGTTAAGAAATAACTCAAAAGTATGAGAATTGAATTGAGTTTTGTTTTAATAAATCTAGACCTGTACATGAATGAACTTTTAACTAATCGAAATTTTACTCTAAATGTAAAACTATTAAATGCTGCCTGTAAATTTAAGTGTAGAATACTGTTGATTGTAAGTCAAAACAGTTTTCTAAAAGTTTAAAAATTCAAGGTTGTCTTATTTTAAAGAATTTCTTAAGTGTTAGCTAATTCAAACTACACCGAGACAATTAACAAGAGACCATACATTTAGGTCTGTGTGGACTACGTGTGTTGGTTTACTAGAAGTGCAAGTGGATTATAGATCTACGTGGAAAATGAGTCTGTATGGACCATAGGTCTGTGTGGTCTATGGGTTTGTATGGACTAGAGATTTGTTTGGACTATGGGTTTATGTGGACAACATGTCTGGCCGTATGATTGCCTTTAGGTTTCAGTGTCCTGATTGCAGAAATCTACCCGTCACAGTTTATGATCATCATATTTTTTTTACAAAGGCGCACCATATACCAATTAAATTCAGTTTATAATGTGTCACGTGGCATGCTTTGTTTGTAAAAGCAGTTAATATGCTTCATGTTCCAATTTTATATCAGTTTTGAGTCAAAATTTAGTAATATTTTCTATTGCTATAAGGTTTTAAAGAGGGAAAAGTATAAAGAGGGGAGGGAGAAAGGAGCCGATGGGAGGGAGAAAGGTGAAGAAGGGAGGGAGAAAGGAGCCGAAGGGAGGGAGAAAGGAGAAAGGAGAAAGGTACCCCCTATCCACCCCCTCTTTTATGTTCCGATTTCGAAAAAAGTTTTGATCTCATTTTTTAAAACGTAAATTATGTTAGTAGACCGAGAGGACATTTTCCGTCTCCGTCTGCTGGCCATACAATTGTAAGCAGGACTAGGCATTTGCTAGTTTATATACAGGGATTGATACAATATATGAATTTAATATAATATATTGCATATCAGACTTACGTTTTTCTTGTGTTGAAGTAAAGTTTGTTTTAAATTCCTTGATATACGATTTCACTCCACTCTCTTTTCGGTTCCAGTCCTCCATCATTTCAGATTTCAATTGAGATACTTTTTCGTCCAATATTGTTTTTATTTTCGCATCAAATGTTTGGTTAACTTGTTTATCAACTTGATCATCAATATAATCTTTGAGAGCATTGTTAATGTTTGTTATATCAAGTTCTGCTACGAGCGGTGCATGCACATTATTCACTAACGGAATTCGAGCTTTGATCAAAGACTCGGTGACAGCGGTTGTAACTGAAAGTATAGCCATTAAATAATTCATGGCTTATGCAAAACAGTAACGACAAACCAACGCAAGTTCTAAATTCTATATACACCAAAAAGTATTATGAACGTATCCATGATGTATTTGCACTTATATCCAGTATGAGAGGCATCTGTGCAGATTGTAGTCTACACTTTACAATTAAATTATTTCTTACAACAGGAAAAATTATAGTATCAAATTCACATTCATCAGTGTAATCTAAAACATGATAATAATCACGAGATAAAGGTATACATAATACTTTAAAACATCAAAAGGTTGATTATCGAAAGTATAAACATTTGCTTCCTCCTAAATTTTGAATCAGCTGGTTAATTTCGTACCGCACCCTTAGTGAGACTCGAGCCCGCAGTCTCAGTGCTGACAAACCACGACGTGATCAATAGTAGACGAACTTAACCTCTTGGTCACCGAGGCCCCTTAAAGGTCTGTTCATTTGATTTGGCTTTCTGCCAATTAAAGAGCTGAGTGACTGTTTGAAAGTGCACATCAATTCTTTCACCTTGAAAGTTTGCTAGCGTTTTTCACCTCAACTTTGTTGTTAATTCAATTGCAACGTAAAAATGAAAAGGACGAGGTTTTTGAAGCTTGAATTCATCATAAAGTCAAAATAGGGGCATACCAAGTTTGGACACTGTTACTCGAAATATCGCCATTGGTCGTCTCCAGGTCGGAGTATTCCAAAGAGAGATCACACAACGTTGACCAGAGCACAATGCCTCGGTTGTGGAACAGTTTCCAGCAGACTGGCTTTACCAATGAGCCCGGAGAAGAAGGCGAACTCGAAATACGACTACTGGTTCATATCGCTTAATTCGGGTCTTTCATCTACGGAATCGTGGGCCTCGGTGGCCAAGTGGTTAAGGTATGTAGGTCGTCTACTATTGATCACGTGGTCTGTCATCATTGAGTTTCTCACTGCAGGCAGGGTTAACTTGACTCCAATCTTGATTGGCAATGATTGCCAGTTTTCCTACCGCAGGTCAGGGGTTTTCTCTTGGAACTTCGGCTTCATCCCCCAATAAAAACTAGACGCCATAATATAGCTGAAAAATTGCTGAAAGTGGCGTTAAACAACATTCAAACAAAAAAACAATATACGGAATCGAACAGTTGCTGCAACAGACACTGCAGTCGGAATACCTGGATTGAGAATAAGCAGCTCGCAAACAGTCCGCAACCGCCAATATGTCATAAGATCCAGAAGGCCGTATTTTGGAGCAGTTTTGACACTTCAGATGAGAATGAGTCTGAATGAGTTTCGTTTTCTGCTACAAAAACGTAATAGGAATAAGCGTTTCTCCTCCTTTTGTGTTCAAGAAGAGGGTAACTTTGGTGGTGACAGTAACATGATGTGAACGGCGATCTCGAATGATGGTTAAACAAAACTTGTACATGTCCCAGGCAACTTAACGGCTCAAACGTACAAGGACAAAATTACTGAACTTCACCTAATGTGCGTAATTGCTAGGGAGAGTTGTTCTTAAAAGACAATGGCAGGCCTAACACAGGGCGCTTGACAAGGGAATATCTTGAGTAGAACATTAATGTTCTGCCATAGCTTTTCCATCTAGATTAACGTGTGCGCCAGCGTTAACCTCCGACTAGACCCTCGATCAGCTACATGTACTTCACATGTTGTAACAGGAATGGGGAACATTTTCCCGTTAAAAACGTAGAAACATTGCTTGATTTTATGCCAAGAAAATGCAAAGCAATTTTGGCAGCTAGACGTGGCTATACACGGTATTATCTTAAACGTGACCGGAAGTATTCTTAACTGTGATAAACTTACTTCTATTCACTAGGGACAGTCTATGTTAATATAGACTGTCCCTGTATTCACCAATACCAAAGGAATGAAAGTATTTTTAATTAATACCATTTAGTGAATGCCTATATTTGGTATATTGTCAAATCTGTATCCATTATACATCTTCAAAAGTAATAAAGTAGAAATGATTGCTGTTCAAGTTAACATTTCTGAAACAAAATCCTTAATTGTTATTTCAGCATATAGACCCCCTAGTAAAAATTATAACTAATATATGGATCATATGGTAAATGAAATCATTCAACTAAAACATAAATTCAAAAATGCAACTTTTTGGCTGAGTGGAGACTTTAACCTTCCCGATATTAAATGGCCAGAGCAAATCATCTCAAGTACTATGTACCCTAAGAAGATTAACGAAATGTTTATTAATTTAATAAATGAAATAGGAACTGAACAAATTGTGTATATGCCAACCAGAAAAGAGAACACCCTTGACTTGTTTTGTACAAATCAACCAGCTTTAATCACAAAAGTTAAAACAATACCCGGAATATCTGATCATGATATTGTTTTGGTAGATGCCATTTGTAAACCTAAAAGAGCAAAACAAACTCAACATAAAATTTACTTGTGGAAAAAGGTGATCTTAATAAACTAAAATCAACAACTAATAATCTCATTACCAACTTACTATAACAAAAAAGCGACTTTTCTGTCGATGACTGTTGGAATAAATTGTAAAAATGGCGTGAATAAAATCATTGAAAATAATGTACCAAGCAAAATGACAAAGTCTAAATACACTAATTCCTGGGCACATTCGGAAATTGATAAAATTTGTAAACAACTAAGAAGAGCTTTCAATAAAGCCAAAAAAATCTGACAAAAAAGCACATAGAGATAAATATATAAGAAAATAAAAGCTACAGCCAAAAGAGAGATCAGAAAAGCTTAAAGGCAATATATGGAGGAGGTTATAAGTCCCCAGTTAGATGATAAACCCAAATCATTCTGGCAATTTATAAAAAGTAAGAAAACTGAAGCATCAGGTGTGAATCCCCTTCGTGGCAAAGATGGATTACTTTATAGCGACCCTAAAACCCAAGCTAATATCCTGAATGAGTTTCACTAGAAAAGACACATCAGAAATACCCAATAAAGGAACAAGTCCTTACTCTGATATGCCAGACATAAAACTAAATTTAAACGGTGTCATTAAGTTATTGAAAAATATTAATCCCAATAAAGCCACTGGCCCAGACAATGTACCGTCTTATTTTTTGAAAACCTTAGCAGAAGAAATTTCCCCTTTTTTGGTATATTTTTTCCAAAAATCAATTGACCAGGGCTCTGTCCCTATAGAATGGAAGCAAGCTAATGTAGTCCCTATATTTAAAAAAGGTGACAAGCATAATGCCAGCTACTACAGGCCTGTTTCCTTAACAGCTATATGTTGTAAAATCTTGGAACATATCTTAACAAGTAACATAAGGCAACATTTAGATAATCATAACATTCTGCATAATAGCCAATACGGTTTTCGTAGTAAACGCTCATGTGAGACACAATTAATTATAATTATTCAAGACTTATCTAAATCCTTAGCAAATGGTGACCAAATTGATATTATATTATTAGATTTTTCTAAAGCTTTTGATAAATTTCCGCATCAAAGATTAATTCATAAATTAGAATATCATGGCATTAGAAATCAAAACTTAAAATGGATTACAGATTTTTTGGCAGATAGTCAACAACAGGTTCTTTTAAATGGTACAAATTCTTCAAAATTATCCGTTGATTCTGGTGTGCCACAGGGCACTGTTTTCGGTCCAACTCTATTTCGCCAGACTCAAGCCAGCGAACAATTGCAGCGAACAATTAGCTAGCGAACAATAAGGAGGTATAAAAACCAACGAAAGACATAAAGCTACCATAAGATTTTAAACGCTAGCGAACAATTAGGAATAGGTAGCGAAGAAATACATCTTACATGTATATTGTTTTCAATATCATAAAAGCGAATTTTAAACATGAAAATAAGTATATATTAACACGACCTGTTCAGGAGGTGTATTGAAGTAGTGGATTCAACAATACCTTGTATTTATAGAACTTAAATAAGACAATACCCTAAGTTCTAAACGAAATATCGATTTCGTAGAAAAGTATAGGTCATGTTCGAAAATCTAAAGTTCGAAACGAAAAACCAATTTTGAACCTATGTAGATAGGGTGGGTCTATATATGCCCGATTTTGGTCAATGTTTTGAGATCGTGACGGGGACCGGCTATATAGGCGTTGTAGAGGAGACACAGGGCCATCGTTATCAGAAGAGAAAAGTAGAGGTCATGTTCGAAAATCTAAAGTTCGAAACGAAAAACCAATTTCGAACCCATGTAGATAGGATGGGTATATATGCCCGATTTTGGTCAATGTTTTGAGATCGTGACGGGGACCGGCTATATAGGCGTTGTAGAGGAGACACAGGGCCATCGTTATCAGAAGAGAAAAGTAGAGGTCATGTTCGAAAATCTAAAGTTCGGAACGAAAAACCAATTTCGAACCCATGTAGATAGGGTGGGTCTATATATGCCCGATTTTGGTCAATGTTTTGAGATCGTGACGGGGACCGGCTATATTGGCGTTGTAGAGGAGACACAGGGCCATCGTTATTAGAAGAGAAAAGTAGAGGTCATGTTCGAAAATCTAAAGTTCGGAACGAAAAACCAATTTCGAACCCATGTAGATAGGGTGGGTCTATATATGCCCGATTTTGGTCAATGTTTTGAGATCGTGACGGGGACCGGCTATATAGGCGTTGTAGAGGAGACACAGGGTCATCGTTATCAGAAGAGAAAAGTAGAGGTCATGTTCGAAAATCTAAAGTTCGGAACGAAAAACCAATTTCGAACCCATGTAGATAGGGTGGGTCTATATATGCCCGATTTTGGTCAATGTTTTGAGATCGTGACGGGGACCGGCTATATAAGCGTTGTAGAGGAGACACAGGGCCATCGTTATCAGAAGAGAAAAGTAGAGGTCATGTTCGAAAATCTAAAGTTCGGAACGAAAAACCAATTTCGAACCCATGTAGATAGGGTGGGTCTATATATGCCCGATTTTGGTCAATGTTTTGAGATCGTGACGGGGACCGGCTATATAGGCGTTGTAGAGGAGACACAGGGCCATCGTTTTCAGAAGAGAAAAGTAGAGGTCATGTTCGAAAATCTAAAGTTCAGAACGAAAAACCAATTTCGAAACCATGTAGATAGGGTGGGTCTATATATGCCCGATTTTGGTCAATGTTTTGAGATCGTGACGGGGACCGGCTATATAGGCGTTGTAGAGGAGACACAGGGCCATCGTTATCAGAAGAGAAAAGTAGAGGTCATGTTCGAAAATCTAAAGTTCGGAACGAAAAACCAATTTCGAACCCATGTAGATAGGGTGGGTCTATATATGCCCGATTTTGGTCAATGTTTTGAGATCGTGACGGGGACCGGCTATATAGGCGTTGTAGAGGAGACACAGGGCCATCGTTATCAGAAGAGAAAAGTAGAGGTCATGTTCGAAAATCTAAAGTTCAGAACGAAAAACCAATTTCGAAACCATGTAGATAGGGTGGGTCTATATATGCCCGATTTTGGTCAATGTTTTGAGATCGTGACGGGGACCGGCTATATAGGCGTTGTAGAGGAGACACAGGGCCATCGTTATCAGAAGAGAAAAGTAGAGGTCATGTTCGAAAATCTAAAGTTCGGAACGAAAAACCAATTTGGAACCCATGTAGATAGGGTGGGTCTATATATGCCCGATTTTGGTCAATGTTTTGAGATCGTGACGGGGACCGGCTATATAGGCGTTGTAGAGGAGACACAGGGCCATCGTTATCAGAAGAGAAAAGTAGAGGTCATGTTCGAAAATCTAAAGTTCAGAACGAAAAACCAATTTCGAAACCATGTAGATAGGGTGGGTCTATATATGCCCGATTTTGGTCAATGTTTTGAGATCGTGACGGGGACCGGCTATATAGGCGTTGTAGAGGAGACACAGGGCCATCGTTATCAGAAGAGAAAAGTAGAGGTCATGTTCGAAAATCTAAAGTTCGGAACGAAAATGAGCATAAATGTCAACTAACTCGCAGTTCAGCAGAAAAAAACGAAATGTCAATACCCAAGCGTGATCCCCTTGATTTTACTGGTTGCACTGTTATTAATTTATCCTTGAATTTGTCATCTTTAGCGTGTCTTCGTGCATTGTTCTATCTGTAAAATCAACTCTATTGTGTCGTCTGGTACGGACGATTTGTGCATTACACAGAACAAAAATGTTTCATTTCAGAATGGATTGAAAGTAGCATTCCTTTGAAATACATTGTCACAACTGCATCACTGTTGACGTCCTGAAACTTGATTTTATGACACTTTCATATATAACGCGCTACGATGTAATATACGTGTGTACTCTACGACGAGTCCGTGATAATATCCATCAAAGTCACGTGACGTCAGACGCTTCAACCATTCAGATCAACGCGTTCTGTATGTATTTAATAAATAAATATCAACAAAAAAATTGTCTTTTTATTTATTTCATTTGTAAAAACGAAAAAAAATTACAAACTGTCTTTGTATTTTAAAAATCAGCAAGAAAACAAAACGACTGGTGTCCGGTTTTCTATTGCCGCTCAATCAATGGACATATTTACATGTATTAATGCAATTAATGTAATTTAAAGAAACCAACAGGCCCGGGATCGATTAGTTTTTACTTATTTTTATTGCATTATTCCCTTTCTTTGTATTTTAAGGTCAACAACTGCAAAAATATACACGTACGTAGAAGACTAATAAACAAACAGGCATAGGGGGTAGCTGTCCCTGCCGATTCATTTTAAAGCCCTTTCTTTGAGAATTTAAATGGGAAATAACTGGAGAATTCAATCTCATCTAATTGAACACACCGAAGCTCAAAATAAAGGAGGGGGGGGGTTGCTCCATTACCGATTTACAAATTACGTTTTTTGAATGCACATAGTTGCATGCGCTCCAGAGAGTGTACTGGGGTCAGGGTGGTCGCTTTATACAGGTGGTCGCATTTTAAAGGACATTTTAAGCACATATGTACTTATGGTCCATGTTTTATGGTTTGTCTTAATGTACATGTGACTGCTAAAAGCAGGTGGTTGCATGTGCTCAAGACAGTGTACTGTGCTCAGGTTGGTCGCATTTTACCCAATTTTCGTGGGTAGCCGCTAAGTACAGGTGGCTTATGAAAACATGTGTTTTTTAAACCGCTATGTTAAAAATGTCAATTAATGTGGAAAACCATGATTTTTTAATTTATTGTCATGTGCATTACTACCTCCCATGTTTAAATAAAGATCGAAAGCCCAAAATATGTCACGGTTGTCGTATGTGGTACAGCTTTAAATATTAATACATAGTCACTCAAAAAAGAAACGCAACATACACAAAATGGGAACTTTACTTCATATATTATTTTAACAATTTATCATATAAATAATTGATACAGAAATGTAACAATTAGCACACTTCTTGTTCATGAGTTCTTTTACCATGGAATATAACATTCTGTCGCATATTGTCAATAAATCGCGCATAAAATATCAGTATCTGTTTTGCCCACCATTTGCTTGTAACACAGCCCTTACTCTTCTTGGCATGGATTCAATTAAACGTTGAGTACGAACACGCGGTATCCTTTGCCACTCATACTGAAGTGCCTGCTCTAATGGTTGCAGATGGTGGTTATTGTTGGCGCACGCGCCGATCCAATTCATCCCACAGATGTTCATTTGGGTTAAGATCTGGAGATTGTGATGGCCAACGGATCACATTGACATTCTGTTGCTCTACAAAATCTACTGTTACAATGATGTATCTGGTCGGGCATTGTCGTGTTGATAAATTTCTCTTTGAATGTCAATTACGGGCAATAAATGCGGCCATATAATTTTGTCTCTGTACCTAACAACGTTAAGATTACCTTGAATATGTATCAGCTGTGTGTTCCTGGCGTAAGAGATAGCGGCCAAATCATAACGCTGCTTCCGCCAAAATTGTCTCTTTCTAAAACACAGTTTTGCGCAAAACGTTCATTCTTCGTCTGTACACTCGTATGCGACCATCTCGCTTTTCAAGCTGAAAACGTGACTCATCGCTGAACCACACTCTTCTCCAGTTCTATAAATTCCATACACGAACGGTAGTACACCATACAACCCTTTCTCGGTGGTGTAGGCATCTCTGTGTTGCTCCGACGTAAGGTCTTCTTGTCTGCAATCCATGAGAGCGTAACCGTTTGCGTACTGTCTGTAGTGATATACGGCGCAACCCAGGGACGTTTACAGCTGTTTCTGTTGCAGCAAAAGTCCTGTTTCGTAGATGGAATAATCTAATATAACGATCCTATGCCCGAGCTGTAACACGCGGACGCCATGAACGTAGTCGTACCAAGCTGCTGGTAGCGTCTCCAAAGGCGTAAATTGTGCTACGATGAACATTGTACGTTCTGGCAACAGCATTGTGTGATTCCCCGGCCACGATTCGACCGATAGCGATATTCCGGGTAGCATCATCTAACCTAGGCATAACGTCACCTTATCAGAATTTTGTTTTACTAATGCAGTCAAGAAAAGAAATAGCGGGGCTTTATTCCGATTGTCTGAGTTAAAAAAGACTACCAACAAATGTACCCATGATTTGCACGTGAAAGTCGACCCTGTTTTAAGCAATGCGTAATTCATAGTATGTTCCAGAGGCCATAGTGGTTCACGGGTGGATGAACTTAAATGCTTTCACCTGGAAACCTTTAATTAAGGTGTAATTATGATGTTGTGTATATATATTTGAATATTTATAGGTTATTTGTCAGCAAAAAAATGATTTGAAAAAAAATAAATTATCCGATGTTGCGTTTCTTTTTTGAGTGAGTATATCATAAACCATAAAAAATATAATTCAATGCAGACCTTCTCTCAGGTTAATTTTCGATTACATGAAATTTTCAACCATATAGAGGCTCGATTTATGTGTACTACTTCATCAAATTAGTAATCAACAGGAAAAGATATGGGTTACACCCATACCCAGAGATCTTCGATTTATATGTTATAGATGTATCTGTATTTGTATTTGTTTTATTTAAAATTTATTTTCCCTACTAATTTCTGTGACATTTCTTTACTGGTTTAGACATCAATATTTTAAATACCATACCTGTTTTAAAATCTAATTTTCGTATAAAAAATCATAATCTAAATTTTCGTATAAAAATCATAATCTAAATTAGCATTTTGTGTCTTCTTATGTGGGTTTTTATTGGTCTTTCATTTTTACCTTTCGTCAAAGTTCTGTGTCAGGTAATAAATAAGCAATTAGCTAGTAAACAAGGCACATATAATATACAATTACATCACAGAAGTATATCTTCCCCAGCCACACACACGCCTCGTTCTTGGCCCATATCGTGCTCGACAGTTGGGGATTTCGAAATCGTCAATAGACAAAACCTTGGTATATTACAAATTTAATGCTCAAGGTTTACTAATTTTCTACGTTAAGGTTCCCTTTTCTACCGTATTAATCGTGAAATAATCCAGAAATAATACTAAAAATGATCGATCACGGCTTTCTAGATGAGTGGTCACAAGTTAGAAATACTTCTTCATCATTGGGCTGATGATGATGCATGTTGGGAACGTCATACATTACGTAAAACCTACACAATTTTAAAATGCATTATTATTATCAAATCAACTTATGAAGTGGCAAAAGATACCGCGTGTTCGTACTCTACATGGGTTCGAAATTGGTTTTTCGTTCCGAACTTTAGATTTTCGAACATGACCTCTACTTTTCTCTTCTGATAACGATGGCCCTGTGTCTCCTCTACAACGCCTATATAGCCGGTCCCCGTCACGATCTCAAAACATTGACCAAAATCGGGCATATATAGACCCACCGTATCTACATGGGTTCGACATTGGTTTTTCGTTCCGAACTTTAGATTTTCGAACATGACCTCTACTTTTCTCTTCTGATAACGATGGTCCTGTGTCTCCTCTACAACGCCTATATAGCCGGTCCCCGTCACGATCTCAAAACATTGACCAAAATCGGGCATATATAGACCCACCCTATCTACATGGATTCGAAATTGGTTTTTCGTTCCGAACTTAAGATTTTCGAACATGAACTCTACTTTTCTCTTCTGATAACGATGGCCCGGTGTCTCCTCTACAACGCCTATATAGCCGGTCCCCGTCACGATCTCAAAACATTGACCAAAATCGGGCATATATAGACCCACCCTGTCTACATGGGTTCGAAATTGGTTTTTCGTTCCGAACTTTAGATTTTCGAACATGACCTCTACTTTTCTCTGCTGATAACGATGGCCCTGTGTCTCCTCTACAACGCCTATATAGCCGGTCCCCGTCACGATCTCAAAACATTGACCAAAATCGGGCATATATAGACCCACCCTGTCTACATGGGTTCGAAATTGGTTTTTCGTTCCGAACTTTAGATTTTCGAACATGACCTCTACTTTTCTCTTCTGATAACGATGGCCCTGTGTCTCCTCTACAACGCCTATATAGCCGGTCCCCGTCACGATCTCAAAACATTGACCAAAATCGGGCATATATAGACCCACCCTATCGACATGGATTGAAAATTGTTTTTTCGTTCCGAACTTTAGATTTTCGAACATGAACTCTACTTTTCTCTTCTGATAACGATGGCCCTGTGTCTCCTCTACAACGCCCATATAGCCGGTCCCCGTCACGATCTCAAAACATTGACCAAAATCGGGCATATATAGACCCACCTTGTCTACATGGGTTCGAAATTGGTTTTTCGTTCCGAACTTTAGATTTTCGAACATGACCTCTACTTTTCTCTTCTGATAACGATGGCCCTGTGTCTCCTCTACAACGCCTATATAGCCGGTCCCCGTCACGATCTCAAAACATTGATCAAAATCGGGCATATATAGACCCACCCTATCTACATGGGTTCGAAATTGGTTTTTCGTTTCGAACTTTAGATTTTCGAACATGACCTCTACTTTTCTCTTCTGATAACGATGGCCCTGTGTCTCCTCTACAACGCCTATATAGCCGGTCCCCGTCACGATCTCAAAACATTGACCAAAATCGGGCATATATAGACCCACCCTATCTACATGGGTTCGAAATTGGTTTTTCGTTTCGAACTTTAGATTTTCGAACATGACCTCTACTTTTCTCTTCTGATAACGATGGCCCTGTGTCTTCTCTACAACGCCTATATAGCCGGCCCCGTCACGATCTCAAAACATTGATCAAAATCGGGCATATATAGACCCACCCTATCTACATGGGTTCGAAATTGGTTTTTCGTTTCGAACTTTAGATTTTCGAACATGACCTCTACTTTTCTCTTCTGATAACGATGGCCCTGTGTCTCCTCTACAACGCCTATATAGCCGGTCCCCGTCACGATCTCAAAACATTGACCAAAATCGGGCATATATAGACCCACCCTATCTACCTGGGTTCGAAATTGGTTTTTCGTTTCGAACTTTAGATTTTCGAACATGACCTCTACTTTTCTCTTCTGATAACGATGGCCCTGTGTCTCCTCTACAACGCCTATATAGCCGGTCCCCGTCACGATCTCAAAACATTGACCAAAATCGGGCATATATAGACCCACCCTATCTACATGGATTCGAAATTGGTTTTTCGTTCCGAACTTTAGATTTTCGAACATAAACTCTACTTTTCTCTTCTGATAACGATGGCCCTGTGTCTCCTCTACAACGCCTATATAGCCGGTCCCCGTCACGATCTCAAAACATTGACCAAAATCGGGCATATATAGACCCACCCTGTCTACATGGGTTCGAAATTGGTTTTTCGTTCCGAACTTTAGATTTTCGAACATGACCTCTACTTTTCTCTTCTGATAACGATGGCCCTGTGTCTCCTCTACAACGCCTATATAGCTGGTCCCCGTCACGATCTCAAAACATTGACCAAAATCGGGCATATATAGACCCACCCTGTCTACATGGGTTCGAAATTGGTTTTTCGTTTCGAACTTTAGATTTTCGAACATGACCTCTACTTTTCTCTTCTGATAACGATGGCCCTGTGTCTCCTCTACAACGCCTATATAGCCGGTCCCCGTCACGATCTCAAAACATTGACCAAAATCGGGCATATATAGACCCACCCTATCTACATGGGTTCGAAATTGGTTTTTCGTTTCGAACTTTAGATTTTCGAACATGACCTCTACTTTTCTCTTCTGATAAACGATGGCCCTGTGTCTTCTCTACAACGCCTATATAGCCGGTCCCCGTCACGATCTCAAAACATTGATCAAAATCGGGCATATATAGACCCACCCTATCTACATGGGTTCGAAATTGGTTTTTCGTTTCGAACTTTAGATTTTCGAACATGACCTCTACTTTTCTCTTCTGATAACGATGGCCCTGTGTCTCCTCTACAACGCCTATATAGCCGGTCCCCGTCACGATCTCAAAACATTGACAAAAATCGGGCATATATAGACCCACCCTATCTACCTGGGTTCGAAATTGGTTTTTCGTTTCGAACTTTAGATTTTCGAACATGACCTCTACTTTTCTCTTATGATAACGATGGCCCTGTGTCTCCTCTTCAACGCCTATATAGCCGGTCCCCGTCACGATCTCAAAACATTGACCAAAATCGGGCATATATAGACCCACCCTATCTACATGGGTTCGACATTGGTTTTTCGTTCCGAACTTTAGATTTTCGAACATGACCTCTACTTTTCTCTTCTGATAACGATGGCCCTGTGTCTCCTCTACAACGCCTATATAGCCGGTCCCCGTCACGATCTCAAAACATTGACCAAAATCGGGCATATATAGACCCACCCTATCTACATGGATTCGAAATTGGTTTTTCGTTCCGAACTTTAGATTTTCGAACATGAACTCTACTTTTCTCTTCTGATAACGATGGCCCTGTGTCTCCTCTACAACGCCTATATAGCCGGTCCCCGTCACGATCTCAAAACATTGACCAAAATCGGGCATATATAGACCCACCCTGTCTACATGGGTTCGAAATTGGTTTTTCGTTCCGAACTTTAGATTTTCGAACATGACCTCTACTTTTCTCTTCTGATAACGATGGCCCTGTGTCTCCTCTACAACGCCTATATAGCTGGTCCCCGTCACGATCTCAAAACATTGACCAAAATCGGGCATATATAGACCCACCCTATCTACATGGGTTCGAAATTGGTTTTTCGTTCCGAACTTTAGATTTTCGAACATGACCTCTACTTTTCTCTTCTGATAACGATGGCCCTGTGTCTCCTCTACAAAGCCTATATAGCCGGTCCCCGTCACGATCTCAAAACATTGACCAAAATCGGGCATATATAGACCCACCCTATCTACATGGATTGAAAATTGTTTTTTCGTTCCGAACTTTAGATTTTCGAACATGACCTCTACTTTTCTCTTCTGATAACGATGGCCCTGTGTCTTCTCTACAACGCCTATATAGCCGGTCCCCGTCACGATCTCAAAACATTGACCAAAATCGGGCATATATAGACCCACCCTATCTACATGGGTTCGAAATTGGTTTTTCGTTTCGAACTTTAGATTTTCGAACATGACCTCTACTTTTCTCTTCTGATAACGATGGCCCTGTGTCTCCTCTACAACGCCTTTATAGCCGGTCCCCGTCACGATCTCAAAACATTGACCAAAATCGGGCATATATAGACCCACCCTATCTACATGGGTTCGACATTGGTTTTTCGTTCCGAACTTTAGATTTTCGAACATGACCTCTACTTTTCTCTTCTGATAACGATGGCCCTGTGTCTCCTCTACAACGCCTATATAGCCGGTCCCCGTCACGATCTCAAAACATTGACCAAAATCGGGCATATATAGACCCACCCTATCTACATGGATTCGAAATTGGTTTTTCGTTCCGAACTTTAGATTTTGGAACATGAACTCTACTTTTCTCTTCTGATAACGATGGCCCTGTGTCTCCTCTACAACGCCTATATAGCCGGTCCCCGTCACGATCTCAAAACATTGACCAAAATCGGGCATATATAGACCCACCCTGTCTACATGGGTTCGAAATTGGTTTTTCGTTCCGAACTTTAGATTTTCGAACATGACCTCTACTTTTCTCTTCTGATAACGATGGCCCTGTGTCTCCTCTACAACGCCTATATAGCCGGTCCCCGTCACGATCTCAAAACATTGACCAAAATCGGGCATATATAGACCCACCCTGTCTACATGGGTTCGAAATTGGTTTTTCGTTCCGAACTTTAGATTTTCGAACATGACCTCTACTTTTCTCTTCTGATAACGATGGCCCTGTGTCTCCTCTACAACGCCTATATAGCCGGTCCCCGTCATGATGTCAAAACATTGACCAAAATCGGGCATATATAGACCCACCCTATCTACATGGGTTCGAAATTGGTTTTTCGTTCCGAACTTTAGATTTTCGAACATGACCTCTACTTTTCTCTTCTGATAACGATGGCCCTGTGTCTCCTCTACAACGCCTATATAGCCGGTCCCCGTCACGATCTCAAAACATTGACCAAAATCGGGCATATATAGACCCACCCTATCTACATGGATTCGAAATTGGGTTTTCGTTCCGAACTTTAGATTTTCGAACATGACCTCTACTTTTCTCTTCTGATAACGATGGCCCTGTGTCTCCTCTACAACGCCTATATAGCCGGTCCCCGTCACGATCTCAAAACATTGACCAAAATCGGGCATATATAGACCCACCCTATCTACATGGGTTCGAAATTGGTTTTTCGTTTCGAACTTTAGATTTTCGAACATGACCTCTACTTTTCTCTTCTGATAACGATGGCCCTGTGTCTCCTCTACAACGCCTATATAGCCGGTCCCGTCACGATCTCAAAACATTGACCAAAATCGGGCATATATAGACCCACCCTATCTACATGGTTTCGAAATTGGTTTTTCGTTCCGAACTTTAGATTTTCGAACATGACCTCTACTTTTCTCTTCTGATAACGATGGCCCTGTGTCTCCTCTACAACGCCTATATAGCCGGTCCCCGTCACGATCTCAAAACATTGACCAAAATCGGGCATATATAGACCCACCCTATCTACATGGGTTCGAAATTGGTTTTTCGTTCCGAACTTTAGATTTTAGAACATGACCTCTACTTTTCTCTTCTGATAACGATGGCCCTGTGTCTCCTCTACAACGCCTATATAGCCGGTCCCCGTCACGATCTCAAAACATTGACCAAAATCGGGCATATATAGACCCACCCTATCTACATGGGTTCGAAATTGGTTTTTCGTTCCGAACTTTAGATTTTCGAACATGACCTCTACTTTTCTCTTCTGATAACGATGGCCCTGTGTCTCCTCTACAACGCCTATATAGCCGGTCCCCGTCACGATCTCAAAACATTGACCAAAATCGGGCATATATAGACCCACCCTATCTACATGGATTCGAAATTGGGTTTTCGTTCCGAACTTTAGATTTTCGAACATGACCTCTACTTTTCTCTTCTGATAACGATGGCTCTTTGTCTCCTCTACAACGCCTATATAGCCGGTCCCCGTCACGATCTCAAAACATTGACCAAAATCGGGCATATATAGACCCACCCTATCTACATGGGTTCGAAATTGGTTTTTCGTTTCGAACTTTAGATTTTCGAACATGACCTCTACTTTTCTCTTCTGATAACGATGGCCCTGTGTCTCCTCTACAACGCCTATATAGCCGGTCCCGTCACGATCTCAAAACATTGACCAAAATCGGGCATATATAGACCCACCCTATCTACATGGTTTCGAAATTGGTTTTTCGTTCCGAACTTTAGATTTTCGAACATGACCTCTACTTTTCTCTTCTGATAACGATGGCCCTGTGTCTCCTCTACAACGCCTATATAGCCGGTCCCCGTCACAATCTCAAAACATTGACCAAAATCGGGCATATATAGACCCACCCTATCTACATGGGTTCGAAATTGGTTTTTCGTTCCGAACTTTAGATTTTCGAACATGACCTCTACTTTTCTCTTCTGATAACGATGGCCCTGTGTCTCCTCTACAACGCCTATATAGCCGGTCCCCGTCACGATCTCAAAACATTGACCAAAATCGGGCATATATAGACCCTTCCTATCTACATGGGTTCGAAATTGGTTTTTCGTTCCGAACTTTAGATTTTCGAACATGACCTCTACTTTTCTCTTCTGATAACGATGGCCCTGTGTCTCCTCTACAACACCTATATAGCCGGTCCCCGTCACGATCTCAAAACATTGACCAAAATCGGGCATATATAGACCCACCCTATCTACATGGATTCGAAATTGGTTTTTCGTTCCGAACTTTAGATTTTCGAACATGAACTCTACTTTTCTCTTCTGATAACGATGGCCCAGTGTCTCCTCTACAACGCCTATATAGCCGGTCCCCGTCACGATCTCAAAACATTGACCAAAATCGGGCATATATAGACCCACCCTATCTACATGGATTCGAAATTGGTTTTTTTGTTCCGAACTTTAGATTTTCGAACATGAACTCTACTTTTCTCTTCTGATAACGATGGCCCTGTGTCTCCTCTACAACGCCCATATAGCCGGTCCCCGTCACGATCTCAAAACATTGACCAAAATCGGGCATATATAGACCCACCCTGTCTACATGGGTTCGAAATTGGTTTTTCGTTCCGAACTTTAGATTTTCGAACATGACCTCTACTTTTCTCTTCTGATAACGATGACCCTGTGTCTCCTCTACAACGCCTATATAGCCGGTCCCCGTCACGATCTCAAAACATTGACCAAAATCGGGCATATATAGACCCACCCTATCTACATGGATTGAAAATTGTTTTTTCGTTCCGAACTTTAGATTTTCGAACATGAACTCTACTTTTCTCTTCTGATAACGATGGCCCTGTGTCTCCTCTACAACGCCCATATAGCCGGTCCCCGTCACGATCTCAAAACATTGACCAAAATCGGGCATATATAGACCCACCTTGTCTACATGGGTTCGAAATTGGTTTTTCGTTCCGAACTTTAGATTTTCGAACATGACCTCTACTTTTCTCTTCTGATAACGATGGCCCTGTGTCTCCTCTACAACGCCTATATAGCCGGTCCCCGTCACGATCTCAAAACATTGACCAAAATCGGGCATATATAGACCCACCCTATCTACATGGATTCGAAATTGGTTTTTCGTTCCGAACTTTAGATTTTGGAACATGAACTCTACTTTTCTCTTCTGATAACGATGGCCCTGTGTCTCCTCTACAACGCCCATATAGCCGGTCCCCGTCACGATCTCAAAACATTGACCAAAATCGGGCATATATAGACCCACCCTGTCTACATGGGTTCGAAATTGGTTTTTCGTTCCGAACTTTAGATTTTCGAACATGACCTCTACTTTTCTCTTCTGATAACGATGGCCCTGTGTCTCCTCTACAACGCCTATATAGCCGGTCCCCGTCACGATCTCAAAACATTGACCAAAATCGGGCATATATAGACCCATCCTGTCTACATGGGTTCGAAATTGGTTTTTCGTTCCGAACTTTAGATTTTCGAACATGACCTCTACTTTTCTCTTCTGATAACGATGGCCCTGTGTCTCCTCTACAACGCCTATATAGCCGGTCCCCGTCACGATGTCAAAACATTGACCAAAATCGGGCATATATAGACCCACCCTATCTACATGGGTTCGAAATTGGTTTTTCGTTCCGAACTTTAGATTTTCGAACATGACCTCTACTTTTCTCTTCTGATAACGATGGCCGTGTGTCTCCTCTACAACGCCTATATAGCCGGTCCCCGTCACGATCTCAAAACATTGACCAAAATCGGGCATATATAGACCCACCCTATCTACATGGATTCGAAATTGGGTTTTCGTTCCGAACTTTAGATTTTCGAACATGACCTCTACTTTTCTCTTCTGATAACGATGGCCCTGTGTCTCCTCTACAACGCCTATATAGCCGGTCCCCGTCACGATCTCAAAACATTGACCAAAATCGGGCATATATAGACCCACCCTATCTACATGGGTTCGAAATTGGTTTTTCGTTTCGAACTTTAGATTTTCGAACATGACCTCTACTTTTCTCTTCTGATAACGATGGCCCTGTGTCTCCTCTACAACGCCTATATAGCCGGTCCCGTCACGATCTCAAAACATTGACCAAAATCGGGCATATATAGACCCACCCTATCTACATGGTTTCGAAATTGGTTTTTCGTTCCGAACTTTAGATTTTCGAACATGACCTCTACTTTTCTCTTCTGATAACGATGGCCCTGTGTCTCCTCTACAACGCCTATATAGCCGGTCCCCGTCACGATCTCAAAACATTGACCAAAATCGGGCATATATAGACCCACCCTATCTACATGGGTTCGAAATTGGTTTTTCGTTCCGAACTTTAGATTTTCGAACATGACCTCTACTTTTCTCTTCTGATAACGATGGCCCTGTGTCTCCTCTACAACGCCTATATAGCCGGTCCCCGTCACGATCTCAAAACATTGACCAAAATCGGGCATATATAGACCCACCCTATCTACATGGGTTCGAAATTGGTTTTTCGTTCCGAACTTTAGATTTTCGAACATGACCTCTACTTTTCTCTTCTGATAACGATGGCCCTGTGTCTCCTCTACAACACCTATATAGCCGGTCCCCGTCACGATCTCAAAACATTGACCAAAATCGGGCATATATAGACCCACCCTATCTACATGGATTCGAAATTGGTTTTTCGTTCCGAACTTTAGATTTTCGAACATGAACTCTACTTTTCTCTTCTGATAACGATGGCCCTGTGTCTCCTCTACAACGCCTATATAGCCGGTCCCCGTCACGATCTCAAAACATTGACCAAAATCGGGCATATATAGACCCACCCTATCTACATGGGTTCGAAATTGGTTTTTTTGTTCCGAACTTTAGATTTTCGAACATGAACTCTACTTTTCTCTTCTGATAACGATGGCCCTGTGTCTCCTCTACAACGCCCATATAGCCGGTCCCCGTCACGATCTCAAAACATTGACCAAAATCGGGCATATATAGACCCACCCTATCTACATGGTTTCGAAATTGGTTTTTCGTTCCGAACTTTAGATTTTCGAACATGACCTCTACTTTTCTCTTCTGATAACGATGGCCCTGTGTCTCCTCTACAACGCCTATATAGCCGGTCCCCGTCACGATCTCAAAACATTGACCAAAATCGGGCATATATAGACCCACCCTATCTACATGGTTTCGAAATTGGTTTTTCGTTCCGAACTTTAGATTTTCGAACATGACCTCTACTTTTCTCTTCTGATAACTATGGCCCTGTGTCTCCTCTACAACGCCTATATAGCCGGTCCCCGTCACGATCTCAAAACATTGACCAAAATCGGGCATATATAGACCCACCCTATCTACATGGGTTCGAAATTGGTTTTTCGTTCCGAACTTTAGATTTTCGAACATGACCTCTACTTTTCTCTTCTGATAACGATGGCCCTGTGTCTCCTCTACAACGCCTATATAGCCGGTCCCCGTCACGATCTCAAAACATTGACCAAAATCGGGCATATATAGACCCACCCTATCTACATGGATTGAAAATTGTTTTTTCGTTCCGAACTTTAGATTTTCGAACATGAACTCTACTTTTCTCTTCTGATAACGATGGCCCTGTGTCTCCTCTACAACGCCTATATAGCCGGTCCCCGTCACGATCTCAAAACATTGACCAAAATCGGGCATATATAGACCCACCCTGTCTACATTGGTTCGAAATTGGTTTTTCGTTCCGAACTTTAGATTTTCGAACATGACCTCTACTTTTCTCTTCTGATAACGATGGCCCTGTGTCTCCTCTACAACGCCTATATAGCCGGTCCCCTTCACGATCTCAAAACATTGACCAAAATCGGGCATATATAGACCCACCCTATCTACATGGTTTCGAAATTGGTTTTTCGTTCCGAACTTTAGATTTTCGAACATGACCTCTACTTTTCTCTTCTGATAACGATGGCCCTGTGTCTCCTCTACAACGCCTATATAGCCGGTCCCCGTCACGATCTCAAAACATTGACCAAAATCGGGCATATATAGACCCACCCTATCTACATGGGTTCGAAATTGGTTTTTCGTTCCCAACTTAAGATTTTCGAACATGACCTCTACTTTTCTCTTCTGATAACGATGGCCCTTTGTCTCCTCTACAACGCCTATGTAGCCGGTCCCCGTCACGATCTCAAAACATTGACCAAAATCGGGCATATATAGACCCACCCTATCTACATAGGTTCGAAATTGGTTTTTCGTTCCGAACTTTAGATTTTCGAACATGAACTCTACTTTTCTCTTCTGATAACGATGGCCCTGTGTCTCCTCTACAACGCCTATATAGCCGGTCCCCGTCACGATCTCAAAACATTGACCAAAATCGGGCATATATAGACCCACCCTATCTACATGGGTTCGAAATTGGTTTTTCGTTCCGAACTTTAGATTTTCGAACATGACCTCTACTTTTCTCTTCTGATAACGATGGCCCTGTGTCTCTTCTACAACGCCTATATAGCCGGTCCCCGTCACGATCTCAAAACATTGACCAAAATCGGGCATATATAGACCCACCCTATCTACATGGGTTCGAAATTGGTTTTTCGTTCCAAACTTTAGATTTTCGAACATGACCTCTACTTTTCTCTTCTGATAACGATGGCCCTGTGTCTCCTCTACAACACCTATATAGCCGGTCCCCGTCACGATCTCAAAACATTGACCAAAATCGGGCATATATAGACCCACCCTATCTACATGGATTCGAAATTGGTTTTTCGTTCCGAACTTTAGATTTTCGAACATGAACTCTACTTTTCTCTTCTGATAACGATGGCCCTGTGTCTCCTCTACAACGCCTATATAGCCGGTCCCCGTCACGATCTCAAAACATTGACCAAAATCGGGCATATATAGACCCACCCTATCTACATGGGTTCGAAATTGGTTTTTCGTTCCGAACTTTAGATTTTCGAACATGACCTCTACTTTTCTCTTCTGATAACGATGACCCTGTGTCTCCTCTACAACGCCTATATAGCCGGTCCCCGTCACGATCTCAAAACATTGACCAAAATCGGGCATATATAGACCCACCCTATCTACATGGTTTCGAAATTGGTTTTTCGTTCCGAACTTTAGATTTTCGAACATGACCTCTACTTTTCTCTTCTGATAACGATGGCCCTGTGTCTCCTCTACAACGCCTATATAGCCGGTCCCCGTCACGATCTCAAAACATTGACCAAAATCGGGCATATATAGACCCACCCTATCTACATGGTTTCGAAATTGGTTTTTCGTTCCGAACTTTAGATTTTCGAACATGACCTCTACTTTTCTCTTCTGATAACGATGGCCCTGTGTCTCCTCTACAACGCCTATATAGCCGGTCCCCGTCACGATCTCAAAACATTGACCAAAATCGGGCATATATAGACCCACCCTATCTACATGGGTTCGAAATTGGTTTTTCGTTCCGAACTTTAGATTTTCGAACATGACCTCTACTTTTCTCTTCTGATAACGATGGCCCTGTGTCTCCTCTACAACGCCTATATAGCCGGTCCCCGTCACGATCTCAAAACATTGACCAAAATCGGGCATATATAGACCCACCCTATCTACATGTATTGAAAATTGTTTTTTCGTTCCGAACTTTAGATTTTCGAACATGAACTCTACTTTTCTCTTCTGATAACGATGGCCCTGTGTCTCCTCTACAACGCCTATATAGCCGGTCCCCGTCACGATCTCAAAACATTGACCAAAATCGGGCATATATAGACCCACCCTGTCTACATTGGTTCGAAATTGGTTTTTCGTTCCGAACTTTAGATTTTCGAACATGACCTCTACTTTTCTCTTCTGATAACGATGGCCCTGTGTCTCCTGTACAACGCCTATATAGCCGGTCCCCGTCACGATCTCAAAACATTGACCAAAATCGGGCATATATAGACCCATCCTGTCTACATGGGTTCGAAATTGGTTTTTCGTTCCGAACTTTAGATTTTCGAACATGACCTCTACTTTTCTCTTCTGATAACGATGGCCCTGTGTCTCCTCTACAACGCCTATATAGCCGGTCCCCGTCACGATGTCAAAACATTGACCAAAATCGGGCATATATAGACCCACCCTATCTACATGGGTTCGAAATTGGTTTTTCGTTCCGAACTTTAGATTTTCGAACATGACCTCTACTTTTCTCTTCTGATAACGATGGCCCTGTGTCTCCTCTACAACGCCTATATAGCCGGTCCCCGTCACGATCTCAAAACATTGACCAAAATCGGGCATATATAGACCCACCCTATCTACATGGATTCGAAATTGGGTTTTCGTTCCGAACTTTAGATTTTCGAACATGACCTCTACTTTTCTCTTCTGATAACGATGGCCCTGTGTCTCCTCTACAACGCCTATATAGCCGGTCCCCGTCACGATCTCAAAACATTGACCAAAATCGGGCATATATAGACCCACCCTATCTACATGGGTTCGAAATTGGTTTTTCGTTTCGAACTTTAGATTTTCGAACATGACCTCTACTTTTCTCTTCTGATAACGATGGCCCTGTGTCTCCTCTACAACGCCTATATAGCCGGTCCCGTCACGATCTCAAAACATTGACCAAAATCGGGCATATATAGACCCACCCTATCTACATGGTTTCGAAATTGGTTTTTCGTTCCGAACTTTAGATTTTCGAACATGACCTCTACTTTTCTCTTCTGATAACGATGGCCCTGTGTCTCCTCTACAACGCCTATATAGCCGGTCCCCGTCACGATCTCAAAACATTGACCAAAATCGGGCATATATAGACCCACCCTATCTACATGGGTTCGAAATTGGTTTTTCGTTCCGAACTTTAGATTTTCGAACATGACCTCTACTTTTCTCTTCTGATAACGATGGCCCTGTGTCTCCTCTACAACGCCTATATAGCCGGTCCCCGTCACGATCTCAAAACATTGACCAAAATCGGGCATATATAGACCCACCCTATCTACATGGGTTCGAAATTGGTTTTTCGTTCCGAACTTTAGATTTTCGAACATGACCTCTACTTTTCTCTTCTGATAACGATGGCCCTGTGTCTCCTCTACAACACCTATATAGCCGGTCCCCGTCACGATCTCAAAACATTGACCAAAATCGGGCATATATAGACCCACCCTATCTACATGGATTCGAAATTGGTTTTTCGTTCCGAACTTTAGATTTTCGAACATGAACTCTACTTTTCTCTTCTGATAACGATGGCCCTGTGTCTCCTCTACAACGCCTATATAGCCGGTCCCCGTCACGATCTCAAAACATTGACCAAAATCGGGCATATATAGACCCACCCTATCTACATGGATTCGAAATTGGTTTTTTTGTTCCGAACTTTAGATTTTCGAACATGAACTCTACTTTTCTCTTCTGATAACGATGGCCCTGTGTCTCCTCTACAACGCCCATATAGCCGGTCCCCGTCACGATCTCAAAACATTGACCAAAATCGGGCATATATAGACCCACCCTATCTACATGGTTTCGAAATTGGTTTTTCGTTCCGAACTTTAGATTTTCGAACATGACCTCTACTTTTCTCTTCTGATAACGATGGCCCTGTGTCTCCTCTACAACGCCTATATAGCCGGTCCCCGTCACGATCTCAAAACATTGACCAAAATCGGGCATATATAGACCCACCCTATCTACATGGTTTCGAAATTGGTTTTTCGTTCCGAACTTTAGATTTTTGAACATGACCTCTACTTTTCTCTTCTGATAACGATGGCCCTGTGTCTCCTCTACAACGCCTATATAGCCGGTCCCCGTCACGATCTCAAAACATTGACCAAAATCGGGCATATATAGACCCACCCTATCTACATGGGTTCGAAATTGGTTTTTCGTTCCGAACTTTAGATTTTCGAACATGACCTCTACTTTTCTCTTCTGATAACGATGGCCCTGTGTCTCCTCTACAACGCCTATATAGCCGGTCCCCGTCACGATCTCAAAACATTGACCAAAATCGGGCATATATAGACCCACCCTATCTACATGTATTGAAAATTGTTTTTTCGTTCCGAACTTTAGATTTTCGAACATGAACTCTACTTTTCTCTTCTGATAACGATGGCCCTGTGTCTCCTCTACAACGCCTATATAGCCGGTCCCCGTCACGATCTCAAAACATTGACCAAAATCGGGCATATATAGACCCACCCTGTCTACATTGGTTCGAAATTGGTTTTTCGTTCCGAACTTTAGATTTTCGAACATGACCTCTACTTTTCTCTTCTGATAACGATGGCCCTGTGTCTCCTCTACAACGCCTATATAGCCGGTCCCCTTCACGATCTCAAAACATTGACCAAAATCGGGCATATATAGACCCACCCTATCTACATGGTTTCGAAATTGGTTTTTCGTTCCGAACTTTAGATTTTCGAACATGACCTCTACTTTTCTCTTCTGATAACGATGGCCCTGTGTCTCCTCTACAACGCCTATATAGCCGGTCCCCGTCACGATCTCAAAACATTGACCAAAATCGGGCATATATAGACCCACCCTATCTACATGGGTTCGAAATTGGTTTTTCGTTCCCAACTTAAGATTTTCGAACATGACCTCTACTTTTCTCTTCTGATAACGATGGCCCTTTGTCTCCTCTACAACGCCTATGTAGCCGGTCCCCGTCACGATCTCAAAACATTGACCAAAATCGGGCATATATAGACCCACCCTATCTACATAGGTTCGAAATTGGTTTTTCGTTCCGAACTTTAGATTTTCGAACATGACCTCTACTTTTCTCTTCTGATAACGATGGCCCTGTGTCTCCTCTACAACGCCTATATAGCCGGTCCCCGTCACGATCTCAAAACATTGACCAAAATCGGGCATATATAGACCCACCCTATCTACATGGGTTCGAAATTGGTTTTTCGTTCCGAACTTTAGATTTTCGAACATGACCTCTACTTTTCTCTTCTGATAACGATGGCCCTGTGTCTCTTCTACAACGCCTATATAGCCGGTCCCCGTCACGATCTCAAAACATTGACCAAAATCGGGCATATATAGACCCACCCTATCTACATGGGTTCGAAATTGGTTTTTCGTTCCAAACTTTAGATTTTCGAACATGACCTCTACTTTTCTCTTCTGATAACGATGGCCCTGTGTCTCCTCTACAACACCTATATAGCCGGTCCCCGTCACGATCTCAAAACATTGACCAAAATCGGGCATATATAGACCCACCCTATCTACATGGATTCGAAATTGGTTTTTCGTTCCGAACTTTAGATTTTCGAACATGAACTCTACTTTTCTCTTCTGATAACGATGGCCCTGTGTCTCCTCTACAACGCCTATATAGCCGGTCCCCGTCACGATCTCAAAACATTGACCAAAATCGGGCATATATAGACCCACCCTATCTACATGGGTTCGAAATTGGTTTTTCGTTCCGAACTTTAGATTTTCGAACATGACCTCTACTTTTCTCTTCTGATAACGATGACCCTGTGTCTCCTCTACAACGCCTATATAGCCGGTCCCCGTCACGATCTCAAAACATTGACCAAAATCGGGCATATATAGACCCACCCTATCTACATGGTTTCGAAATTGGTTTTTCGTTCCGAACTTTAGATTTTCGAACATGACCTCTACTTTTCTCTTCTGATAACGATGGCCCTGTGTCTCCTCTACAACGCCTATATAGCCGGTCCCCGTCACGATCTCAAAACATTGACCAAAATCGGGCATATATAGACCCACCCTATCTACATGGTTTCGAAATTGGTTTTTCGTTCCGAACTTTAGATTTTCGAACATGACCTCTACTTTTCTCTTCTGATAACGATGGCCCTGTGTCTCCTCTACAACGCCTATATAGCCGGTCCCCGTCACGATCTCAAAACATTGACCAAAATCGGGCATATATAGACCCACCCTATCTACATGGGTTCGAAATTGGTTTTTCGTTCCGAACTTTAGATTTTCGAACATGACCTCTACTTTTCTCTTCTGATAACGATGGCCCTGTGTCTCCTCTACAACGCCTATATAGCCGGTCCCCGTCACGATCTCAAAACATTGACCAAAATCGGGCATATATAGACCCACCCTATCTACATGTATTGAAAATTGTTTTTTCGTTCCGAACTTTAGATTTTCGAACATGAACTCTACTTTTCTCTTCTGATAACGATGGCCCTGTGTCTCCTCTACAACGCCTATATAGCCGGTCCCCGTCACGATCTCAAAACATTGACCAAAATCGGGCATATATAGACCCACCCTGTCTACATTGGTTCGAAATTGGTTTTTCGTTCCGAACTTTAGATTTTCGAACATGACCTCTACTTTTCTCTTCTGATAACGATGGCCCTGTGTCTCCTCTACAACGCCTATATAGCCGGTCCCGTCACGATCTCAAAACATTGACCAAAATCGGGCATATATAGACCCACCCTATCTACATGGTTTCGAAATTGGTTTTTCGTTCCGAACTTTAGATTTTCGAACATGACCTCTACTTTTCTCTTCTGATAACGATGGCCCTGTGTCTCCTCTACAACGCCTATATAGCCGGTCCCCGTCACAATCTCAAAACATTGACCAAAATCGGGCATATATAGACCCACCCTATCTACATGGGTTCGAAATTGGTTTTTCGTTCCCAACTTAAGATTTTCGAACATGACCTCTACTTTTCTCTTCTGATAACGATGGCCCTTTGTCTCCTCTACAACGCCTATATAGCCGGTCCCCGTCACGATCTCAAAACATTGACCAAAATCTGGCATATATAGACCCACCCTATCTACATAGGTTCGAAATTGGTTTTTCGTTCCGAACTTTAGATTTTCGAACATGACCTCTACTTTTCTCTTCTGATAACGATGGCCCTGTGTCTCCTCTACAACGCCTATATAGCCGGTCCCCGTCACGATCTCAAAACATTGACCAAAATCGGGCATATATAGACCCACCCTATCTACATGGGTTCGAAATTGGTTTTTCGTTCCGAACTTTAGATTTTCGAACATGACCTATACTTTTCTACGACATTGATATTTCGGTTAGAACTTAGGGTATTGTCTTATTTAAGTTCTATAAATACAAGGTATTGCTGAATCCACTACTTCAATACACCTCCTGGACAGGTCGTGTTAATATTTACTTATTTCATGTTTAAAATTCGCTTTTATGATATTGAAAACAATATAAGATGTATTTGTTCGCTACCTATTCCTAATTGTTCGCTAGCGTTTAAAATCTTATGGTAGCCTTATGTCTTTCGTTGGTTTTTAGTAATACCTCCTTATTGTTCGCTAGCTAATTGTTCGCTGCAATTGTTCGCTGGCTTCTATTTCTCTTGTTTATTAATAACCTGCCTGAACATGTTAATAGTAACGTAAGGCTTTTTGCCGATAATTGTTTACTTTATAGAAAATCAATAATGGTAGGGATGCCAAATTACTACAAAATGACCTCTCAAGCTTAGAAAAATGGGAAAGTAATTGGCAAATGAACTTTAATCCTGAAAAATGCTACACAATTCATGTTACTACATTTGTAAAAAAACTAAACCAACAAATTTTGATTATAAACTTCACAATCATACTTTAGAGTCTGTTAAAGAAAGTAAATACTTAAGTGTAACAATAAGTAATGATCTTGACTGGGGGCACAATGATATTACGTGTAAGGCAAATAAAACATTAGGCTTTTTAAGAAGTAACATGAAAAACTGCACTCAAAAAGTTTAAAATCTTACTTACACTTCACTCGTGCGCCCGGTTATTGAATACTCATCCCCAGTTTGGGACCCATACAAAAATAATCAGATATCTCAGGTTGAGCAAATTCAAAGAAAGGCTGCAAGATTTATACTGAATAGTTATAAAGACTGATCTCCAGGGGCAGTCACTAACATGTTAAATACATTAAAATGGGAAAGTTTTGAAAGTAGGCGCAAAAAATCAAGATTAACTTTATTATTCAAAATGAATTGGGCGTTAGTAGAGGTTCCAAAAGACGTGTTAACTAGATCTCACAGGCGTACTCGTGGGGAACATAAATTTAGGCAATTTTCTACAAACAAGTGTATATAAATACTCTTTTTTCACAGAACAATAACAGATTGGAATAATCTACCTGAATCCTTAGGTATGGTATCATCCCTGGAATCGTCCAAAAGTGGTCTATCCACTCTAACATTTGAAAAATCTCCAGTGACATAGACAATAAATTTACCACTGTACAACTGTATATATGTTTTTATTTAATAAATGTAATCTAAATAAAAAAGTAAAATTTATTTAAAAAACAAATAATAGAAAAATAGTAACATTTTTATGCTCATACTTTGAATATAAGTTTTTACATGTTTTGACTTTTAAGTCCACTTTTTATTGTACTTGCGCACAGGTTCCGTGATATTTTAGACTCCTTTAGGAGTCTACTCCCGTATATGGAAGAAGAAATTTATAATAATCTATTATGGGTTTCTTTTCTTTTCTTTTCTCGTTTTCCTTGCTTTTTCGCAGTGGATATAACATTATGCTTTGTCTAAAGGATGCGTTCATTGCGATAACGACATTTTTCATGACAATCTTCAATCAGTTGTTTTTTTATGTAAATTTCCAAGTTTTTGCCGTGCATACAAATTTCCCTTATTTCATCGTGTAAATGCGTTATTTCTATTTATGTATTTTAGACGTGATGTACAATGTAAGTCCGATAACTGTGTATTTGTCTCGATTATCTCGCAGTCTTATCTGTTCGAAAGGATTTGTTAACATTGTACATTTCCCCTTTATTTTTATTGTTTGGTTTAACGGCACTTTCATCAATTTTCAGCTATGTCGCGGCGTTCAGTTTTTACCGTGGGAGGACGCTAGATAGACGGCGAAAACCTCGACCTTCGGCAGGAAAACTAGTCCATTATTTATGTGTTCTTTTTCACCTGGCGCATAACATAATCTTGCTAAACACAAGTGTAGATTATTATATGATATATCTATTTGTATTTTTATTTCATTATTACTGAGTTTTATTTTGTTTATTTGTTTATTTGTATACGTTTAAGAATATAAAGGTAAAATAAAAAAACCTTTCTACTCTAATTGTATTGAAAATTAGAATTTGCAGCGTTCTCGCAAGACATTGGTTTTAGCCCACGTATGTTCTATCATGAAGGTTAGAACGATACACCCTTATTTTTGTTCGTTTTTTGTTTGATGGTAACAATTATGAATTCGTCATCACAACCTTATTTTTCTCATTAAAATTTGCACTCATTGTTTCTTGTATATATCGCACTTCTTTAATTTTATAAAATGCCAAAAATAAAACATTTTTAATTGTATTAAAATTAGTGCATCAA
Source organism: Limnoperna fortunei (assembly GCA_944474755.1). Classification (NCBI taxonomy): domain Eukaryota; kingdom Metazoa; phylum Mollusca; class Bivalvia; order Mytilida; family Modiolidae; genus Limnoperna; species Limnoperna fortunei. Next base: position 67,159,838 of record OX104117.1, read on the forward strand.
TTTGAAACTTTTACATAAAGTCATGATTTTGTTTTGGGTAGTATTACAAAAATTGTCAATATTCGGAGTAAATATAGACGTTTCACTTTCTCCTTAAATAATATATAATGCATTATTTAAGAAATAATTCACGGAGGCTGTGGTTTATCATTGTTTTACCACGGGGTGACCATTTATGTCGTATTACTTTATCCCAAGCAATAGCGAGGGATAAAATAACGACATAAATGGTCATCCCGTGGTAAAACAATGATAAATCACAGCCTCCGTGAATTATTTCTATTCTAATAAGACAATTAGAGTACATTTATAATATTTTCGTACCTATAGAAAACATCATTTCTGCCATAAACTGGCTGTTCCGTCAATGCAACACACAATATATTGCAACGGATAATTATAGCTCGTGTCGCTATTTATAAGATTTATACGTCATATACAATAGCTTTCCGGTGGGAGTTACAGTTTTGTAATTGGAACAGCCATTTAAAACACGCCCTTCTCAGCACGTGTTGCTCATAGATAAATCTTTTTTTTACCACAGTTTTGGTCTCAAAACCTTTTAAGCACGTCATATTAGAATTGTACAGTTGTGACCTATTTGTTTAAGGTACTAAATTTACTTTGTTATTAATTTTTTCATTCGTGATTTTGATATACATGGTCCGGTGCACACATTTTGATGAACTTTTAATTGTAATTACACTCCCCCCCCACCCCCCCCCCCCCCCCCGTTTTGCACACTGTTTTGTTTTTTACTAAAAACAACTGGAAGATTTCGATTTTTTGATTGATTGAAATGAATCATGTCAATACTGTTCTTTAAAAATCTATTTATGCAACAGTTTTATCACACAGTTGTGCAGCCTATACTAGTTACAAGTAGAAAGCTATTTTTACGTCCCTCTTCTATTTTAATAACTTTTTTTATTACCTATTCTACTACTACTATTGTAATCAGTTTACAGATGTATATTAATGTAGAAAAAGCTCCAGTGAAATTTGTCTAATTGAAGCAAATATTTATTAATTATTTTAAATCTTCATCATCTCATTTTCCTTATCAACGGCAGTTAGCAATATGTGATCTTTTATTGACACCACTGACCATTTAAGCACTTTTTCTTTTCTTTTTTTTCTTTTTTGGTTTATAGCAATATTTTTTTACTAAACACTATTCAAGTAAACAAACAAACATGTTCTTTTCACTGGGAATATGACGGTATTACTCAGAGAGAGATTAAGATTAAGTATTTAGCATACAGTGGTTATTTCACTGAATCATGTCTAATTTTAGTATGAACAAGATGGAACAAACGCAAAGTTTGTAGAGAAGTTTTGGAGAACACGCGTTGAAGGTATTATTTACGTAATAGTCGTCCATGTCCATTGTATTGTGTACATTCACGTCACTTTTCTACAAATTGTAACACACACACACACACATATATATATATATATATATATATATATATATATATATATATATATATATATATATATATATATATATATATATATATATATATATATATATATATACAGAAAAAAAAAGAAGTAAAATAAATATAGGGGTCTTCCATAATTGTCAACCATTTTTACAAGTGTGCATAAAAACACACTTTTTGAGACCTCCACCCCCCATCAATAAGTGTACATCAACCATTTCCATACATATGGGAAAGGAGAAACTTGTATTGTTTTTATGACTAATATCCTGTTGTAATTTTTTTGTTCACTTCCATTTTAATAAATATATTTGTACAAAATGTATTTTTAATGTTTAATTTAAAAGGAAGGGGAAACGCATTCCTAACAAATACCCTTTGTCTTTTGTATCATCTTTGTCTCCAACTTGGCTCTGCTTGTAATTTAGATTGTATAGATTGTATAATTTAATACAAATTTTATAGAGCTTTGCTTATATGTCAATAACTGTACTGAGTTATAGGCATACAGGTTTATAATATCCACTGTAAAGTAATGTATGCTATGTGTTTGTATTAAATGTACATTGTTAAGTTGATATTGAATCGAAATATAAATTCTAAATTCTAAATTCTTTATTGCAAATTACACCCATATGGGTCAAAGCAATATAATAACATTATAAACAAAAACATTAGCATACAAATACAGACATACTCGAAGTACATCAGTTATTATTTCTAATATAACTACAAATGTAGTACATTTTAACCGATGTGGACCCTGTTTTCGCATTTCAAATGATTGCTTTAAAAAGTCCTTAGCATAAGTTAAATGTTCTGATTTTGGACAAAAGATATATTTTACTTTTTCATTTGCATTTAAATTTGCAAAGATATCGTCTATATTTGAAATTTTTGAAAAGAAAATATCTCTTGGTAGAGTGTTAATTTGACAATGTAAAAAAATGTTTTTCATCTTCAAGAATTTGGCATTTAGAGCATATTCGTTGACATCTGGGAATATTATGATATCTCCCTTGTTCTATATGTAAGGTATGGTCACTCACCCTTAGTTTTGTTATCATTTGTCTATATATAAAACTATTCTCATTTACTAGATAGTCTTCAATTTTTATGTCTGTTTTCAGTTGACTAAATAAGTAAAGTTTAGATTCGTTATTTAAATTATTTAATTTAGTTTTAATTCTATTTATATAATATTCAGAAATTAAATTTTTAATATTTTTATTTAACTTATCTGCGAGTTTAAAAAATGGGACATCTAAATCTTCGTATTCTGATCTGTCAAGGTCTAGTTCTATAAATAACTTTTGTGCCATAGTATACCAAGTATATATTCCCTCGGTGTGTATACCTTTATTGACATTATATGCTTCTTTTAATAAGGGGTTTATTTTTACTGAATTCAATCTACTATAATATAAGATTGTTTGAGCTTTTATGAAAGATTCTAATGGCAGTCTACCAAGTTCTGTTTTTGCTGCTATGTTGCAAGCTGTTTTTCTTAAACCTAAAATATTCTTACAATATCTTGTATGTACTTTTTCATATGTAAATCGGTCTATTAAGGAGAGGGTATCACAGAATTTTCCATTTTTTTCTGCCCTTTCTTTTCACTTAACAATAGATAAGTAATCGTCCATAAACCAAATATCACTATTCTTTAACAATATAGGTCTTATTAAGGTATCAAACAGTTTACAGGATAGTCTTATAGGTAGACTTTGAAAATTTTGAAGTCTTTTTTTCAAAGCAAAGATTGCTTTTAGTCCTTTTTTTGATAACTCTTCTATAGATCTTTTAAAGCTTCCTTTATAGTCAATGGTTGTTCCCAAGAAGTTATATTCTTTAGTTTCAGCAAGAGGCTGATTTCTATAATATAAAGGAGGAGTTGGACAAAACTTATTTTGAAATGTCATAGTTTTTGTCTTCTTAATATTGACTGTTAATTGCCAGTCAACGCAATATTTTTCTAGTATCAAGGGATCACATGATTGATCGAATATATCGTGAATATCATTTATAAAACAGTTAAAAAGTGAGGGGCTAAGACTATCTCCTTGTTTAACTCCTCTGACTGTATAAAAAAAATTAGAAAAATGGTTTTTAATCTTAATAGCTGATTTATTGCTTGTATACATATCTTTTATTATATTATAAAATTTATTGCCAATATGTTGTGTCTTTAATTTATATAAAAGTGCACTATACCATAATGAGTCAAATGCTTTTCTTAGGTCAACAAAACATGCAAATATTTTTTGTTTATTTTTTGTTAGATATTTTGTTATTAAAGTTTTCATAATAAATATACTGTCTGTTGTTCTATGATTTGCTCTAAATCCGAATTGTTGTGGTGCAAATTTATCTTCATAAAATTTATTGAGCCTACAATTTAATATAGAACTAAATAGTTTAGCTAAACTGTTTTGAAGGAATATCCCTCTATAATTGTTAAGATCTGAATTGTCCCCGCATTTAAATATAAGAATAGTAAATGATATTCTCCATTCCATTGGATATTTTCCTGTTTTTAAAATGAGGTTAAATATAAAATCTTATTTATCTATCTATTAGTATTAATTTGCATAACAATTTCTGCAATATAGCTTTCGCTGTGTGTCTGCAGTATATGCAGTATCTGCCGTCCAACGCTTTTTATACTCTAATGGGGGCGTGGGATGTCAGATAGCTCTCCACTAACCAAATAGTGGATTTTGTAGATTTAACTTCAATCAAGCTAATTTGTCCATTTCTACTCTCATTTCTATTACAACCCCTTATACATTCTAACATTTTAATTTCATTTTTAACAGTTAAATGGTAGCGTCCGGGAGTTCTCCAAGCTTTGAAGAAACGTAAAATATTATGAGATCTGAAATGCAAAGAAAACCTTATCCATGTTTACACATTCGTCCACACTATTTATGGTATTAGGTCATAAATAAATTAGCTACCATGATTTATTGCGACAGAAGGAAAATCGTTTATCACGTATTCGTTTGTTTTAAAATTAAAGTGAAATGTACATTAAAGGGGTTGTGATGAAAACGAGCTAAGAAATGGAGTAAAATTAGCTTGAATGAAGTTAAGATTATTATTTTCATGAAGTAAAATATGTAGTGAATCTTTAATATAGTTGAACCACATGAGATTTTTTTATAACATCGAGAGATTGATAAATGCGCCGACTCGGACCAGTGTCCCAAATTCGATGTTTTGTCTATGGACGCTCAGACGCCCGACCCTCCAATCAAAGTATTAAGAAAGCGTTGGACGGCAGAAGATTCTCGGACTTTGAAGTGCTGCGTTGGCGTTCTCGCCTTATTAAGTTTGCTTGTTTTATAACGTCTTCTGTTCTCCCTGATTGGTCGAAAAAAATTGTTAACAAATTCCTCATATTTTGTTCATGGGTTTTTATAAATGCGTCTCTTCTTTTGCAATACAAAACCGAACAAGTTTTTTTTTTCGTCGCGCCTATCTTGAAATCAATATCAATATTTGTATCCACTTTATCATAGTTTGATTACCATTACTTTCAAACGGAAATTAAAAAATACTTTCCGGAAATTAAAAAAAGAGCGTACGTCGAAAAGTTTACCTCGCTCTCTCAAGCGTGCGGTTTGCACACTTGTGAAAACGGTTGAAAATTATGGACGACCCTTAAATTACGCTAGGATAGATATTACTTTATTTTTGTTGATATAATATGTTCAATTTGATTACCTAAATTTAAGAAAATGTTTTAAATTCTGGTTTATCACTAATCTAAAAGTTATGGTCATGACTTGGCGTCTATTGTCTACATGGTCTTTAAACTGAAACCGCTTAGCTATATTAATAATAGCAGTTAGCGTGAATAATGCGTTAGGTGTCTTCAAACCAACTTTTTATACTTCACCGACAGGGCCGCACTACTTGTTTTTTATATATCCTAGCGTAATTTAAGGGTCAACCGTTTTCACAAGTGTGCAAACCGCACGCTTGAGAGAACGGATAGTCTAATATCGTACAACTAAAACAAGACACCGTGAAACGACCACACGACCATTATCGGTAATTACCAAACATTCAATTCGTTCAAAATAAGCAATCAGTATGAGTGGCCGTTAATGTCACAATGGGGATATTTACATTGGCATGCTTTTTTCTATCAAACTTTTTAAAACCATCACGATACATGTTAAAAGCAACGCGTTACTTTAAAAAAAATATCGCAATACTTGTTAAAAGCATCACGTGTATTACGGAAGCTTGTAGCTGCCTGCTCTTATTGCTTATAAGTCAACATATTTACATTAATTATTGTGAAAATTTATCTTAAAAACAATAAGACGACTGACGTATTACGAAAAACTAAAAATAAAAAAAAAATAAAGAGTAATTTTCTTGTCTTTATCATCTTGACATAAATTTAAATCGTTTTTATTATGTCAACAAATTGCTAAGTCGCTTTAAAATAATAAGACGACCTAATTATGTCAGTAAAGTATAGCTCCTTTTTTATAAGAGGTCTCATTACTCGTAATGGAGCAAAAACACTCTTGGTATTTTTACATATTTTCCGCTATTAAACTGCTATTTTTGTTTAATTTTTTTTCTTCTTCAACGTTCAGTTGACATTTCTACAATGTCTAATTCAATAATTTTAACACATCACTTCCGGTCATATCAAATATGCAAAAATGTTCATATTACTACCAAATATGTGATAAGGAGAGTTATATTGACGGGAGGACACGGACCAGCTTTTTTTAATGGCTAGCCATATGGACTTTCTGTTATTTAATAAAATTGTTAACTAACTGATTCTGTATTGGCCTTGTTTTAATGTTCGGTTGTCTACGGCTCTCTGGAACAATACCAGCTAACCTCATATCAATACCAGGAGCAATACAAAATCAGCCTGATAGTAACACTGAATAATTATATAAATGGAACCAGCAATCTAATTTAACTAAACGACCCAAGCAAAAAGGGGAGAGCAAGTGAAAGATTTATTTTTAACTAGACTGATGGACCAGACAACTCACATATTTTTGTCAAACGTGTTGCCATTACATAGATATTACAAGAATGTGCAAGAGTCACTTCTTTGTGCATACAACTGTATTTTAAATGATTGCCCATGATGCGTCAACACATCTATATATTCTGTACTTGTATAAAATAAAGGCAGTGTGAAATTGTTTCCTTATTTAGTATTCTTTTGACATCTGTTAGACATTTGTTTGTTATTAGTGAGATATTCGTTTAATATTATTTGATAAAGCGGTTTGACGCCACTTTCAGCAATTAATCAACTATATCCGGGTGTCTAGTTCTTTAGTGTCAGATATTCGCTAGAGGCTTTATTATTAAATTTATGAGATAGTCTATTACTAAAGTATTGGAGATAATTGGGATCCAAGATATAAATTGGCCTTTAAAGAACTAATATTTGAGTTTATTTGCATGTTGTCTGTAACTATTTGAATTTTCTGATTCGTTTTGCTGCTCTGTCGACATTTTTGATACTTCAAATGTACACTGTAAAGGAATGCAGACGAATCATTTAGGTATGGTACAAAATAGGTTTGTCTTAAATCAGTTTCTGAAAGATGATTTCAGTTAATAATTCTTAGGGGTATTAATTGCTTTTTATTCCTCAACAACCGGCTTCAACTATACAAATAAGACCCTACGAATAAAACAAAGTTTATTTGTACGAGCCTAAGAAACTGGTGGAAATGCAAGGCACTTTCAACAATAAGGCATCCATATATAATTTTACATTATGGAGAAAGACGGAGTAAGTACTCATGAAAAACCGTTACCTTCTGTAGGAAAAATGGCAAACCTTGTCAATAATGTTGGAGTCGAGAACACCCTTCCAAAAGTAAAGTGCCAACTCGCAACCTCCGTGATAAAAAGTCGGTGATCGGTAACAGATGACTAACTATAACTTAACAAATCGACCACCGATATGACCCTTAGCTTACGATAATTAAAGCAAGCATGTAACCAAACAAATAAACATATATCAAACACTGTATTGATGTTTTGAGTTTAATATCTGCGGATCATCATAACAGATGACTGAAGTGAGTAGCTCCAGCCTTTCCATCGATACCACGCAACTCCTCTGTCGATACTGGTTTTATCATGTTTCCCTTGAAGATATTCACCGTTAAGATTGGACAAAGAGCAGTTCTCATACCACCAAGCACCGACAACTTGTTTAGCACAATTGCTTGGTCTGTTCTCCTTATCCTTTGTACTAAACGGCTTTCCATTACTGTAGCTTAATCCATCTCCTGTATTTAAAGAACGAATTAACTGTCAGTAGTAAAATGTTTGTTTAATGAAATTGTTTGTTGTATAAAGTATGATGCACAGGACAAAGAACGACTTTTCTTTATGTTTAAAATAAAATGACCAGATGGCCTAATTAGGTTTCTTAATATACAGTTTAATGTATAAAAAATTCAAGTACATATATTTATATTTACCTTAAACTAAACCAAGAAATATTTCCATTCTTTCCAAAGCCTTTGAAAATATGTTATAACTTCTAGTTACCAATGGCCATGATAGTACTTGCGTCTTAATTATTCCTGCCCTAATTGTGAGACCGATTTGTTAACATTATGGTAAAAATAGGGCATTTAATTTGACATTAAATGATACCCCGCCAAATTGCATTGTTTTTAATATTCGAGAACACATTTTACTGAATTACATATCAGCCAACAGGAACAGCTGAGCAAGATAGCAGTCCATCTCGGAAGACAATTTTTACCTTGACCCTGAACCTATAAAAATTATTTCAAATTGGCACAACTCAAAAACTACATATGGGCATGTGCTGGAAATTCAACCTAATCGTCATTTTATAGTACTTCGATCGCAGCTTTTTCAAGTTATCATCTGCAAAACCACAAACGGTTGACCAAAAAAAAAACTTGAATGTTACAAACTGGATTGTGCTGAAAATCGAACTTGATCTTCATTTTGTGTTATTTAATAGTGCACAAAGTTTAAATAAATTCTTTTGTCGGGTTTTCTAGTTATCATCATGAAACCACAAAGGCACGGACGGACACTCATATCCATCACAAAATACCCAGAAACTTTGTGTGGCAGGTATAAAAAGGGTTATTTTTAAGGAGTTTAAACATAATTTGAATGAAATGCTCTAAAATTATACCTTATTATGGATATACTTTTCATCGACATTTACAGAACTATTATGCATATGCATGAATTTATGCTAGGGATTCCATCAAACGGATTTAGTCAAATATAAACTTGTTGGTTTCAATGACGATGAACAATTCAATAAATAGTGAAATACAACAATGAAATTATAGACTTCCGTATACATACCAGCGTTTCCAGAATAAATGCCTATCGATAGTGGATAGTTTGATGCTTCGTTGCCCAGTGAAAATGGTCTGTATACAGCATATCTTTTCTCTCCGTTCCAGTCCTGTAGCTCTATCCGTAATTCATATTGAGCTTTTGATGTTAATTGAAAGATCTTTTCATTTCCTACACAAAAACGAGTTATGAGAGTTTTTCTTGAGAAAGGAATGACGTATAGAAATCTGAACGTATCTTCATTTATAATATTGCACACATCAACAATAAAATATTACATATTACATATAATTAAGGTATTTACCATCTCATTATTACATTGCAAGAAATTGTTCTATTTCTTTTGATTATAATTATTGTGTCGCCACTTGTTCAATTAAGCGCCTTATAAGTCTAAACTTCAAATTTTGACAAATCAGATTGCTGTAAACATGAATTTCGATCTAAACAACACAAGATGCCGGATGGGAGATATATGATTAATAATGGAAAAGAGTAAGTTCCGATCAGAGAAAGTCACCAGCAGCCACATAATTTTGGGATCAGGACAACATAAACTTTGAAAAAGTCATTTCTGGTATTAGAACACAAATTCCATCCGTATACCTTTGGTTTGGGACAAGATAACTGTCCGAAAGTGTTATTTATATGAAACTTATTACACCCGTATAGTTTTTGTGTTGAAGACAACACAAATAGTCAGAATAAGTTGCTATCGGTAATCAAACGTTCCCAAGCAATCATATCATTTTGAATTCAGGGAAACAAAAGTTGTCACTTGGCACGATTGAGAATTTGTATTTCCGGTTGAAAAAGTACCTAGCAATAATATCTTGTTATATGCTAGAGAAAAAGACACAAAAAAGCAATTGCTAATCAATTTATAGTTAAAACTATTTCGCAAAATAATATCATGTTCATCTTTTTGCTGACACGGTCAAACATTTACATTTGCACTCGTATTAATTAGATTTATTAATATTCTAAATTATTTAATAAAATATCAATGGTAACACTAAATGAACAATTAAAAAATAAAATTTTTGTTTCCCATTATGATTTACAAAGTTATTACCCAACCAGTATTCGTTTGCAACATCACCAAAACCATCTTTGTAGTCTTGCCATGACCTGTAGAAGTCCTGTTCACCATTTTGCCGTCTCTGAATAACCTAAACATTCATTTAAACAGTCATATATTAATAAGATCAAATTAATATTAACCAATTATTATGTACTGGACACTAACAAACTTTGTACAACTCATAAGAAGAAATACTGCCAAATTAAGGATACACCTCTATACTACATGTACATAAATTCCTCGCTGAATGACTACCATTTACCCCTACGGAAACCTACAACACACATTACATAATCTTTTCATAAATCGAAATTAACAATGAATTAAACCTAATTATTTCAAACTGACCAATGTGAATCGATAAATCTGATAAATGATCAATCTAATCAAAATTAAATCTTTCCCAAGTAGCAACAATAACAAAAAAGGGGGAGCTTGTGAAAGATTTAATTTTTAATTAGATTGGATAAATGATATGTTTCTAATAATAACCAGTTACTTACAAAAACAAATGTCTTATGTAAATTGTTCAATAATTAAGATTTACCGTCCAGCCTCCAGAGTCCGTAGAAAAATCACAGTAAGCATAAAAAGGAGTAATGCCATCCGGATTCAGCTGGTATACTCCGTCTGTACAGTTCCTGTTTTTTAGATCAGTACAGTCATTTGCCCTCCCACCACATGTCTTCAATATGCCTTTTTGAAATATAAATAAATGTATTCTATTTATACATTTTTTAAATGCATGTAGTTGTTTTAAAATGTATTGCAATTGGAAGCCGCATACAAAGTTATTTATTTATCTGAGTTTATAGTTTTAAGGTATATGAGATCTATTAAAAGGACAGATATCTTATTAACTGATTAAAATATCTCATTTACGTACTAGTAATTTCTTTTTTAATATACCTAATTAGTTTAGAAAATTTATAACTATTGAATAACTCTTATATTTTTAAAGATATTTGATATACTATTATACAAGAAATCATATCGTTTATATTTAAAGAATATCTTTTAATAGACAAAAGATATCTTATAAAGTATATAAGATATTTGCATATATGATTATATTTTGTAAATGGAATAAATATGAAAACGATTGCTAAGTGTAATGTGTATAATTTACCCTTTGAAACAGGGGCTGCTCTGGCTTCTAAAAAGCTGGCGCCAAAAAAATCGCCAACTGCAATTTTCCGTCGCCAGTTTTGTAAAAGTGTCGCCATATTAGAAATCGCTAGATCACTATATGACATGGCGAAATTGTTTAACACTATGTAGTATGTGTGACATATTCTGTAACGTCGGACGAAATCCCCAACTTGGCCCAAGTTTGCCGGACTCTTAATTCAATTTTTCAAAAGGTTGGTCTCGAGCAGCCCGTACACTAATTGTATTTTTTTAATCATGAAAAGATGTGTGAGTGATTTCTTGTTGGCAGAAAACCAAAATTTTACAGTAATTTATTAGAAACATCTATTCCCGTGAACGAACTTAAAACCGGAAATACTGAAAATAAAACTACGCATGTGTAAGAGTTTTCTAATTACGAAATTAAGACGGACTTCCGGTCCGGAAATCACTCGGCAACGACGTCAGTTTTCATACCTGTATTTTATTAATTACATTATAAAAAAAAAAATTTTACTACAAAAATATGATTGTTTTGTTATTTTTATAAATTAATTAACAGCTTCAATTGTTTTATTACACGTCAACTCGTTTTTTGTGAAAGCTGCTTTTCATCAGACAACTTTGTTGATTCATTTATTGCCGATTTCCGTTTAATAACTCCAAATAACACACATGTCACTGGATACTACACAATACACGTGTATTTACGACCATAGAAGCCGACAAAGGATCTTTAATGATGCAATCGCCGATTACAGATAAATTTAAAACGTGCATGCATCGTTTAACACTAAAACATTGGCGCCAAAAAAATCGCCAGACGCAATATTTTGTCGCCAAATGAAAAGAAAAATCGCAATTGGCGACATTGGCGAAGCCCAGCGCGACCCCTGTGAAAACCACGTTTGCATATACTTACTAATTGACAAATAAATTGATTACTTTAACTATGGCTATAACCACACGAAGTAAAACACGAATAAGGGTGTTGTCTGAAATCAAATAATATTTTTACACAATTTCGTTCGAAATTCGTTTATACTGCATTTGTCCTATTAGACTATTAGAACAGTTTAAATCCGATGACTTTTTTTTGTATGTGTTAAACAGTCGCTGGCTTTGAAACCAGTTTTAGCCACATAGAAATCGGTAGAGCTCGTTCGTCACAAATCACCGTTTTACGTAATGAATTTTTGATTACCAAAATACTGTGCACAATGTGTGAGGCGTAAGACTATAATAATTTTATTTTCAAGTGAAAAGAATACAAAAAAAGAAAAAATGTACTATGGGAGTAAATAGTATATTATAAATAAACAGAACGGCTCGGCACGAAAATGTCCCTGTTTCTAAGGCGTCCTTATATTGTGTTTACGTCAAATCAATTAAACACTCACAAGTATTTTGGTTGTTTCAACACTTACGACTACCCATTATAGAATCATATTAAGATTGAAAGAGCTTTTTATTTGAAAATAATACACGACAGTACATGACAAACTCAATTAATCACTAATAATTCAATTATGTTGATTGATTGATTTTTTGTTAACATACAATAAATCATCGGGAGAAAATGATGGTTAACCGGAACCAAATTTTGCCTGCCACTGTAAAAGACTATTGGGTAAGGGGTGGAAAGTTTAGCCTTCAATAGCGGCTTCTCTTTTTGAAAATCTACAAAAAGCGTCTTTATCTTGCAAAGAGTGATACTCTCCAAACACGTTACCCACTATAAGAGGATAGCATAACCATAATACACGATAAGCAGAAATCGTATACATGTTCTATTTTTGTATACTTATTTTAAAGTAAACATTTGTGGATTATTTGTAAAATATGTATGCAACTTGACAGAGGGCTATCTTTTAACTGTTGTTAACGTAGGTGAACATAGGCTAGGAAAATTCAAGTTAAAGGAGGTGTAAATATATAAAGGTGAGAATTCTCTGAGTTTCAGGACTTTCCGGGCATCGCATTACTTTACTTACTTTACAGGAAACAAGCATTATTCTCAAATTTAAAAAAAAACGTGTTAGTTTTCGTGTTCCGAAACAAATGAAATGTTTTATTTATTATGTTTTTAAAACTTGTCTTACTCCTTCTATTGTGTTCGGTTTGCAATTTTTCATCTGCTGATGGACGGGGGTTGGGGACTTTTGCCATATGCTCCCTCGGCGTCTAGTGTACAATTTTTGGCAAAACAATTTTCAGTTTGCACACGGACGTTGATACAAGTGAAATAATATTTTGCATATCAGACTTACTTTGTTTAATTGTTGAAGTTAAGTTATTTACCAATTCCTCGATAAAGGATTTCAGTCCGCTCTTTTCGATAAACTGCCGGTTCCAATCCTCTCTGTCTTTAATTTTTCGGTCGTGTTTATCATTTTCGTTCTTCAACAAGTATTCAAGCATTGTATTCTTCCCTGTAAATCTATTAAGTAGAGCATCACAAGAGTCTTTGGTTTGATTCAAACGATGTGAAAAATCTTCCGTCATGTCAGATTTCAATTCTGAAACTTTGTCGTTCAAAACTGTTTTTATTTTCGCATCACATGTCTGGTTTACTAGTATCTCAGTTTGAAAATCAATATAATCTTTGAGCTCAGAGTTGATGCTCGTAATATCCAGTTCTGCCACAAGTGGTGCACGCACATTATTCACTAACGGTATTCGAGCTTTGGTCAAAGACGCAGACTCAGCGGTAGAAACTAAAAGCATAAGGATAGCTAATAAATACTCCATGGTTTTTCAAACACAATTAAAAATAAATCAAACCAAGTTATGAAATGTCTATATACAAGAAGTTATCGTGAACATATACACGATGTATTTATACTTATACATACTCTGAGTCTAGGATGAGTCTATTCAGATTGTTGTCTACAGTACACTTACGTAAATTACTTGCGCGTATTTAAATGTTCACGGTCAATATCAAACTTTAACTAATCAAGCCGATGACTAAAACTTTTGGCCAAAAATGTAGGTTACTTAGAACAATTTTCTATCTGTATATTTTGGGTAGGCTTATGCGATACTATTGTTGTTTCGCTAAGGTCCTCATATGTAAGTCGATTTACGTTTTAATTCGAACATTTTTAACATTTGCTTTATCTTATGGATAGTGTGTTTTAGTCAATTAAGACGCTGTTATTGGATTCGCGAGAAGGTCACTTTAAAAGAAATTCAAGAGGTCAGAGGTGGAAGTGACGTGCCGAGAATATTTCTCCTGAAATTTCATTATTTCCTATTAATCTAGTCAAACCAGCATTTTCTTATAATTGTAATAATGGACGGCTTATGTTATTGGATGCAGTTCATGATTCTTGTTATTCAAATTCTGTTCAACATGAGTTCGTGTGTTATTCTGTCAAAATAAAATGTGAGAGATATTTTCACGAGCCAGTTATATTTAGTTCTTTAAATATATTTTGCAACAAAAATAAACATTTATCTATCTCGATTTCACATAGTTTTGTTCAAAAGAAAGCTAACATAGTATGTTGGCTTTTAACCGGTTAATGAAATGTAACGTTAGAAGCAGACTTCCAACCGAAACATTTCTTGTCTATGTCATTTTATAATGATACTAAACATTTGTCGCATTGGATTTGACATAGGTGTGTAAGCGCCGCTTTACCATACTGCTGTATTAAGAAATAGCCTTGTTTATTTATTTTTGTTTGTTTTCTTGTTTGAATCGTATTTAACGACACTTTTATCATTTGTTCAGCTATATAATATCGTCCAGATTTTATTGAGGAGGAAGCCGGAGTACCCGGAGAAAACCCCGATCTTCAGTAGGAAAAGTTGCAATCCTAGTAATTATGATTGGACTCGAGCAAACACTACTAGCGGTGGGGCTCAAACCCGCAACATCCGTGTTGATAGACCGAGTGATCAATAATAGACGAACTACCTTAACCATTCGGCCACAGAGGCCCCACCAACAAGAGGCAAACAAGGGAACATTCGAAACTAAGCTACAAAACTGAGTCTTGCTACCATAGTATATTCATAACTTTATAATTCTGTTGTACACTACAGCGCTATCTGGTGGTTTGCAATTATTATTCCAACTGCTAAATGTACGAAATCAAATTGGACATATTATGTCGTTGGCAGAAAGTCAAATGCTCTTTTTAAATCTACAAAGCGCCCAAGTAATTTTCTTCCATTTACTTATCAGTTAATTTCTTTAGTACCAAAAAATATGATAAGAGATTCTAAGTTTCTAACTAAAGATAATTCGATTAGACACGGTAGCTTTATAACGTTTTCCTAAACAATCTCATCAAATTTACAATTTAAACTAAATAATGTAAATTTACCGATACATCTGTGTCAGTACAGACATATAAATAGAGATTCAAGGTTTTTATATCGTTCAACAATGTAAACATCGTTTCCTCTGATAACTTATCTTAATTTATCGACTCATAATTTAGGTGCGCTCCAACGAAAGTTTACTTTTATTAACTTCTTTACAAACTTACAATCCTTGTCAAACTAAGAATACCTGAAGAAATCTAAAAGTTAAAACGTACACTAAACAAATGCAGAATTGTATCCTGTAACATTTCTGCAGCAATAATCGTGTCATATTTGAATCTATCATTTATTTCCCTGTCGTAACATAACAACTTTTTTATTCGAATGCTTTACTATTGATTCATTGTAAAGTTATATTGCAAAAACGTATAGTGTTCAGATCTGGAATTATTACTTAACCAGTCTTCGGATGTAACTAGTCCCAGTTTATCAAATGTGGATGCTTTTAAATAATTGATGTTTTACAATACTTTTATTTGTTTCCGGTACTTATTATACATTTGTTGACTTTGATATAGGTTAATACCTGGTTTTATCAACCCTGAAAAAATTATATCCACCGAGCCAACGGCGAGTGTGGATATTATTTTTGAGGGTTGATAAAACCAGGTATTACCCTATATAAAAGTTGATGAATGTTTTATTATATGACTATTTTTACTTTTACACTGGAAGTCTTTAATAAAAAGGATAACAATAAAAATTTATTTCAACATAACAACAGTAGGCTGTCACATTTTAAATTGATATATTCACATTTTCCAATTAAAATTTATAATTATATTAGAGCACTTATGAAAAATTGGCTAAAACAATTCCTGTTCATTGACAGTTGCAGAACTTGTCTGCTGCTCGTCAGCCATTTTGAACCAATGTCCACAAAAGAATGTTTTAAAAGAATGATTTTGAATGGCTGATGTTTTTAATTCAACCAATCAAATTAATGCTTGTTTCTCCATTGTTGAATTCTATTTTCAGCTACTAAAAAGTGATAAATATTCTATTTTTAGCTACTCAAAAGTCAAAACTTTTATAACCAACAAATTGATATCAAATGCAGTAAAAAAAAATATTAAGGTTAACAACAATTACAAAATGTAAGCATGGGCTCCAGTAGAAAAGGCATCCTCTGTTTTTCTAAGTAAGGGAGATGGTGGTTTAATTCATGTAATAATATACATTTATTGACTTTGATAGAGGTTAATACCTGGTTTTATCAACCCTGAAATAATTATATCCAGCGAGCCAACGGCGAGTGTGGATATTATTTGAGGGTTGATAAAACCAGGTATTAACCTATATAAAAGTCGATGAATGTTTTATTATATGACTGTTTTTACTTTAACACTGGAAGTCTCTAAGAAAATAAGATAACAATAAAAATTTATTTCAACAATAACAACAGTAAACTATCACATTTTAAATTGAACGAATTTAACAATTTCCAATAAAAATTTATAATTTATTGTAATATTATATCAAAGCAATTATGAAAAATTGGCAAAAAAGTACCTGTGTATTGACATTTGCAAAACTTGTCTGCTGCTCGTCTGCAGCCATTTTGAAACAATGTCAACAAATAGAACGTTTTAAAACAATGATTTTGATTGGCTGATGTTTTTAATTCAACCAATCAAATTAATGCTTATTTCCTTTTGTAGAATTCTGTTTTTAACTACTGAAAAGTGATAAATATTATATTTTTACCTACTCAAAAGTCAAAACTTTTATATCAGTCTATTTTTATCTACTTAATACATTTCATGATACCCTGGGCCAATCAAAATCAAGATAAATGTTAGTTATATAATAAAACAATTAATCACTTTGATATACAGTCGCTATCAGGATTGATCAGCCCTTGCGGCTCGGTGAATATATATATATATTGCATTTTTTCTGGCTGATAAATTCTGATAGCGACCTATATCAAAGTCATTAATTGTATAATATTAACCAGTCTCAGTGTTTTACATTTATAAATTTGTTATGTTAAAAATCATTTGTAATGTATGGTAATATTGAAATTTAGACATTAATTCTTTTGGAGCGATTATAAGTTACATTGTGATGTAATTCTTGATTTTACGTCAGTTCTGATTGGACGACGTTAAAAATTTCATGGTATCAATTCCACGATTGACGCCGTCAAAAGTTAACGCAAGTGCAGACGTTATTTCCGGTAAATAAAGAAATCCCACTTTAATCAGTTAAGTTTAGTTTCTTATTGCAGTAGCATTAGAATGGAGATACATGTATAATTGTCACGTTTGAAAATTTGTCGGCATCTCTTAAAAAAAACCCAGTTATATCCTAATTTCACTTTATTTCAAATCAGTTATCCGTATTTACAAAGCTCAGTATGAAGAATTCATTTCGTTTGGAGTGAACATCCCTATTAGATGTTTGTATTCATGTTTTAAAACATTAATAGTACAGGAAAACAAAAACATTAAGGTGTTGGATGAAATGTATGAAACTTAAAAAAAAATTTCTATAGGAGACAAATCGTTTGCTTTTTCAAATAAACTTGTGGACTTTTAAACAGATTTCTTTATTCTGGATTATATTTAGTAAATTTGACTCGAAAAGTAAAAGGTGGGAATCAATCGGAATTGAAAATGGGATTGATAATATTAGTTCCTCCCTAATGGTATCATATTTTGTACAATTAAAGAGGAAATGTGAAGAGGTTTCAACTTGGTCGCATGTGCAATTAGGATAGTGCACCGGGTTTCGGAGAAGTTCTAATTTAGCAAGCTACTCCCCAGTCGCAATCTGGTGTGTATAATACCTCTCCCAGTCGGGTTCCTACGCAGTAATAATCGGAAGGCTTTATGACACGTTTACTTATTCGTTGTTTGAAGATATTTAACGGCGTAGAATTTCGAGTCTGCAGGGGTAATCTGTTCCATAATTTTACGGTCGAAGGCAGAAAATATTCCGAGAAAAAATTTGTTCTTGTATATTTTGTGACAGGTATAATGTGTGTGCGTATTATCAGTTAATAAAGGCACCAATTCCCGCAAGTAATATGGAGTTTGAAGTTAATTATTTTGTAAAATAATATAGTTTGTGGGTCTCTCGCCTGGCTGAAAGCGCTTTCCATTCCGTTTCTTCCTAACATTTTTCAATAGAAGTTAATTTAGTACCTCCCGTTACAATTCTCATTGGATCTCATAGCTTCTATTTGAACATTTTCTATTTTATTGACTTAACATTTATTAGTGTTGACCCATATTACATCCCCATATTCCAATAAACGTCCAATAAAAGAAACGTGCAGATCAAGACAAAGTCGAAATTTGCGCAGAATATTTATTCGAGTATAAACCTTTTTTACTATATAATCAATGTGATTGGACCACATGCCATCTTTGGAAAAGTAAATACCCAAATGTTTATGACAACTAGATATCAGTGAGATTGTACCCATCTCTGTTGGCCCCGCGGATCTTAAGGTCAAGTTCAAAGGTGATCAACCATGGTATGCGACACCTCGCCTTGATATTATCTACCCACATTCCAAATATCAAAACCCTACCTCGAATGATAAAAAAGTTACAGCCCGGACATAAATTTGTCATTCAGAAAGCAATAATGTGACCATGTGGCCAAAGGTCACAGGTTCAAGGTTTAAGGTCATCAACCATGGTATGCGACACATCGCCTTGATATTATCTATCCAGATTCTAAATATCAAAAGCCTACCTGAAAAGATAAAAAAGATACAGCCCGGACAGGAATTTGTAATGTAGAAAGCAATAATGTGACCTAAAGTCAAAGTTCAAGGTCAAAGGTCAGCAACCATGGTATGCGACACATCGCCTTGATATTATCTACTCACATTCCAAATATCAGAAGCCTGCCTCGAAAGATAAAAAAGTTACAGCCTGGACACGATTAGTTTTGGACGGACTGACAGACTGATCACTATAGGGCGTCCGCCACAAAGTGGCGGGGCCAAAATGAACCTCTTGTATGTCATAATTATTCATACACAGAGTAGGTTGTACGGGTTCACTAGCTTACGAGAAAGTATTCAGGTTTCTGTCTTATGTGGATTAACTTTGACCAGACACTAATTTGACATTTGTGTATTTTGTCAAGATCACTGTTTAGTAATCTTGCAGCATTTTCATGGTTATCGACAATTAAATATAAACTTGTATCATCAGCAAGTAGTTTGATTCTAGCACCGTTCTCAGTGACTTTGTCGTTTATAAATAAAAGAAACAAGAGTGGATCTAATATAGACTCTTGGGGAACCCTGCTTTATTGGCTTCCTTGCAGAGCAACTGCCATTTAACACAACACGTTGATATCTAGCACTTAAGTAGTTTGTGAACCAGTTTAGTAAGTAGCGGAAATTTCATAATTTTGCAATTTAAAAAGCAAGATTTGATGCCAAACTCTATCAAAGGCTTTGCTTATATCACTGAATACCATCTTTGTTTCTTTACCACTGTCTAGAGCCCTCCAAAATCATTTGAAACAGTAACACGTTGGTTTATGGCCGAGTCTCTTCAAGTTAACTCCGATTGCTTAGGAGTCATAATTTTATATTGTATTAAATAATTATGTACGTGTTTGTAAACGCATCTTTCCAAGCACGTAGACAGTATACTTAAAAGGGATATTGGCCTGTAGTTTTTAATATCACTGGGATTATAACTTTAATCGGTGTAACATTAGCTTTTTAACACTCTTTTGGAAAATAAGCTCTTTTTAATGGTAAGTAAAAAAGCCGACACAGTGTACTTCTTAAAATGAAAGACGAAAGTAACGTGTTACTTTTCAGGTTACTTTTGTAAAGTAACGCGTTACTTTTAAGAAGTATCGCGATAGAAGTTAACATACCGCAATACTTCTTAAAAGGCAATAGAAATAACGCAAGTATGACACTCATAATCTGGCGGTTCTTCGTGTGAAGATAGAAGCCAACGGGCTTAGTCTAACCACACGGACTTCAAGATCTGATGTATATTATTTAAACTCTTTTAGTAAAAACCAACGCTTTGCATGTGCAAAGAATGTTTACAATTGATGGAAACGGATTATAAATTTAGTAGTAGAAATCTTCCTGTTGCGAGATATTTGCAGACACTCGTAGGATATTTTATACGACCCTTCCAATTTAATTAAAATTAAATCTTTCACTTGCTCTCCCGTTTTTCTCCCGTTTTTCTTATCGGTCTAAAGATTCATTAATATTTATTATGGGTAAATATATGTTTCGCCATCACAGATTTAAAAGAAATGGTTATACATTTTTATAAAAGTGAGAAGCAAAGTAGAATGTTATGTAATCAGAACCTTCAAATGCCTGGTTTCTACAGTTAAGACCTTAATATTTTATTCTTTTCTTTTCCATTAGCTATTTAAGAAAGTACAAAGAAAACCGACCAAACAACAAGAGTCAAAAGCCAAGGGACAGTTACAAATCCGGATATAGACAAACACAACACCAAAACCAAAAACATAAAACACAGAAAGAGTAAAACCCGAACCCAATAAAAACCATGGGTGCACTCAGGTACTCAGGACGAGTAAGCAGTGCCTGCTTCTAATTAGACACCCGTCGAGTTACGCATTGTCTAGTCTAGGGAAAGGTAAAATCCAGGAATTAGAAACACAACCTATGACTCAGCGAAAATATCAAATCGTATTTGAGACACTGATTAAGTCGTAGTGCCGACCATAGAACTTCTGGAGAGATAACATCAACCTAGGTACAACAAACCGTTGTTCGAGTAGTTTAGCAGTCAACAGCAGTGATCAGTCTAGAAAATCGGAATAACATGAAGCGAAATTAATTCAATATAAAAAACAAAATTTACCTATTTGCTGTTTTACTATAATCTTTGAATATTTTTTTGGTTATTAAACATATTTTGTCATTCAAATAAAGTAGTGGCAATAATAAGACATAAAATGGCTTCAAGTGAAATATATTCTGAGAAATTCTGTCCTTTTTGGCAGCTTTACAACTTTTATATAATTTTTTTCTTTCAGACTATATTTTTGTGCTTATTTGAACCACTCAAATTAGACTCAGTATACTCACAATTTCTCCTATTTTTATACAAATCCAGTCATTGGGTT
This sequence comes from Limnoperna fortunei, assembly GCA_944474755.1. NCBI lineage: Eukaryota > Metazoa > Mollusca > Bivalvia > Mytilida > Modiolidae > Limnoperna > Limnoperna fortunei. The sequence continues at coordinate 67,181,312 of OX104117.1, forward strand.
ACACAGATTGTTCTGTTTTGCAAATGGTGTATTATAAGATACTCCTAAATGAAATGTAGTCTCGGACTCGAGAATCCAAGCCACCACATAATGTTACCAAATCAAAGGGTATTGTTGCAGGTTTTTAACCGTCACTGCCAATGTGAAATGGCAACCATCAAGATTTGGCACAACATAATATATCAGTATTAGAAGGAGGTCAGATATGGAAAGCCCATTGCCCATCTTTATGGTAAAGTTGTTGGCAATGGCTAAGCTAATGTATAGAGGACAAAATAAAAAATATATAAACAATAAACAATTTATTTATTGTAGTAAAAACATAAAACTTTAAAATACATTGTATATAAATAAACAGTGTAAATGCACTGACCACAATATCACAGCAGCTTTATAAAAACAAGTTAAATAATAAAAAAATTTAAGGCATGATTGAATACATCAGCAGTTTAGCATGTAATTTATTAATTTTGCCTTGCAGAAGCAACTTCTATTGGCAGGAATAGCAGATCTTAATTTAAACAATTAGTTATCCTTAATATTAAAATGGGTAATTATGCAAATATAAAGTAAAATGGAAATTCACTCCAAGAACTCACATCATTTAAGCAAAGCATTTATGACAAAGATATTTAACAATAAAATTTTTCCTAATTAAATAGCTTATTAATATAACAATGATTGCTGTTCTTCATGATTAGCTGATTCCTCTTTTCCTTGTACAAAATAAATCCATGATGGTCCAAAATGTATGATTGCATCAGTAGGACAGGGGCTAACACTTTGGTTTATTTCACGCTGTTCTCAGCCTTATTGATAATATTCTTCCATTGAGAGTAGCAAAATCAGCCAAGTTTTGACCAATAGTGTATAATCAATGAGATCTTTCACAGGTCAAATCCCTAATATGTAATGATGTTAATAACAACTATCTACATCAGAAAATTACATGAAATAATCAAGATGGACAATTACCTATATAATTAGAAATTAAGCTTTTAATTCATGTGTGTATTTAAACTGCAATTCCCTCTTATTCTGCATGACTTTAACCTAGTTCTTAAAATTCTGATACAGTTTGAAAGCAGATGTGATTTATTTGTCTGATGTAACTTCCTACCACATCTGTTAAGAAAAGAGCTCTTTCTGGAGAAACAATCCTCTTACTGATTATGACACCCACTCTAAAAAGTAAATTTTAAAATTTTATGTTTGGCAAGCCTTACAATTTCAATATTGAAAATGTAACCATCTTGACTGGATAAATATTGATATTGATGAGTAGGTGTGGTTGAAAAAATTTGGTCATAAACTGGAGACATCAAGTCTAATGAAAGATTATTCTAATATAAAATCTTGATTAGTAATGATAGAGTAATAAGTTGTTTCAAATTAAATGCATCTTCCTGTCTCTGTCTTATCGAAAAGTGCCTGCCATGAGATAAGATAGGGTGAGAAAATGCATCAAGTTTCAATCAATGTATAGGTTTATCACTCTTTTGTAACATTGATTACAGTAATAAGATGGGATAATACTCACTGTCGTATGGTTTCGACCATACCACTTCAAATAGCTGGTACGGAAAACCGGACCAGTATTTTTTTTTAAATAAAAAATGATATGTTTAAAGAAGAAAAAAATTTTCATGCCAGTTTTCAACTGGTGGGTAGAAAAAATTGCAGTTTTTAGTCAATCACTTTTAGTACCAGGGAACTTCCATAATGCAGGATTTCATGCCATTTACCCCAGACCCCTTGCGGAGGGAGGGACACTTTATATCCCTACTGGTTGCATCTCCAACCGTACCACTATTTTTCTGGGTGCTACAGTATGCCTATGATACTGCACATAAAGATTACAAGATTAGAGAAAAATACTGAAAAATAGCAATAAATGTTGAATAGGAGGAAGCCAGCTGTGTTTGTCAAGCAGTTTAGCAATTTATTTCTGCAATGCTGTTTTATGTTACCAGTTAATTCACTATAGGTTAATTTTAGTTCAAATAAAGCCATGAACAGTATTCCTGCAGCAATGAAAAATGTCTGTTTAAAATAAATGTATACAATTTTCTTGTATCACAAATTTCACAGAATTTCATTTTAATTAACATACAATTTTACACATAAAAAAGTACATTTTAGAAAACAAATGTGGTAATACCAACATATCATACATTGACACCTTTAAACAGTCTACAAGCAGTATTAATGTTACAACACATCTAAAACACAATTTTCCAAAAAAATGATTATACTGCAAATTCCATGTATTTTAACAGTACTATACTGTTTGTTAGTATAATTACATTTCTGAAATGGCATTTTAATGTACTATATGTGCTTTTGATAAAATTTTTCAAATAAATAAAATCGCAGCACAATATTACCTTTTATATATAGCATTTATCTATTATAGCATGTTTATTACCAGTGCTTTTCTCACACATTCCTTTTAAGATCACTCAAAGATAAAGAAACTGTTTTAACTAATGATTATTATGCAAACTGTCAAGCATTTCTGAAATTAAAATATTTTGTGTATTATTATTTTGCTTTTTATAATTTAATGATAAATGCAAATGAAAGCAGCTGAGCAACTTTATTCTAATGCTAAACAAAAGCAATAGAACTTTAATTTAATAGTTGTTTCGTAAATATTTTTATCAATTTTTTACATGCAAAACATAAATTTTAATAAAATCATTTCATTTTATACAAAGGTAAATTTCACAACATGAGTTCTTAAATGAAGGCACTGAAGAATTAATTAGACATATTGACATTACCAACAAAAGTTGAGTTTATTTTTTTCACCGAGGCTTGACCATGGCTAGTCTATTTCTGATATTTTTATTTGACAACTTTTCACCAGTATGAAATTTTAAGGAAACAGATAAACATAACTCGGTTATTACATATAAACATATGGATTTACAACAAAGCTTTTCTGCAGAAGAATCAAAACCAATCTGCACTTTGTTTTGTTTATGTTAATTTTGTTTTTATAGTATAATTGTACAATTTGCTCTAGTTAGCTTTGTGTTTGTTCTGGGATTTTTATGCTACACTCTGTACTAGTCTGTTTTGTCCCTGTGAACTCCCAGTTTGTTTAGATGGGGTGTATGACTTTCTACCCAGTACTGGACTGCTTAACTGGACCAAAGATTCCAAAGCTTTGATTGCCTTCTTTGATTCTCTGTAACAAATAATTGCAGAATACTATTTATAATGAAATATAAAAACTTTATACTAACAAATGAATAAGGTAGCAAAACAAAAGCCACAAAAAACCACATTGTTTAGGATCTGATCTTTTTCAGAGAAGTTTATTAACATTATTGTGGTAATCTGGCTGCAAATGTTTCTAATTTAATTGCTGAAGAACTGAGATGTGATAAAAAGATCATTTGTTGTAATGTGTGTCCATATTATAACTAGTGGCATCCTTTATAGGTAATTGAGCAAGGCAACACTTACCTTGACAAGGGACCATCGGCCTTTTCTCTTTCCTTTAAAGCTCTGATTACCCTTTTGTCTGTCAATTTTAGAGTAACAAATGTCCTCATAACCTAAATAAAAAATATGCAAGCTTATTATTAAAACTACAAAAAAATATGATAGTAGTTATTTTCCACTGACTAATTAATAAAAAAAAATATTTTAACTAAAACATATAAAAGTACTTAAAATTTGTATTTTATGGTCAAAATCACCACCTTGTTAAAAATTTCACTTTAGAAAACTTATACCGGGTATAATCTGTGACTCTAAAGCTTGGAACTAGAAAACAATAGCTACTGATCATTCAAGAAATGTTTATCATAAGATACAAAAAGTCTAAAACCTGAATAACACAGACCATTTTGCTCACTTTAAATAATTTGTATGTAATACAATAAACTGGTTACTTATGCTCCATTATGGAGGACCTCACACTGACAAGTTGATCAATACCTCTACAGTTCACATCAACATGTTTATTTCCTAAGTTTTCTTAGATAAGAACAAATGTGCACTAAACAGGCAGACTTGATTTTCCTGATGCTTCTTGAGTTTTCTCTTCCAATAAAATTGGTCATGGAAAACAATGGTGAAATTCTTCTAGAAACAACATTTCATTCATCCCTTAAGTTATATATATGCCCTAACAAATTACACCTTGACTTGTATAAAAAATGTCTTACCATAAGTCTGACATAGTCACTAGAATCCAGTTCTACTGTAGTGTATAAAAGTCTTACCATAAGTCTGACATAGTCACTAGAGTCCAGTTCTAACATTTCTAACAAAATCCTTATTATTCTTTCATTCTTCATGCCAAGAGTTCCCTGCAGAAATAAGAGTTAACTGTTGTAAGCAAGATTTTAAGGTTTTTTCCATTGGATATATTGACAGACATATCTTAGAACTATATGGCTACATCATTCATAAGTTAATGTAAAGTTAACACAAATTTTGTTGCAAGTACTTTTAAATGCTAACTCATTGATATTTAACCTAAAGCAATCTTTTAGATATTTTCAGTACCAGAACAGTTGAATAAATCAGACCGAAGAGGGCAAACAAGGGCATAAGGTGGGCCATGAGATAAGTTTTATTTAATACCACATAAAAATAGATCATAACAATAAGTTTTATAAATTAAATCATTTACTGGTTATCTTAGGACCACTGCATACAAGTTTACACAATGGAATCTTTACAGCAAAGATTAATACATTTATCATTGGTGTTTTTTTAATAATATTTTTTGCCTTTAGCATTAGTACTAGTATCCCAACATGTTACAAATCTGCAATTTCATCTTTTGCCCATAAGCTTTTCTTTCATTTTTAAAGTGCTATTATTGTAAATCATTAAAATGACATTAACTGTAACCCTTAACATTCAAGTCCCTGTATATTGAAACAGTCATAAAAACCAAACAAGTCCTTTATATATTAGTTGATACAGATACTCCATTTTATAATTTTTTATCATCTGATACCATTTGGTTGCTTTACATTGCACTAACTCAAACTTTAATATGTTTCATTTTATCCACCCTTCTTTGCTTTATTTATGAAAAACAATTATACAAACCACAGAGATGACTGCTTGACTTCTGGTGTCCTCATCTGAATCTTCTAAATTTCTGTTAAATAAAGCAACATGAAAGCAAAGCAACTTAAAACCGAGTCTTTGTCAAAGGGAGATAATCCTCAAATTTTTAATAATAAATTATACATGTACATTTTTGTTTTTTTTTAGATTTATACCTAATTTTTACGAATTTTTGAGCTACATAAAGTCTCGATTGGTAAAGGATGTACCAACAAAAGAACCAACAAATTGCAGCAAGAAAATTGGTTATATGCATCAAGTATTCTTAAGTGTACAAATAGAATACATGCATATATGAAAACAATAGGAAATATTAATTCTTTACTAACTGTGAGATAATTAAATGAGAATTTTAAAATCTGCATAATATATAATGTTATCATTATTCCCTTTATTATAACTATATACAGCTACTTACTTCTCAGTTTTTTCACATGCCTTTGAAAACATTCCTAATGCTGTCAAAGCTTTGGCTGATGCTAGTCTTACTTCCTGTAAAAAAAAGCAGATTATGTATAAAGAAATTAAATTAACAGTTTGAATGCCATACAAATAAGTCCAGCCATATAAATGTGCTACAGACTTTGAATTATGTGCTGTTCTAGAAATCACTGCATCACAAAAAAATATTGTTTGCTAGATGTTTTATACAATAATAAGCAATTTTCCAGCTATATCTATATGACTTTTGGGTCTTTATATGAGAACAAAGCCAGATCAAGCATTAAGAACTCTTTAACTTTGTCAGGAATGCAACTTATTGAAAGTTTTGGCAAAATTATTTATCAATACTTGTAAGCATTGATACCCATCACTACCATTTGAATTTTCATATATGTACAGATTTATTTCATCTGACTTTATGTATTCCAAAGAGGTTATGTAACTTACAGAATTTGGATCATCCCACAACCTTCTCTCCAGAATATTGTACACATCATCTTCTTTGGTTTCAACAAAAACATGTTGGCGTCCTTTTAATAAAGATAAAAATTTGACGATGTCATCATTAATTGAAAACTCTATTATAATAGAGATTTAGTGCAAATAACACAGACCTGAATCTATTTTACGTTTCCTGCCAGATACAGATGACAAAAACAGCATTGGTTTATTTCAAATTGTCTTTGTATGATGTGACACATATTCATTAATTGATATTTTAGCAGTGTATTGATTTACTCCTCTTTTTACTTGTTTGTAGTATGTTGCATTGATTATATCAGGACCAACATCAGAACTAAATATGACAGTTGTATGTGAATTGTAACACCGTAAATGGAGAAGTTTGAATTGAATATTTGTTATATCTATGAGTGCAACCTAAAGAATACATGTACAAAATACATCAGATTTATTTCTGATTGTTTGTATAGTAAAACATTTTTTCTGCAGTGTTATTGCATAGGATAAGTTTGTTGTTGTTTGAATGGAGTTAAATTCTACTTTCAGCAATTTCTTCAGCTATGTCATAGCAACCAGGTTTTATTGGGAGAGGAAGCTGGAGTGCCCTGAGAAATTCTGAACCTCAGTAAGGAAACTGGCAATCTTTGTCAATTAAGATTGGAGTCAAGGGCATCATGTCTGCAGTGGGATCCTGCATCTTGAGTGTTGACAGACCAAATGATCAATAATATATGAACTATCTTAACCATCAAGCCACAGTGGCCCCAATGAGTATAAGTAACAAATCACATAAACTTATTTGAAAATAACACGTGTTAAATGTGGTTACTTATGTTTCAAACACTGCATAGAAAATACACACACATTTTTCATAAATAAAAAACAATAACATCAAGAGAAAAAGGCCTGGTTTCAGAAAACATCTCAAATTTGAGGATTTCTTCAACTCATCCTTAACTCAATATTGGCCAATCAGATTGTTGGAAAATTCAAATTGAGGAAAAAACTCAAGGATTTGAAAAAATTTCAATTTGAGAAGTTTTATGAAACTGAGAGGCCTGGTGTTCCCATGTCATGGTAAAAAAAAATTACAATACTGCTGTTAACATACTACAACAGGTAATATGTCAGTTTTCTCATCAAAACCTGTATGACTTACCCAAAGTAATAAGAAGTTCGGCTGCCAAACATCTGTGTTTCCACACAGAAGATTTACTCAACATCTGCAGTGTACTCTTCACAATGTCTTTATCTGTACAGTTTAATTGCTTCACTAAAATCTCCAATGACTAAAAAAAAAAATAAGTTCATAATCTCAAACAGATCTTGAATTAACTTTTGAATGGTTTACAATATTCTTGAGAACACAGAAGTCTCTATTTGAAACTAAAGAAATATATGTACTAAAATAAACAGTTATTGTTTAGAAAGTGAATAACTTGTAATTTCTTCAGTTTTGTTATAAAAGGAGAAGATTTGAAAATACTTTTCCAAAAAACTAGTTATGTAACATAAGGAAATAAATTCAAGTTGTGAAACAAAGCAGTTACCTCCACGAGATTTCAAGAACATTAGAAAAATGCTTGTTATAAATAAATCCTTAATTATTTTTCACACGATTAATACGATAGCATTAAATAGGTAGCATTACTATTGATGACAGGCTGATACAAGCCCAATACATGTTTTAGCTTAAAAAGTAACTTCATAAATATCGGGCAGTTGTCTTAGGAAAACACCATCAGGGCTAATATTTCAGCTGTATTGATTGGGCAAAAGCCTCCAAATTTCTGCTGAATATGTGATAATATATCCTAGATTTCATCACAGGATGTACGAGGATTTATTTTTAACATACCAGTGATGTGCAGTTTAACATGTATTTGGAACATATAAATTACATGCAAATTTGTTTTATTTAATACTCTGCTTAATTTTGTATTATAATTTCTGTGATCAGGATTTTATAGCAAATATCACAGGAATGATCAGTTATATGCTAATGCAATGACTGGTTACCTTTGCCTTGATCACTTGATCAGTTATATGATAATGCAATGACTGGTTCCCTTTGCCTTGACATGAGTGATCAGTTATATGATAATGCAGTGACTGGTTACCTTTGCCTTGATCAGTTATATGATAATGCAATGACTGGTTACCTTTGCCTTGATCAGTTATATGATAATGCAATGACTGGTTACCTTTGCCTTGATCAGTTATATGATAATGCAATGACTGGTCACCTTTGCCTTGATCAATTATATGATAATGCAATGACTGGTTACCTTTGCCTTGACATGAGTGATCAGTTATATAATAATGCAATGACTGGTTACCTTTGCCTTGACATGAGTGATCAGTTATATAATAATGCAATGACTGGTTACCTTTGCCTTGACATGAGTGATCAGTTATATGATAATGCAATGACTGGTTCCCTTTGCCTTGACATGAGTGATCAGTTATATGATAATGCAATGACTGGTTACCTTTGCCTTGATCAGTTATATGCTAATGCAATGACTGGTTACCTTTGCCTTGATCAGTTATATGATAATGCAATGACTGGTTACCTTTGCCTTGATCAGTTTTATGATAATGCCATGACTGGTTACCTTTGCCTTGACATGAGTATCCTCACTATACACTAAGGACTGCTTCAGTTTAAATTTGGCATTCTCGTCTGCTACACACAACTTTCCAAGTAATACAGATGCTTCAAAAGATATCAGATCATCTGGGTCTGGGTTGCCACAGAAATGACTAAGTACTTTTACTAATTCGGGGAACGAGTTGACTGACTGAAAAAAAAAGGTAAACATGATTTCAACAGAAATGACACGGCATGGAAAAATGTTGACTGACAGGACATAATAAGTAAAGAAACTTATTTAGATTTTGAATTTAACATCATAACTTGCACTTAAGCCTTAAAAATGATTCTTCCCCTCTAATGTCTATTCTGAACCATGATCTTTAACCGCAACATTTAATTCAGTAAAATATATTTTGGCCAGATTTAAGTCAATATGGGTTATGTTTTATTGACAATTATATTTTTCAAGGTAATACGACATAATCTTAATGACATAAATGTCCTGACAATTTGCTACTGATAATAGTTTGAATTATATCCAGTTTTATTTAATATTTTGGATAAAGACATTATTCAGGGTGACCCCTGACCTTAATATTTACCTTATTGACATACTGCACATTTTTTCCATCTATCATGGTTCTAATTAAATCCAGTCTGATGTCTGTATTGCCTATCACCAGATACTTTAGTATGACTTGTATGACTTCTTCTTCCCACCAACCTACAACACACCATGTTAACATTTTTATATCAGTTTTATATAAATAAACAAAATGTATCAAATAATCGTATATTGGTCTCATTTTTCATCTACAAATTTAAACACAAGGAACAGATCCATCTGTTTTTATATGTTAATACATAGCAAAAAAAGCACAGTACTCAAAATGGTTCATAACTTCTCAAGTTAAGGTAATTTTTCTCAAATATTAAAGAATAATCTTACCAACAAGAATTAATGACTTGGCAGCTTCATATCTTACTCTCTGTTCTTCGTCAGATTTCATTCTCTCCTTCAAGGCATATATAACAGTAGCATCACCACATCGTAGTAAGCCTAAATGCTAAAGTAAGAAAGAAAATAAGAAATAAAACCTGCAAGACAATTATTAAAGGCCCATTTTAGCTGGGGTCTCGGTAGATGACTGGCTATGGTAATTTTAGTTACATATACTTCTTGAATTACTGTCAACACAGAGGTTGCATGTTCCAGTCTCACTTTGGGCAGTGTATGTTGGCCTCCAGTCTATATTTACGAGGTTTGCTAGTTGCACTACCAAAGGTAAGTGATTCTAAATAGGTACTACAGCTTCCTCCCCAATAAAAATAGATGTTAAATAAAGCTGAAAAATTTATAGAAGTAGCATTATACCGCTTTAAATCAAACAAACTTTTTTTAGCTCATTGATGCTGAACTCTATACCTTCGATCTTTATATACAGTATACAATCTCAAAGGAATGGGATGTATCTATTTTTATATTATTTACAAGAATTCTTTCAATTATATATGTTTGTTTGTTTGTTTGTTTGTTTGAATGGTGTTTAACACTATTTTTAGAAAACCCCTGACCTACAGTTGGAAAACTGGCAATCGTTGTCAATTAAGATCGAAGTCGAGTACACCCTGCCTGCAGTGAGAATCTAACCAGCAATCTCAGTGTTGACAAACCATGTGATAAATAGTAGTTAACTACCTTAACTACTCGGCCATGAAGGCCCCCAAATATAAATGTCATAATTTGAAATATTGTTTGATATTTATAAATAATAAAATTCATTGAATAATGTTCATATTCAAAGATATGTACACATTAAATGTCAATATTTAGAAGTTGTAACTTCAATACCTTTTTCAATGCTGAAATGAATTTTGAAATGGATATTGAAAACTATTGGTAAAAATAGATATTGGAATTTTCAATAAAATTGAAAACTATCATATAAATAACTTTAAATTTTCATTTAAATAGACCCAGACTTAACATATTCTTTTGATAGACAAACCTTTGTAGCATCCACTCTTTCTTCCACTCTTTTGGATGCCAAGTTGTTATGTACAACAGTCTGTAAAGAAAAAATACAGAATTAACATAATGGAGAAACTACCATGTTACTGATTTTACTGGTGAGGTATGTTTAAGGCTTCCCATGTGTTAATAAACACAAAATAAACTGAAAGTTCTACTGCAGAAAAAAATATAAATACCATTTGACTTTTTTCAATACATTAAGTATCTTATTGGGATGTTCACAACTGTACAATTATGCTTTTATGCTGAATAAGCAATATTATAATTACGTTTAGTATAATTTATAATTAAATTAGTATTTGATCACCACATCACATCTTTATGTTAGTACCACATTTTCCTTCATAATTGACATACAAACACTCTCTAGACCATAGATAAAGAATCTTCTTGTCATGTTTTAATTTTACTTTTAATTTAATGCATATATATGTGGTCGTACAGCAGTAAAATACAATTTGAGAAATATTTGTTCTGAGAAGATTTCCCCTTAGTTGTTGGTTTTTCAGCTATCTTCATTTATTTATTCAGTCTCCTTGTATTCCTCCAGTAAAAACACCAAACGGCTTTAGTATTGTGTTCTATGTCTTAATTTACTCTCTAGTACATTATTCATACTCTTAGTTTCCAGAACTTACCTTGACCCTTTCCCATTTCAGGCCAGCATACTCCTGACTTTTGGGTTTTAATTTGTTCCAGTTGCTAGCTATATAAAAATACACAAAAAGGATAGTAAAAAGACAGAGGGAGTTAATTCATTGCAATCTTCAATCACTACAAATGCATTATATGGTGTGTTGTGTTACATGAATTCATGTGAAATATGAATCAAATACAAATTGTGGTCATTAATATTCGTAAGGTATCTATATTTGTTGAATTCACTAGTAACTAGATGTAATAAACAATGTCTCAATTTTTTTAACGTTTTGAGAAAAAACCTAACATTTTACAAGGTTTTAAACTCTTGAAGCAAAAAATAAAGCATTATACATAGTCTGGTACATTTGTAAAAATTTTTTATAGATATGGATTAAAACATTTTTTGTAATGAATGATATACATCTTGAGTGTCTAACAGAGATTCTTTTTGATAAACATAAAGAAAAAACATGATCTAATATCTACAACATAAACAGTAATAAAAGCCAGCTTCCAAATTTCATCACTGAATTGAGATCAGGCACCACCATATTTTAGATACGACAATACAGTATTTTAGATTGCTGAACATGTAAAAGGATGTATAAACCTTCACAAAATTTAATTTCTTCTGGGGCTTGTCAAGGTAATTACAGAGCTGACTTTTTTCCTTCAAGATGATACATTTCAAGACAATATGCACAGACATTTCTTATGACTTTTCCCCAACTTACACCACCACTAAACTACTACAGTACCAGAAGACGTGATATAGCTGTAAAAAAATTCTTTATACAAACAATCGTAAGTAAGCTGTATATATTTTTTGTTTAATGAAGGCCATATATGTAACACTTTTATTGGAAATTGCACATATATGTAGCACTTTTTATCTGTAATACCACATTATATAGCACTTTTATCTTTGATAGTAACATTTTTTATCTGAAACAAGACACATGTAGCATATTTGTCAGAAACAAATTTGAAACACAGTTAAAGCACACAAAAAAAACCCACAACAGTCTTTCACTACAATAAACTTATGTCAAACTCAGTCTATCTGAAATATTCCTTGACCACATGACCCACCACACACATTTCTCACAAAGTTGTTCTCTCTTATGTCTGACACACAAATGTTAAGTCTCAATAAAAATGCATTAGTGTATGGAAAATAATTATTTTTGGTTACCAAGAAATCAAAACTCTTATATGTCTGACTGAATGTCATTTTAAAGTTTTTTTCCACATTTTGCTAAGTCTACAAACTTAGCTTCTACTTTATTTTTTAAACACTAAGGTTAGAGCTAAGAGTAATACTAGGAAAGTGCAACTCTTATATGTCTAACTGAATGTCATTTTAAAGTTTTTCACTTTTTGCTAAGTCTACAAACTTGGTTTCTACTTTATTTTCTACACTAAGGTTAGAGCTAAGAGTAATACTAGGAAAGTACATTGTTGCAATATGTTAGATAAATGAGAGAATGATAACAAAAATAAATAATCTAGCTTCATGCAATCTATGATTCTAAAATATCTCGGTATCATTTCAGGTGTTAGTTAGTGTAGCTAAAGTTGTCTCTACAAAGAAGTCATGAGTTTACTACCTGTATACTGTATTATATATTAAAACTACTAAATAAATAAGTTTAATTTAAAAATATATATATAATATACCTGCCAAATACAACTCATGAAGACTAAAGAAATGCCATTCAAAAAAAGAATATTTGTGAAAGGTGGAATATGTTATTGCTGAAGCAAAAATACACATTAAATTTTTAATAATATACATAATAGATATGAAATCATTATTATAAATATAAAAATACAGTTGCATCAGTGACCACAGTAAAGGAAGCTTTGTATAAAGAGTAATCCCTGGTTTATATCAGCCTATTAATTTCCAAAGATGACTTTTCCAAAAAGTGCAGTTTTTTATATCAAGTTCTCCACTGAAAAACCTCAATCCTCAGCTATAATCTAATTTTGGACCAAAAGATAGCTATATAATGAGGGTACAAACAAGCCTGAGGGTTCACATTATTTTTAACCTACCCATTATTAAAATTTAAAATCATATACAGTGTATTATATGCTGACAAAATGGAACTTCTCAACAGTGTTTTATACAATGCACAAATGATACAGTAAGGCTTATTATGACTGCCTCGTTAATGGGCAATATTCAGTCTTCATGAGTTCTAAATCATAACACAAATACAAAACCCTAAACTAAAACCAATGAACACATAACAACTTCCACCAGCTTTTACCTTCACTGTTACTATCATCATCAATTATTTCATCATTTTCTTCATCTAAAACAATTCATCATTTTTGAAACAAAAATATAAGAATTTAGGCCTGGTCAAGTACCAATAACTCAGTACTGAAATACACCCTTAAATGAAATTGAAAAAAAAATTATTATAAGTTTATATTATAGGTTTTATGAGGCTATACTGGTTTGGTTCTTTCCTATTTAATATGAATTAAATATTTTCTATTTAGTTTTATACAAATAACTGGGATAATTTCACAAATCATTTCACTGAACTTAAAATCAAATTTGATAAGGTAATGAGGATCCTTTAAGCATAAAGGCTGAGAAAATTGTTTTTTAGTTTCTCTACAGTTGCATATGGTCAATATATAAATATCCTCCTAAATGTAGTACCACAAGATAAAATTATCTCCCCTTTTCTATTTGACACCATCAGATGAAATTATCTCCCATTTTTTCAATTCACAACAACTTTGTGAATATTTGTGTACATACTAACCTTGTGATAACTTGGTTGCCATTCTTACAAAGGAAGGCTTTGATTTTGCCCTGCAATAAAACACTGTGATAGAAGGAATGTTTTATAAATCTTTTAAGAATTATACTGTATAAAAATGTGAATAAATCCAGCACTTGTAATCATTATTTGTGTACTTAAAATATAAGGAGAAAAATACTAAATTCTTTTATCAAAACAATAATGTTGTATAACAACCTAGAAAATAAATACAAATTTCAGGCAATTTTATGAGTAAAAAGTATATGTAGACTAGTGGTTTAAATGTCACTTTCTCTATAATGAAAACACTTTATTTACAGTTTTAGAAAGTCTCAAACTAAGGTTTAAAAATACATGATAAATGAATATAAAAGCAATCTCTCACTCACTGCAACTAATTTTAAATGTCTAGTCTATTTACATCTTCATATAAAACACTTCATTATTATTTATTGCAATGCTTTAGACTGGTCCAAAATATGGTGGTATAACCAGGGTGTACCTCTGGGTAGTTTGTAACATACAAAAACATAATTTTACACCAGTATAATTATCATAAAAATTCTTTCAAAAAAGTGGTTGTAAATTGCATGTGAATCTTTAAACAACACCTAAAGGGGATACAAATGAAAAATTAAATAGATGTTAAACAATTTGACTGAAATATACCTCTCAGATTTAGCACTGCTAACAACACTTTGTTCTTGTTGTAACATCAACCTAAACTTTTTCTCGGTAGTACTTGGACCCTTCTTTCTTCCTTTGACTTTTTCTTTATACAAGGAAAGTTTTGTTTCAGTAGCCAGTTTGCCTTGGTCACAGACACGGACGGCTGGCTTACGTTTAGTTGGATCAGCATCAGTAAAGGAATTAGTCAGTCTAGGAAATTCTTTATCTCTGGTCTACAATAGGTATTTTTTTAAATTATTTTTCTTGAAATAGATATTTTGTCTAAAGTTTGGAACATTATTCTAAATGGATATGTAGAAATAAAGTTGCCTCTGTACATTAATGCCATATGATTTGAACTTTAACGTAATGTGTATGTTAGATGGTTAACAACAGACCACAAACTGATTCTTTATGTTTGATTTTTGATATTTTTTCATTTGTTTGTGTTTATATTGGGAGAGGACACCCAAAGACATTGTGAGAGTTCTTTGTTTAACCTTAAAAACACTTTCTATTGGTTCATATTTTTTAAGTACATGTTTTTTTATGATTCACTATTCACCAAACATCAAACCATAGACAGAAATAAATTTTTATCATGGAGTCATAACATTTGCTGTATAGTAGAGGTACCAAAATAAATGTTTGCTTTATTCGGCAGTGACAAATAGTCTTCGAATACCCATGATCTCACTTCTTACAATAATTAGCATTCTGTTCTGGTTTGTGACAGAGACATCACATATAACGGAATTTGAAAGATG
This sequence comes from Limnoperna fortunei, assembly GCA_944474755.1. Taxonomy (NCBI): domain Eukaryota; kingdom Metazoa; phylum Mollusca; class Bivalvia; order Mytilida; family Modiolidae; genus Limnoperna; species Limnoperna fortunei. The sequence goes on from OX104117.1 coordinate 67,196,822, forward strand.
TTAACTGTACAGTTTTGGTGTTTTTGTCTCATTTGAAAACTGGTTTTAATCATTTTGTTGTGCAATTGGCCCAAATATAAGTGCATTCACGTTTCATTACATTTTTCCTGTATTAAATTCCTTACAAAGAATAAAAGCCTAAAATCTATTTATTTTGTATTATTATTTTAACAACAAGTGGTGGTGACATTACTTATATGTATATCTATATCTTACAGTTCTAGTTAATGGTAAAACATCCGGTGGTGGTATAGGTTTAGGATAATACATAATGGGTGCAGACTTTTGAGACCGCAGTAATCTCTTTGGCATTTTTATAGGGATTGCAGGTGCTGTTGACATCATTCTTGATACTTCTCCCCGCAAACTGGAGGCTGCTGTTGGCATCTGTTATGAAAAATGCAGAAACTAATGAATAATTATTGCCACTCCCTTTTCCAGGAAATGCTGACAAAATGCACAGGTTTCATGGTATAATTACTTTCACTTTTCATCAGAAGATCATAGTATTATCACTTTATACTGTGGTTGAATGAGTATTGCTTTTATAAATACTGTTTGACATGTACAAGTGAATTGTGTATGAAAAATAAGGTTAATGGAATTGTTCTCATACATATCATGTAACAAAAATGACATCAATCATTGAATTCCAAGTCAACCTGTTTTTATATATACTTATAAGGCACACAATAGGGGGATAATAAATACAGCTACAAAATGTTTGTTAACTTTAACTGGTAACAAGAAATTCCATAAAATAGCTTTACTGTCCCCTTTGACCATACAAAAGATTTGTTTAACAATTTTAAGATGAACTTACCCGAGCTGAAGACACCATGGTAACCTCTTTACTAGTCACTGAAATATTTACATGACATACTTAAAACAATAGGCTTGATATAACCTTATTGCCTGGATTAATAGTTTCACTCAAGAATAAGATGCATGTTTATTTTTAAGGAACTTTAATGTTTTCAGTCATATATATATCCTGTGTATTGGTCACATTTGAATTTACTAAAGATTGCATATACTACTAGTACGTCAGAATATTCAAGAAAATTTGGAATTACTAAAATGTTTAAAAAGCTAATAAATTGTGGGTGATATAAAAAAGGATTATTTAGAAAAAATATTTATTATGTCCATTATCAATCCAAATTGTATTGAGTTACAAGGTCCATGTTAGTAAAATATGAAAACAATCATCCACTCAATGGAGGCTGTAAACTCAACAGTTCCATTGATTTTGCAGTAAAAAAAAACAAATGCAGAAAAATATTTCAAACATAGTAATAGAAATAACAATACTGCTTAAAGATATTACATAAACTCTTGTGCTTAATTTTATCCCAATGTTAAATTTAACTCTTGGTTAAAATTTAACTACAAGATGAACAACTGGATGTTAAATTATTATTTTGTAAGAAAAAAAAAATCATTTAAATATTTCAATACTGTGTACGATACATGTATGTATTCCAGATTACTAGAACTGCAAACAGGAAAGGCAGAAAACACATACATATATCAATATACAAATAACAGTAAAAAAGTATGAAATAAATGCAACAGTTTTATTTGATCGTTACAAAAGCAGTGTCCAACAGTACTCTCAGTTCTTTTAATTTGTAATACTTTGTCTTATCGCTATTTTGCAGTATTTTCCTTTGATCTTTGTGTGCGATATTATTCCATCTCACTCTACTAGCATGAGATGGGCCCATCTCAGCTCGCTGTCAAGACATCGTTAAGTAAACACTGTGACATTACAAAACAGCGATAAACATATTATTTACTTTTTATGAAACTCAATGCATTTTCTAGTCATCTCATCTCAGAGCTGTCGCCCTTCGATAAGATATGGACGAGAAAACACATCTCGTTTCAAAAAATGTAAATAACCTATAAATACAGCAGTTGTTATTCTAGTTCACTTCATAGTTCACAGCCATTATTATTTTATGTAAAATATAAAGGTTTTAGCAGATAGCCTCATTGTTACTTACTTTCCATGTTTTGTAGAATACTGGACTGTGTCTTGGTTCTCTCGTTTTCGGATTGTGATGGTCGGACTGATAACATTGTTGCATTATAAACTTTGTCATACATCCTGTATACTTTCTTGGCCAACTTGTCCAAATCACTTTTCTGTAACATAAATAATTAAATGACTTTTCTGTAAAATAAGTAATTAAATAACTTTTCTGTAACATACATGTAAGTAATTGTTTTTATCAGACATCTTCTAATACAAAATGTATGGTGTCCAGATCAAAATAACGGAAATTGACATTAGGATGGTAATTTGTTTTATCTAAAAGAGGGGAATTTTGTAATGTGTAAATGGGTGGTACTCGGGAATTTAACACATGCTAATGAGTAGCATGCATTTGGCATTCAAATTTCAGTGGCTTTAATCCTATAATAGTTTTTTTTAATTGCAATGAAGAAAATCTTTGGAAGTTGAGGTGCAAGTACACTGTTTTGTAAAATAGTTGTTCAGTTAGAAAAGAATCTTTCTGAACACTATGATCATGTTTTACTCACATAAACATTTGAGACATCTATTTCATGTTTCTCTGTCTTTCTCCATGGAAGGCCCTCAAACTCTTTATCATCTGTGAATACAATGCTTTTTTAAATTATTATTTTAAACTTAATTTAAATCCTCACTCAATTTGTAAGACCACATGAAAAAGTAAAATTTACAACAATTTCACATATACAGTTCTTAAATCTACAATTGCACAAATAAAGTTCTTAAATTGACAACAATTACACACATAAAGTTCTTTTTTAAAGCAGGGTGTTTTTGCCACATTAAGACAAAGTGTAATGCATGCTTTGATGTATATGCTTTGCACAAGCCAGGCAGGCTCTTTATATGCTAAATCACATATCTAAGACTGGACATGGCAGTCCCTTCTGATGAATTATTCTGTCCCTGAAATGACCAGTCTACTGACAAGTACCAGTATTCTTAATAGAGAGGTATCTTAATCATAGCCAGTAATAAACTAGAATGAATAATTATACCCTCGCAGTGTTTTTTTTACGATAATCCGACAAATCACAAAACAATCCGTATTATAACGGCAATAAAATTCGACCTGGTAATAGACCAACCATATAATGCACTCTAAATAAGTACACTTGTTTGAAGTGTTATGCCAATATCAGTAGTTTTTATTCCTATGTCATGGCATTAAATTTTATTTGTAGAAGAGAATTATTATACTCTGAATAAAAATAGAACAATTAACAGTTGTTAAAACTGCATCTAAGGAAGAAATACATTTTTCTGATTACTCACATTTCTGCAAAAAGCTACCAGGGACAGCCAAAGGCATCTGATGATAAGACAATGGATCCAGCTCCATCATGATTTCATAATGGTCGCCATATTCAAACCTGTGATGCTCTGACTGCCAGTACTCTAGAACTATATCACGATCCTCCTCTTCCACTTCTCTTAAAAAGGCTGAAATACAAATAGATTTTAAAAAAAATAATCTGTTTTAATTTGTTTTTAATGTCATATTTATAGGTTATTTATGTTTTTTGAAACGAGATGCGTTTTCTCGTTCATATCTCATCGAAGGGCATCATAAAACGTAAATAATCTGTTTATCACTGTTTTGTAACATTGTGACGTCATAATGTTACTTAACGACGTCTTGACAGCGAGCTGAGATGGGCCCATCTCAAGCTAGTAGAGTGATATGGAATAATATCGCACACAAAGATCAAAGGAAAATACTGCAAAATAGCGATAAACAGAAATATTTTAGCTACATTATGGGATCTAAATTTTAATTGGGAGGATGTCTGAGTACCTGAAGTCTTGGGAATGCTTTCTTTCTTTGTCAGAAATCTTACTTTAAACATCTTGATTATTATACCAAAACAAACATTGTAAACAAATATATACTGAACCATGTCACAATGAACTGATAACATTTTTAGGCACATGAGTTTGAAAACAAATATGATACTTTATCCTAATGCGGAACTTAGGATTCAGTGAATGTTTGTGTGCTTAATTAAAATTTCCATCTTTCCGTTGTATGTTCTGTCTCATTAATTCATGCTTCTACTATACATATTTTATTTACCTTGTTTTGTAGTACCATATAAGGAGGAGTAAATAACAAATAAAATCTGGATTATTAGATAATTTTATAATGCTGTACCAAGAATAACCGAGATTTTTAAAATGTTTGCACTCAGATACATTTACATACAATGTAAAAATCAACATAAATATCATATTTCTTCAAGGGCATGCAGAATAAATAATTTTAGTCATCATGCATAGAACCTGCTAGTGTAACACCACAAATAAAATTATTCACATATTTGTTATCCATGCATTGTCATGTCAAATTCACAGGTAATTTTCCTAACTAATATTTATATTTGGTAATTTGGTAACTTGTACGATTTGTTATTTATCTTTTATTGATAAATATTTCATTTAAGTTCAATGTAATAAGTCTTACAAGAGAAACATTTAATTAGTTTTGCATTCCATCCCTTGGCCATTAGGCTTTTCCAGCTGACATTACTTTCCAACATACCAAGCTTGGGCAACATGTACAACTAATTTTAACCCACTTCATTTTTGTTGTTGTGAGCAAAACTTCCTCATTTGGAAGATTCCATGCATCCAAAAATAAATAAATTAAAAAAATTCAAAGATACAAAATAGATCATGGACCTCATGCTTCCAAAAACAAATAAATGTAAATGTTAGTAGTTTAAACCTGCATGTACTACTATATTCATCAACCTATCTCAAACATGACAAATAAGTAGTGGTGTAGGAATATCAATGAATTTAGGTTTAGCTTAAACGTGAGCACCACACATTTTATGTTTTTTTGTTTTTGTTTGAATGGTGTTTTAACACCACTTTCAGCAATTTTTCAGCTATTTCATGGCGTCCAGTTTTTATTGGGGGAGGAAGCCGGAGTACCCGGAGAGAACCCGCGACCTGCGGTAGGAAAATTGGCAATCCTTGTCAATTAAGATTGGAGTCGAGTACACCCTGCCTGCAGTGAGGATCGAACCCGCAATCTCAGCATTGACAGACCACGTGATCAATAGTAGACTAACTACCTTGACCACTCGGCCACCGAGGCCCCCCACATTTTATGTTCATGACATTGTTTCGTGCACCCTAAAAGATCCTCTGCATTCCACAGTGGTCACATGATGCCTTTCTCTGATTTGTTGATAATGTCATTTATTGTCAATTTTTTTAAATTTTGCACTTCTGAGATTGCAAAACTTTGACTAAAATTTTTGTTGTTATTTTTAACACAACATTTAATTTTTATTGATGTCAAAGTTATTTAAGTGATGTTTTTTCAGACATGCCATTACTTGTTTGTTAATTTGCTTTGTTTTTCATATTATTTAAATTTTGAAAAAGATCATGATGTTAAGATTACTAGTTGTTTGGCAGATTATACATGCAATTCATATTCATAATACGTTTTAATAGACTAGTACATCTGATTCTCTTGCATGCTTGTCTTACCATTTACTGACCTCTGGTTTAAAGTACCAGGAAATTCTGAAATTATATATATATGTGACTGATTGTTTTTTTTAGGTAAAATGAAACAAAGCAGTTCCAAACCTTGTATAGTATTTGAATATTTACTGATATAGTACCTATATTTTTATTAAAATACAAGAATATGTTAATTATCCTACAATCATTACTTTTGCTGTAAAATAAAGGTCAAATAAATGTTTGCTTTATTTGGCAGTGCAATTCTACTGGTATCCTTGTTCTCGCTTCTTATGATATTTAGTATACTGTTCAGGTTTACAACATGTTCTGATATTTGTTTGTGATGTCAGCCTGTAATATTCCAAAAATTTCAATAAAAAAAATCTGCTAAAAGTGCATTTTTTAAATGTTTTTCATTAGTATAAGATATATTTTAGGGTTGCTGGATAAAAAAATTACATTTAAAGAAAATATATTGTTTATAATTTTCGACTCTCCGCGAAATAGGTGAGAAATGCTTGGCAGAGCCTTGCATTTCTACCTGTTTCTATGGCTAGAACAAATTAATTAAAAATGTTCTGCCTAAAAACAAATATTGTATTTTTATATTGCATTCATAATAAAGGTATGCAAATATATTTTTGACTTTATTTTCTAGCATAAGAACAACAAATTCTGATACCTAATCATAAAATAGGTGAAAAATAAGTTGACAAAATAATTTATATGTGTCCTGTTTACTGTTGTAGTTTTCTACATGGTCTGAGTCCTAAGTACAAAGTTTTATCTATTGTTTTCAGTGGTAATAAACAAATTTTAGCATCTTAATCACACAGCTGGATTAAAAAAAAACAATTCTTTTTATACTTACTATAAAACAGGATAAGAAAACTCATCAACAATGTACATACATTGTATTTATATTAAAACAAGAAAATAATATTTTAGAAATTAATGATCATTATCTATCCATTTTGACTAAACAATTATAAAGGAGGTCTTTTATGAAAAAATTTTCTACATTTTTTTTCAATTTATCAATAATTTAAGTTATAAAAATGTACATTATATATTTGATTGATACATCAAGTAATAACAATATCTTATTGTATCTGGTTGAACAAAATCAAAGCAAAACTCTCCATTCTTATTCTGGTAATATTTTTCATTAATGTTAATTTAATATTACAAAAATACATGTCACCAAGTCCACATTTCCCACTTGACAATTTCCGACAGTTATTCCAAGTACATGTACTATGGTTCTGTCACAGCATACCATCAGCCAGATTTTAATTTTTATTAGTTAAAGCTATCACACAACAAACTTTACCTGGTTTATATTTTTTCTGCTTGTAAATTCTAACTAAAGATTAGAGCACATTACATCTTTGAAAATTTGTGATAAAAAATAATTGAACTTGAATATTCATTTTCATATTGTTCACTTTACTTGTTTTATATTTTGTCTGCTTGTAAATTCTAACTAAATATTAAAGCATATTACATCTTTCAAAATTTTCGAAAAAATATTTGAACTTGAATATTCATTTTCATATTGTTCACTTTACTTGTTTTATATTTTGTCTGCTTGTAAATTCTAACTATATATTAAAGCACATTACATCTTTCAAAATTTTGAAAAAATATTTGAACTTGAATATTCATTTTCATATTGTTCACTTTACTTGTTTTATATTTTGTCGGCTTGTAAATTCTAACTAAATACTAAAGCATATTACATCTTTCAAAATTTTCGAAAAAATATTTGAACTTGAATATTCATTTTCATATTGTTCACTTTACTTGTTTTATATTTTGTCTGCTTGTAAATTCTAACTAAATATTAAAGCACATTACATCTTTCAAGATTTTGAAAAAATATTTGAACTTGAATATTCATTTTCATATTGTTCACTTTACTTGTTTTATATTTTGTCTGCTTGTAAATTCTAACTAAATATTAAAGCACATTACATCTTTCAAAATTTTGAAAAAATATTTGAACTTGAATATTCATTTTCATATTGTTCACTTTACTTGTTTTATATTTTGTCTGCTTGTAAATTCTAACTAAATATTAAAGCACATTACATCTTTCAAAATTTTGAAAAAATATTTGAACTTGAATATTCATTTTCATATTGTTCACTTTACTTGTTTTATATTTTGTCTGCTTGTAAATTCTAACTAAATATTAAAGCACATTACATCTTTCAAAATTTTGAAAAAATATTTGAACTTGAATATTCATTTTGATGTTTTTATCTGATTTTTTTATAAACTGAACATATGTAGAGTATCACAATAAAACCTAACAATAAGAAAATTCCCTCCTCAATTCTATACAAACAAATTAAGAAAACAATAATTATGTAAATAAAGATTTTTTTAGAAATCAGAAACAAAACAAGAAATTTCATATTTTAATTCAGTTTCTACATGATTGATAAATAAATATATTTCTTTAAAGTCTAAAATTAAAAACTAAAATGTTCTGACTGGGTTTGTTATAATAGAATCACAGATTTGTCAATATAGATCTCTTTAATTCCACACAAATGTCCTTTTTTAATTAATTTCTGGAATTATTATAATTTCTTTAACCCTGTCCTTATATATCTACAATTAATATTCATTCTTTGCAATAAAATTACAACTGTTTTGGAATATGTATGCTATTATATGTGAATTTTTTTGTCCATTTTCCCTGTTATATCTACCTTGTCTTGTGTCTTCTCTAGTTGGTGTCACTATGGTTACTCGGCTTTTGTTTGTGGCAGCAGATACTTCTGTAAGAAATGTTTTATCTCGAGTTTCTGTTGGCTGAACTGTTTCCTGTTGCTCCTTTTCCACTTGACCTTCAACAGCTGCATCACCTTGACCTTTGGTATCTGTTACTTCCTGGACATCTTCGTCATCATCTTTTTCCTTATTAAATCAAAATGTTTTATCCTTTGCAGTTTACACATGAAACAAAATAGTGAAACATGGTGCCTTGTATTTTTATTGAAATAAAAAATACATATAACCAAACATTAAACAATTGACGGACGGACGGACGGACGGACGGACGGACGGACGGACGGACGGACGGACGGACGGACGGACAGACAGACAGACAGACAGACAGACAGACAGACAGACAGACAGACAGACAGACAAGACAGACAGACAGACAGACAGACAGACAGACAGACTCCTATATACCCCCCCCCACCCCCAAACAAGTTTGCAGGGGGTATAAAAAAAGTAGTTGATTGTGGAATTGTCTGCAAATTGTTTGTTTATTATTTAAAATAAAAGTAATCTACTTAAAAAATAGTTGTTTTTCTGCAATATTTTTTATTGACACAATGCAGAGCCGCTGGTTAAATTTATTATGATGTGCAAACTATTTCTGCAGTATCTTTTAAGTTGCACTGGAACAATCATGTCACATTAATTATTTCAAAAACAACTTGACTAGATTCTGTTCCTGTTGTTATGAAAGATAACTCTTACAAATGGGAAGTAATTTTGTATTCCAAAAATAGGGAATGCTACTATTTTATTAGATATAAAATTAATTTAGATAGATTTTTATTAGATTGATTTTGGTAATACACATACCTCTTCTTCAATTGAGGGTATGCCAATTGGTTCTGGAGAGCTTGTTTGTGTTATTTCCTTCTTTTGGAACACTGATGGCAACTCTCCTAGCTGGTCCCCTTCTTCTGAATTTCTTGTACTGGTATCCTTACTCTCTGTGGAGCTACTGCTAGATTCCTTCCTTGGACTGGTTTCTATGTCTGATTCTTCTGATTCCACTACAGGCTTATATGTTGTAATGGTAGGACTGTCTGATGAATCATCAGACATTGGTGTATCCATCATACCTCTGTGCCCTTGCTTTAAACAAATACAAAGTTTTGTAAGAGTTTTTGATACAAAATAATAAAGCTTTAGTTCTCTTGCAATGTTTATACTTTACAAATTAGCACCTTAAAACAAACATGAGGCATTAATTTATTTTTGCTTCTTTTATAACCGTTTTTCTTCTTGCAATGTAAAGTTTTCCGGCAAATCCTTTTGTGCGATACTTTTTGTCAAATGCAGGTATTCAGTGTAACTTTCGATCTAAATCTTTTAAGAAATATTGAACAGTTTCATTCATTTAACTCTACCTCATGTTTTAATGACTGAATTCAAGGATCTTATTGATTCTTATAAAAGTAGATTCACAGCATTATACAGAATATTTAACTGCTTTAAAAGACAAAATTAGGAGCTTAAATTTGACCTAATTTTATGTCCTGTTATAAAAAACTCTTATTACCTGTAAATCTTGTAAATCTTCAGAGCCGCTGATAGATGGTGTATACAAGGACCTTGGCCCATCATCATCAGAATCTGTTGGTCTCTGTCTAATTGGAGGTAAAGCTCTGTGATCACTGAAATCTTCACTATCAGATCTAAAGGTTACTGTTGTATAAGTTTTGTGAGATTGTCTTGGTCCTGTTTGACCCTGGTAATAAAAATATCCATTAAATGTCTTTGAAACATGTCTGTCACAGTTATGTTATGGATCAAAACACTTCTTAATATGAAACATCTACTGATTAAATTTTTTTAGGAGATCCTGTACCGTTATGTCCTTGTTGTATATGCTGTCACACATTTGTGTAGACCAATCAATAGTTGAGTTCTAACTATACTGCAAAATGGAGTAACATAGAGCCAGATCCAAGTTTTTTTAAAGGCATAAGTAAATTTTCTTTCTCCTAAGTGGAATCAGTAAGTGTTATGGGTGAAGCAGTCTTTTTTTTATAACTCGTGACATTTTATAAGCAACCATGAACAGATGGTCAATGGCCCAGGCATTGTCAGAAACAAATAGTTATAGTTTTTATCCTGTTCATTTTAAACTCACCTGTCTTTTTCCTTTGCCACAAAGCAAAGCCATTCGGTCCTCCAGCCATTTTACACGTTTACGAGCTACAGTAATTAACTCCCCTTCACCATTCTTCACATCAGCTCTAGCATACTGAAGCTCAGAGTTAATTTTATACAGCAGCTTTAGCGTAATCAGAGCTTTGTCTACACGTTCTTTGATTTTTACACATTCTTCTCGGAGTCTGTCAACCTCTTCCTCAGATTTTACCACATCTAATGCTGTCAGTATTGTATGCAATTCTGTTTGTGCATTCTTCACTATATCTTTCTATAAATGTAAAAAAGTATTTTCTTTAAAAGGTTAAAAATTTCTATAAAATATAAGGCAATAAATACTGAGGTTATTTTTATTTGAAAAAATTAAGAAATTAATTGCTGAAAATTTACAAACAAACAAATAGAATGTTGTTTGTTTGTTTGAATGTAGTTTAATGCCACTTTCAGCCATTTTCAGCTATATCATGGTGTCCAGCATTAATTGGGGAAGGAAAGGAGGGGTACCCAGAGAAAAAACCCCGATCTTTGGTAGGAAAACTGGCAATCCACAAATAGAATGATAATATTAACTAAAAACAATAAATATTTGATACTGAAACTAACTTATATAATAAATCCTGTATTCACTCAAGGTGGACATTGATTTGATATGTATAGCATGTTTGACTGTTATTAAAATAATTATACATCTGCAGGCAGAAAATGAGATTTCATAAAATTATGAGTGCAATATATTATACTTCAAATATCAACAAATAAACAATATTAATGCTATAACCTATTTCTTTATAGCAGACTTCTAACAATTATCAGAATACTATTCCATCACGTTGACTACATCAGGATTTGGAAGTCGTATTTGACAGCACGCAATACAGAAGAAAACAGCACGCTTTTAGACTTTAGGTCAGGTTATGATAGAAATACAATGTATACTGTTATACTTCTAAAGAAGTCTATGTAATAATTTTGTTTAAAGTTCAAAGTTAGATAAATTAATTAAATACAATGAATGCATAGAAGATCACTTTAAATAAGATCATAAGATCAGTTAGATAAGAAATTGAGGCAGTTACTTTAGGAGGTCATAAGGTGACACCAGTAATTCCCTAACAAAAAAGACAAATTACACCTGAAATTACAGAACTAACATAAGTGAAACATATAAGATAAATAAGAGAAAATATCAACAGAAAAAGAGAATAGAATCTAGAAAAATTAAGTACTTCTAGTAAAACTATATATATTCTTGCATGTAAATTTTACCTGCTCTTCAATATGTTTATCGGATAAATAATGAACATGATATTTAGGTTTCAGGGTTACTCCGCTTTTAATAGTAGTGGGTCGTGTACTGTACATAGACATCTTTCATGGATTTTCTGTAAATGTTAATAGAAAAGAATCAGATATCAATGTAAAATTTTAAAAATCATTGATTGTGTTATATACAATGTATGTTAAACACAGTAAATAGCAGTAGAAGCTTTAATTGTTACAAATGATCTTAATCCAGGTTTGCCTTCTCTTTAGGCCTAGCTACAGCCAAAGCTTCTAAAATTCCACAAGATGGTTACGAAATAAAAATACTTTCATACTTTCAATTTGTTACCTTGAACTGAGGCATTTATCATCTTCTAAAAATGGGTCTAAATGGTTATGATTGATTGATTGGATGTTTGCTTTTCGCACAACAAGCAGTATTTCATCTATATTCAGGACAGAACAAGTTAACAAAAAATACATCAATAACTGCTACTGGAAAAGTACAGAGTATTGGGTAGAGAATTTAGCCTTTTGTAGCGGCTACAAGTAGCCTACTCTTTTTCGAAATCTATTAAAGGGAACTTTATTGTGCAAAGAGCGTGGCACTCTCCAAACACGATACCCGGCCACTATGGTCAGCGGCCAGGCTTTCAGTATGTTCCCAGTATATGGGTAATGAGTTGACTGTGTAGCAGAAACAAATAATAATACGTCCTTAGGAATCATAAGGTCAATGTAGCTACAATAATGTAGCACCTTTATTGCTATCTCGGTGGAGCTACAAAAAGCAGCCTGGGAGTGATTCTCACCCAGGAGGTTTTATGCATTTTATCCGCTATTAGTATTTCCCTGGTTTACTACAAAAATGTTTATGTCTCTGCCAGTAACAACACCTTATTCATTAGTTTTAATACTTTATTCATAATCATGGCATTGCTGACAAAATTTGAATTCCGGAGTGCATAATTTTGGAATCAATTTGGTACAAAAATGTTATTCCAGATCATTTTAGTTATACTCCTGGCACTATACGGAATACCATTTATAGTTTATACCCATATGATTTTGAAATTATACAACTCGCAATGTTAGTTTTGTCACAAAGCCATAATAATATAAAAGTGTTAAAATTAATTAATTAGGCATGGTAGAAATTTCAGGTGAACGATGGAAAAAAGGAAAAAATTATTTATTAAACCCAAACAACAGTTTAATAATGGAAAATATGTATAAATTCTAAAAGTCTTTTTCACAAATTTCCGTTTTGTACATTGTATAATCCGCGTAGCGATTATATAAAATGTGCACAACGGAAATTTTGTTATCCCTCGATGGAGAAAATATTTTTTGTAGTAAATACTTATAAATAAATCAAACAATAGGATAAACTCAACAATTTTATTTTTGTAACTGGACATTTTTTAAAAAAGAGATCAACACAAGAACTGTTAGATTTCCGTGGAGTAATATATGACGTCAAATGGCGCTTGTCTCCATGACGATCAAATTTGTTTTCCATCCTCTGATAGAAAATATTTTCCAGCCAATCAAAAGTCAGTATTCCCGCAAAATTTATTTATTAGGAGTTATGGGACCTCTTTGTAGATCCACAAAGAGAAAAAAAGGGGGGAGTGACATTAATACTGCTAAAGGTTTTTGGACCAAAATGACAAAAATATTGTAATGTGACTTTTCACCACAAGATACATGTACCACAATCACCATCAAAATACAACAATATACTTGTACACTTTTTGTAAGTAACTTTTTCATAAAAAAATGTTACATTGTTTTAAGAAATTTCAAATTCAAATATTATTGGTTTTATTTCTTTAAATGGCACACTGTCAGGAAGCATACTTTTGTTCTTCTGGGAAAAATACTAAGCACTGCCAGTTGAATACGGGCTCACTGAAATTGTTTTTATATTAAAAGTGATAAAAGTAAAAAGTAATAATAATATTAAACAAAAAAAATAAAACATTGCAATTTCCCAATCTGCTAATTAGAATCATACAGCAAAAATTGATTTCAAATAAATTAATTAAATTATTGTTACCAAATGAAGCAATTATCCTTAATATGAATAATATGAATGCAGGCGCAGCCTAAAATGCGAGCATCGCACATTGTTCATGTCGTTACTTCAGAGCCCCCTAACAGTGCCTCTACATTCCATTGATGACGTGACGTAATAATGTGTTTGTGACGTCACAAAACTCAATTTCAAATACAGCGTTTCAGATTGAAAAAATTTGTCTGGCATTTTTGTGGCAATTTCAAAAATAAGCACTGTAATTTAGCCGTTTGTAAAAAAAAAAAAAAGGGAAAATACCAGGTCTCGCTAACACGAGACCCGGTATTTTCGTAAATTCCCAATGCATTCCGAGTAGCCCAGTTTTTTTTTTCAATGATCATATTTTGGGTCTCGTGCAATTTGGCAGACTCTGTACATTAGAGAGCTTCGCTTCGCTCGCATATCAACACTTAATTACCTTTAATTTCTCTTAAACCCATTTAATTATAATGCATGTGTAATTGGTTTTTTTTTCAATTTAATATCTAAAAATAATTAGACAGAACAGGTTAAAGGTCTGAATTGTCTTGCATTCAACAGGTATTATGGCGAAACGAGTAAGGTGATAACTGGATTCAGTGCAAACTGGCTCGATATCTTATATACTTGTATCATAGATTTCTGCATTGTTGTTGGGGCCTTTTGATTAAGTATGGGTGCTATTGTAAGGGGCAATTTTGGTGAAAGTTTGGGCATTATTAGTGGAACTATGTATTGTGGAGCTTTTCAACTCATTCACTCAGTCTCTAGTTAGGCTGTAACCTCTTGCATTCAGTATAGCTGCAGCGATTACAGTTATAAATAGAAGATACGATATTAAACCTAATTAAAATTAACCCTTGTCAACTGTTAACTTATGCCTCATTATTTATGTGAACATCGAATTTAAATAAAGGGATTTTTCACTGCCATATTGTTGTCCTTATCGACCAATTAAATCTTTAGTGTGTTTTATAACACACACATTTTTGCCTTGCTTCCAAACGTATTACTTACCGAGACAAACACCTGTTTACCCATCATTCCGTGTTCTTGTTTTCTTCCTTTTACTTCCGCTTAAATTATACGGTACATGCAAAAAATACCCCACCAGACATAATCCTTTATCATCTACACTGTAACTGCTTTGATAACATAAAATATAAAGTTGTTAAAAAAGTAAAATGTCCGAACATTGTTTTTAAAACGTCTGTTATTGAATATGAGTTTGGTTAAAAGTTGTGCATGTTGACAAAAATCGTGTATGGTCCACGATTTTGAAAAAAGTTGAACCAGTGTGTCATCGTTTTTCAATAGAAATCGGAACATTAGCTTTTACAGACCATAACGCGATTGTATTGGACACGGTTCGAAATTCTAAGGATAACGTAACCGCGAGTCTAAGCATTATTTTATCGGAATTTTAGTTGAATTGTTTAAAGCTTGCAGTTCATATATTTTCATATACTTGAATGTTCACTTTTGTTTCATTTCACAGTTCACCATGGTGCGTATGAGCGTTTTGGCAGATGCCCTTAAGTGTATTGCAGCTGCAGAGAAGAGAGGCAAGCGACAGGTCTTGATAAGACCCTGCTCTAAAGTTGTCATCAAATTCCTCACAGTAATGATGAAACATGGTATTTACTTTTATACAATTTATTATTTTGTTAATACTTGCTCTATTAATTAACATGCACGTGGTTACAAATGTGAAGAAATTCGTTGGACCAGATATACAAGCATCTGTGAAACACAGGAATTTGACCCCATATCATTTGGGGCGAAATATTGGCTAGAAAACAAAAAAAAGGTATTGTCACGAAGGAGTCTAATGCAGAAGTAAACAATTCCTACCCCCTACCTTTGTTATTGAGATCGCTTTTGGGAAATTTACACTGACAACATGATTGTAGGTGTTCTACGTACTTGAAGACATTTATTCTTTAAGATTATGACATCGATTCCTTTAATAGATCCATATTTTTGAAACCATGAAACTTCTTGGACTGTAACACTTTTTTTGATATGGGGTCAAATTCCTGTGTGTGCACCATCGGGGGACTTAATGTAAATGTCTTGAAACTAAGCTTTTGAGGTGACATCAGCTCCAAGAAGGGTGGCTTCTTACAGTGTGGTTAGCCTTGCGTTATCATTCCTTCATTA
Source organism: Limnoperna fortunei (assembly GCA_944474755.1). NCBI lineage: Eukaryota > Metazoa > Mollusca > Bivalvia > Mytilida > Modiolidae > Limnoperna > Limnoperna fortunei. Next base: position 67,212,769 of record OX104117.1, read on the forward strand.
AAGTAAAAAGTTGTCCATATAACTTTTTTATGGTCGGAAGTTGAAATTGTTTCTGATTTTTAGAAATACTAATTTTGATTAGTGGATTAAAATAAATTCGTCTGTATTTAGAAACTGGAAAATTGGCTGTCTGAATAATCACTGAAGCATTCCACTAATTTTTATAATGTATGAAGAATGCATGAAGTACTGAAAATACAGACATGTGCTTAAAATTGAAATTTATGAAGATTTTACATATATTTTTTATTGACAAGCTAGTAGCACAGGCACTTGTTTCAGAAAAAAATTACCCCCTATACTCTAATATAACACTAACTTTTGAAAACAAATTTTTGACCAGCACTTGAATTTCGAGAATTTTTCGATCGTGCATCTGCGTTTCAGATTTGGGAACAACTCAATCTTAAACTACAGTAATTTATCTACAAAACCATGTAAAATACACCTACCTTAGCTGCCAATCACCAACATCACAGCCAGTTTTTTGTAGTTGACATCAGTCATTACCAAATTCTCACAATGAAATGGAAATTTGAACTCTGCACTGAACTTAAAAATAAAAATAAATTTTGTGAAAAAATATGGGAATTATTCTTTGATCGTACATAATTATGATGCATCAATTTGTGTAAAAAGATCTGATATTTTGTGTATTTGCTTAAGAATGTGGGTTAGACAATTTGAAAATTTGATAGAACAAAAAATTTCCAATACTTTTGGTATTCTCTAGACTTCTTTCAATCAAATGAAAAATGACCAACATAATCTAATTCAGTGCGAAGTTCTAATTTCCATTCCATTTTTTTTTCCATCTCACTGATATCTAGTTTTTGCTTTGTTAAATGATTCAAGTTATAATCAATTGAAAAAAGATTTGACTTGATTTTTCTCTTTTTGTGGACATGTTCATGCCCATGGTCGACAGGTGAAAAAGCCATTTACCCGACATGTTGTGTGTTATTGTCACGAATGCATTCTTTTTCACTATTTTAGACAATTTATTTTTAATCGGATTTGATTGGACACTTGGTGTCAGTTAATTTAACATTTCTTTTATTGTTTTCAAGAAATAAAGGATCAAATTAGAGAATTTGTTTGTTTTTACATATTAATATTGACACTTCAGCCATCATATGATAATTATGACAGATCATTTATTGGATATGAAATTTTTTTGCTCGTGTGCTATATATTTCTGTGGTTAACTTCCCGATTTCTTAACTAATAGTGTGTTTTTTAGGGTTAAATTTGTTACTTGTTTTGTAGGTTACATTGGAGAATTTGAGATTGTTGATGACCACAGAAATGGAAAGATTGTTGTCAATTTAACAGGCAGATTAAATAAAGTAAGAATTAACAGTAACGAGAAAATTATTGATGCAAAGCATTGAGTCACCACAGAATTATTCTACATGTTTTTCTGTATGATAATAATTTACAGACGCATTTAATGAATTGTTTGTTTAAATGTTGTTTAACGCAACTTTCAGCAATTTTTCAGCTTTATCATGGCATCCAGTTTTTATTTGGGAAGGAAGCCTGAATACCCGTAGAAAACCTTGACCTTCGGTATTAAAACTGGCAATCCTTGTCAGTTATTTTATGTTCTGTGCAGTTATAATATATAATGTTGTAATGCGACAAAGAAGTTTCAGGTCAATATTGTGTTTAAATCATACATGAACAGCATGTAGTTTAGACCCAATATTGACATTTGCTGTACTTGACCCGCTTGGCTTAGAAGCTGTATTACGTATAATAAAACGTTTCAAACCTTTAATGGTTTGTTTTCTTTTTATGCCCCGCGACGACATGTCGGCGGGCATTACGTTTTAATCATGTCCGTCTCTGTACGTACGTCCGAATTTCCGTCGAGCTTTTCTCAGAAACCGTACATGAGAACAATTTGAAATTTGGCAAGGTGGGTCAGTATCACAAGTTGTACGTCCTAAGTGACCTTCAGACCTGTCGGACAACTACTTCCTGTTTGGGACTTCATTTGTACATAAATATGTCCGTCCGTATGTACGAATTTCCGTCAAGCTTTTCTCAGAAACCGTACATGAGAACAATTTGATATTTGGCAGGGTGGTTCAGTATCACAAGTTGAACGTCCGAAGCAACTTTCAGACCTGTCGGAGTACTTCCTGTTTGGGACTTCATTTAGCGGGGGCATCTGTGTCCCATGGACACATTCTTCGAATTTTTTTTTGTGAAGATTTAGAGCAAAAAATTTTTACTACTGAAGGTCGAGTTTTCTCTGGGTACAATAGTAATTTGGCAGCTCCATTGAAACAGACAAGCTGATATAAAATGCATGCAAAATTGTCTTGTAAAATTATCAATGGTTATCAATTTAATGTCCCATTAAATGCCCTATTTTTATGCCCCCGCGACAACATGTCGGGGGGCATTAAGTTTCACTCATGTCAGTACCAATTTTCGTCGAGCTTTTCTCAGAAACTGTACTTTGGCAGGGTTGTTTTGTATCACAACTTGTACGTCCTAAGCGACTTTCAGACCTGTCGGACAACTACTTCCTGTTTGGGTCTTAATTTGTATGTACTTCCGTCCATACGAATTGTGGTCAAGCTTTTCTCTGGAACCGTACATGAGAACAATTTGGAATTTGGCAGGTTCAGTATCACAAGTCCTAAGCGACTTTCAGACCTGTTGGACAACTACTGCCTGTTTTGGACTTCATTTAGTGGGGGCATCTGTGTCCCATGGACACATTCATCCATTTTTTATAATATTGTTAAAGAGGACGAACAGTAATAATGTTACATTACTAAGGTGGGTCTTCTATTCTTAAAAATAAGAGAGGTCTTCAACAGTTGTTTAATAAGGTGTTATCGTGGTCATAACCAGGACGATACATAGTTAGCCACGACCCGAGTCTGTGCCATGTAATAGTCCATACACCATCAAGCTTGACTTTATATGGCCCAAATTCGGGAAGATTTCAACACTGTTTATAGATATTTTAATTTGTTGAAAACTGGCAGGAGACACAATTTTACATGTTTTTAAAGAAATTAATTTATATAGTAAAATTTAATTTTACTGCTAATTCAGAATTTGCATACTTTGTAATGACATTTTGTTTCTATTCAACAGTTAAGTCATTGTGCTTATATTTGTTGTAAATGCAGTGTGGATATCTCTCTGTCTGACATACAAAATAACATAAAATGCCTAACAACATGTACCTCGGAGGGTTTGGTCGGGTTTGGGCAAAGAAAATTTTTTTTTGTGTGTCCTTTTTTTTTATTTTCATACAAATTAGTGGAGGTCACGCCATATTGGTTTTGTTTTTAAGTAGTATATATATATACGGTGTCGCTAGATTTGAGAGAGCAACACCTGATTTCTACATAAGAGTTGCATGGCATGATTTAAATTCTCCATTGTTATTGTACAAGGGAAATGTATGCAACATAAAATTCAAGTTTTAAAACATTTCCTTCCAGCTGCTTTGTTTAATGCTGTTTTGTATATTTCAGTGTGGAGTCATCAGCCCCAGATTTGACGTTGCTATAAGAGACATGGAGGAATGGACAAATAAACTATTACCATCTAGATTGTTTGGGTAAGTGTCTTTTGCATTACATCAACAGCAGGGGTTTTCCTTGATGTATATACATTGTGCTCAAAACAATTCGTGGTATTTTCCAATTGTTCAAAAATAAAAATCTTTAATTGGTGAACAAAAAACATTTATTTGTGCAGTTCCACTTCATGTCAAAATTTCAGGGAGGTAGGACACAAGTTCAAAATAGACCCACAATCAAATTTCTTTTTTAGGTATATAGAAATATTTGCTTGCATCTGGTCATGAAATACTTGAATGATAATATTTGTTGTAAGATTTTAATACAATTTATATGGACAAGTTTGGAAATGTTAATTATATGGAAAATTGTGGTGTAACTACATAAATGCAACTAATTGTACAGGAGTTGTGTGGGTTTACTTTGAATGCTATTGTTTTTCTAATGAGCTTTTGACCATTATAACACAACCCTTAATAAAAAAAATATTATATTGTGGATAATTTTTGGATTATTTCCCTACCTAATTTGGTCTTAAAAAATGTGGCATCAAAATTTGTAATAGGGGGATTATGTTAAATTATAGACATTGTGTTGACACCATTTGTTGGATTTAATACAATTATAGTTATTGAAAATGTTAGTATTGGCAGAGATATGCCAATTTTTATGCCCCCGCGACGACATGTCGGGGGGCATTAAGTTTTACTCATGTCCGTCCGTCTGTCCGTCTGTACGTCCGAACAAATTTCCGTCAAGCTTTTCTCAGAAACCGTACATGAGAACAATTTGAAATTTGGCAGGGTGGTTCAGTATCACAAGTTGTACGTCCTAAGCGACTTTCAGACCTGTCGGACAACTACTTCCTGTTTGGGACTTCATTTGTACGTAAATACGTCCGTCCATATGTACGAATTTCCGTCAAGCTTTTCTCAGAAACCGTACATGAGAACAATTTGAAATTTGGCAGGGTGGTTCAGTATCATAAGTTGTATGTCCTAAGCAACTTTCAGACCTGTCGGACAACTACTTCCTGTTTGGGACTTCATTTAGCGGGGGCATCCGTGTCCCATGGACACATTCTTCGTTTTTTTAAAAATTAAATTATAATTATATATCTTTACAGATTTATAGTCCTAACAACATCAGGAGGCATCATGGACCATGAAGAGGCCAGAAGAAAACATTTAGGAGGAAAAATTCTTGGCTTCTTTTTCTAAGGACATTAAAGAAACAAAGTAATGTGTGTCTTGATTTCATTTTTATGAAATATGTAAGACATAAAAGCTCCTTAGGAATATACTACATAGGCTATTTTTATTTGAATTCACGATAAAAATGGGTCAAATGTGAAACCTGCTGACAAAAAGGAATAATAATGCTCAACAAATGTTTGTTTATACATGTAGTAAGTGACGAGAAATAAGATGCGCAAGCTGAAAACAAATGCTGACAAACGCACATATACTTTCTTGCCCTTAAAGAACAATTGTTCCTGAGCTTTTGCTTTCTCTTTTCAACTATGTCTCTATGCTCATCTGACACAAAAGGTCATGTGAGCTATTTTCATCTCTTTGCAGCCATCGGCAGCGGTGTCTGTATATCTTTACTTTTTATACCCTGCCACACGAAGTGGTGAGGTATTATGTTATACCCTTAGTTTCATTCGGTGTCTGTCCGTCCATCCCCGATGGTTTCCAGATGATAACTTGAAAATGCCTCAAGGGCATGAATGATATTTTGCACAGCTGTTCAGTACAATAAAATACAGGTCAAGTTCTATTTTCAGGATGATCCAAAAATTATTATTGAAGTTTTGCCACTTTATAAATTTTCAAATTTGACAAAAATGAAATTTTCTGGTCTAAGAAAGATAACTCATTTCTTTCTGTCTCTAAATACTAGTATATATTGATTGATTGGATGTCTGCTTAACGTCCAGCGAGCAGTTTTTGACTACCACTGGAAAAGTAGGGCGTTTTGGGTAGGGGTCTTTATCGTGCAAGGAGCGTGGCACTCTCCAAACATGTAACCCACTGTGGTCCGTGGTCAGGCATTCCGTATTATGACACAACCACCCCACGAGAGGATCTCCCCTATCCGCCACCCGGGTACGCTCTGGGCTGCTCTGGGTCGAGCACTGGGAACCCTCCCAGGATACTAGTATATAGTGGATGTATAGTATACTAGTATATAAAATATATTTAACTATTGATGAATATAGTGGCGGGGTATCATTTAATGTCCCATTAGATGCCCTATTTTTAATCTTCTCTAAAACCACTGGTCTTATTGAAATCAAACTAAATCACAATTTGTTGTGATGAAGAACCAAAATGGTCGCAAACTTGTGAGGGGGGGGGGGCATATAGGAATCGCACTGTCTGTCTGTCCACATCCCTTGTAAGCGCTTCTCCTAAACTGCTTCAGATTTTGATCAACTTTACCTGAAGGAAGTACATCATATGTAGATGTGCATGACAAATTTTCGTCGCTGTCTGATATTATTCAGGGGAGATAATTGGACTTTCTAAATATAGTATTCAGTGGGAGACCTCGTAAGCGCAACTCCTAAACCGCTTAATGAAATTTATTGAAACTTAGCATAAAGGAAGTACATTATATGTAGATGTGCATGAAGGATTTTCATTGACCTCGGATATCATCAAGGGGAGTATCGCTTTGTGAGCGAGCTCACAGTCCACATTGGTTTATTATTTATTTAATTAATCTTTTCCTTGAAAGCATTGAGCCAGCTTGAACCAAACTTGATAGAGATGATGTTCAGAAGGTTCCTTTACAGACTTATAGCTGCCAATTTGACAACTTACAATTTTGGTGTAATTTGAGGCTAAAAATACATTTGTATGATTATGTCAAATTTATTTACATTTCCACTTGCTGACTGTGGGCACACTAGATATTTTCTCGGTTTTCATGAAGATATAATGTCCTATTTTGATTGGTTGTTTGTACTTCCAGTGATGCGTTTACAACTAATCAAAATAGTTTAATCCAATCGTTCCTATTAAATGAAATGAATATTCATGAAAACAGGAAAATATATACAAGTGTGCCACGGTCGAAAAATGATAGCAAATTGAGAAGGAAACTGGAGCTGACCTGGGTTTCCGGTGACAAGTCCTATGTTGGTCATTTACATCCTCTGAATTGCTGTTATGTAGGACATATATCCATTACTGAATTCATGGGTGTAAGCCTTTCGGGATTTATTGAACAATTGTCTACAATGCTTTACAAATATCAATGTTTTCTTTGATTACCATTTTAATTCCCGATGACCTTCAAACTTGTGAATGAAATTATCTGATCAGGGTCAGTTATAACATTTGAAAATGTAAGAAAATTGTTATTCAGATCAGAAGTCTTCTAAAACTGAGAAAATTTAGGTGCGAGTTGGCTTACCCGTGTTAATTTCAGTGTTTTCCAAACAATAGGATTAAAAATTTTTGAATTTTTGCCACTTGTGGTCTAATGTGGTAGCAATTCAGCAAACCAGTTTAACTGTAAGCACTTAAACCAGTCATTGTTTTATGTGAAATAGGGTGCCAGATCCAAACACTTGCGCGGTAAACTGGTTTAACTGCAAGCAATTGAACCATTCATTTTACCAACCATTCATTACCTGGCGACGTTTATTTTAGTTGCCACCGATATTCTTACATTATGTTCTTTTCTATTCCGTCTGATTATTGGTGAGGCATCAGTTATTAATATTTCACCAGACTAAGTGGACCTATGTGTGCTGAAAAGTACTTCAAGCAATCGTGCTAACGAGTGCAAATTCATTCTCAAGTCCGGGGAAATGTGCATTAACTTGCCAGGAAAAGGTTATTGTCATTTCTTCGTGTCCGTCAGTCTGTTCTGAAATTATTGGACTTGTCTATAATGCATACTTAAAGTTAACTTTGGAAAATTTATATTTTTATAATAAATCCAGTTCATTGGAGCGAAGCCAAACTGTATATGAATTTATATTAATTGGTCCTGCACAAAGTTGATATTGGTGTTCGGATATCCAAGATTGCAGGTCCATGTTTAATAAAAGGCATATGCTCATTAAATAATAAAACTCAACTATACTCCAAACTGTATATTAATGCTTGTGGGTTTTTTTTTTTTTTTTGGGGGGGGGGGGGGTAATCACCAGGGATCATTAGCATACTTGATCATTCTACGCCTATATTGCAAGCTCAAGGTGCAAGACTACATGGCGACCAGAAAGATCCCCTTTATTGGAAATGTTTTTGACATGTCTAGCAGCAGTAAATTGTAACACATGGTTTAATTAGACACGATCCCATATAAAAGTTGGATCGACATGGTTGTGTATAAGAAATTGTACCATCGACAGGTATGGAACACTTCTGATCTAAATTATGTGCGAGTGTATTTCAACATCTACAATTTTTATAACTATAAATTATTTTCCGATTTATTACTTTATGGATATTAATAGTTAAAGGTTTGGCAATCACTCCATCAATCATTCTTAAAGTTTCATTTCTAGATGATATACATCTGGTCTGTGATTGATTATTTTTGGGTGTACAAAGTTGGGGGCATCCTCACAAGTCGGGGGTTTCTATGTCCACTGTAAGTGTCCACGAAACCCTGACAAACTTGGCTAGGAAAATCCTGGGCTAGAAGTCACTATTTTGATTGGCTACATCATACCTTAATGTAGCCAATCAAAAGCTCGCTTTCATTCACGATTTTGGTTAGGGGATATCCCGATGTCGATTATAAATAAACCAAACGGATGTGTTGCATAGACCATGTGAAAATCAGTATTTTGTACAGTAGTGTTAATAGTTTGTTATTACCGCGTTATTTATGTCTCCCCACTTGGTGGGGAGACGTATTGTTTTTGTCCTGTCCGTCACAAAGTTATTCCGCTCAACTCCTTGGAAAATGCTCAACCAAATTTTACGAAACTTGGTATGTAACAAATACACCCACAGGCACTTGGGGTCAGGATAATTTTTTTTATGGAATAAAAAGCCAATCAATGAGTTTACAGTGTGTATTCACTCGTTTTGTAACTAGTCTGACATGTCTCATTGTGAAATATTGACCTCAGAAAAATAATAAATTTTTCTTTATTATTAAATCTTCTAGCCCGGGAATTTCCTAGCTTAGTTTGTCAGGGTTTCGTGGACACAGAAACCCTGACTTTTGAGGATGAGTTGGGGGGGGGGGGGAATTATTCAAACGATAAATCAATAGATTAATATGTGCGGCCACGGAAGTAACAAACTTGGCAACTGAAGATATTTCAAACAAAATGCAGCGTACAGTCGTCACGTCATCCAAAGTTTCATGGAGAAATCTTGTTAAAATTAAATCTTTCACTTGCTCCCTCTTTTTGCTATGGTCGCTGTATTCAACGCAGCGACCACTAACAAAAAGGGGGGAGCAAGTGAAAGATTTAATTTTAATTAGATTGATCATGGAGCGAACGTGGAATCGGAACCCCGGACTTGGGAGGATGGCGTACAGTCGACATAGAAAATTTGGACGTACAGCTGTTTATAATAAATAATAAATTTCATTGAGTAAAGCATTCAGTTCTTTATCGGGGCCTTGGTGGCCGAGTGGTCAAGGTAGTTCGTCTACAATTGATTACGTGGTCTGTCAACACTGAGATTGCGGCGTTCGATTCTCACTGCAGGCAGGGTGTACCCGACTCCAATCTTAATTGACAAGGATTGCCAGTTTTCCTACCGCAGGACGGGGGTTTTCTCCGGGTACTCCTGCTTTCTCCCCCATTAAAACTGGACTCCATGATATAGCTGAAAAATTGCTGAAAGTGGCGTTAAACACCATCAAACAAACAAACAGTTCTTTATCTGTGGATTCTTGTGCGACCTACAATGGTACATTAAAAAGTACACTGCAAAGAAAATGAATAGAGGTCACATAAAACCAGACGTCATTAGTTGACTGTCCATGACGAACGTATCAATATTTACTAATGTTCGTCCGTCGTCAACATGTCGCACAATCTTGAGAATGCCATCACAGATTTTCTGCAAACTGTCCACAGTTGTTTATTATGGCTGTATATGGTTTGTTAAATTTATAATTTTTCGCGATGGGATTTTGTGCCTGAAACAAATTTGTAATTTCTAGTTTTCAGATTCAAACTCGGACGCTTTCACCAATTTCTTTTAAATTTTTGGGGAATACTTTATTTTCTAGATGTGAGGTTAGTTGATGTTATCCTTTAAGAATTTTCTATGGCTGTCAACATTACTTCAATGTTCGTGATGGGAAATCCATTAGCTCTTTACTATTCCTGGATTTGATGTTGTTCCGAGTCCGATGAAGCGGACACGGAACCACTGACTTGGGATGATGATTAGACATGACAATGAGTAATTTGACGCATGTCTAATAAGAGGCAGGCACTGCTAACTATTCCGGAGCATCCGAATGCACCCATGGTTTTTATTTGGTTCTGGTTACTCACTTTTGGCATTTGTTTCGTGTTGTATACGTTTGTCTAAATCCGTACACAAGTGGATAGTATAAGAAATGGTGATAATAAAGATGTATCTCTCTAATAGCAAAAAAAACATCAAAATTAAGGGACTTGTGCCAGTCTAGACAAGTACCTATGTACTATGTATTTGTTTAGACAACCATGGACTCGATAATAGACATTAATGAATGTGAAAATGGTTCGTTAAACGTTGTTTAAACTTAAGTATATGATATGTACTTGGGTTATCCATTAATACTAATATTTTTAGATCATTAACGAAAATTCTCTCGGGACATTGTACTACACCGTTTCAAAAATTGAGTGTGATGATAGTCTTAAAGGCATCTTTACAAATTTAGAGATCTGATGACCGCTAACAAATGATGCGCCTGTCATACTGAAGGTTAATCCACGGTCACTTAGCCCAATAAATGTCATTTGTGTCAAATATAACCTTAACATATTGGTTACGTAACTTTGATCTACATAATGGAAAAAGGAATACCTCACACTTATGTAGAACTTGTAGACTAATTGTAGTATTACCACTATCTACTGAATGATAAATAAATATAAATCCCGCATAAACAGGTAATTTCGTGTAATTAGTCCGTGATATTAACTATTGATTAAACGGGGATTAGATGAATCGCATTTCATGACAAATTAGTACGATTTGGACTGACGTTGTATCGAACACGAATACAATAATATGGTTTTGTGGTAGAGTAGAGTAATATGTGGAAATATTGTTACGCCGGTTTCTCTTCCTAAAAAAATAATTGACTAAGTCGAGTCAAGATTTCAATATATAAAGTTGTTATGCGACATAATGTTTTTAACATATTACATGTAATTCTAAAGTATGTACTACAAAAGGCAATTCTAGGAAAAATCAAACCTTTAATTGGGTAAAAAAACAATTATTCTTAACGAAAAACAAATAAATAATTTATCAAATAAAATATACAGACCAATATGGTTTAAACAAAATACATATAAACTCTCCTTGTTGCTATATTAGAAAACCACAAAATGAAAGACGGCGAGATTGTATTTCCTTTCAAAAGTATATAATCAATCGCTAAAATGAAGTCCATCGTTTAATGTTGTCGCAATATCGTTTATGATGAAGTCATCATCGAAGTTTATGCACCGGGACAAGATAATTGTAGCTTTTACTGTGATATCCCCAAACAGTGCCTGAGAGTGTCGGCCGAAACTGTCTTTGATGGCACGTTTCGATTCTTCAGCCTCCTCCTCACAGATTGGTTTAGAAATAAAAGTGTGCATTTTCTTTCCCCCTTCGATGTATTTCCATCGTATATTTCCTACGTGTTCATTTACTAACATTCCTGCTCCTAAAGGTATTCCATTCACAATCCTAGGAAGTTTTTTGTAGCATGAAGATGGAATTTCGGCATCACTATATACTGGAAAAAACGAAATTTGTAATAAAAAGCAACTTCTTTCGTCCTCTCGTTTTTTCTGTGAATAAACTAATTTAGAAGCATCTCGTGGACTAATGGTGAAATGGGAAGACGAGCTATGAAAATGAGGAATGAAACATTGCTGTTCACTGTCAATATTATTCCGTATAATATCGCGTGGATCACATATATCTCCCATGTTTGATAGCTAACCACACTGTGCGGAAATATTTACTGTTTTGTTTATAAATAGATGGGAAGTTACGCTTGAAAACTTCCAATATTTCACTTTAATTTCTCCTTGAAAATTGAAACGAAAGGTTATTAAATCGGTAAATAGCTCGTATGTAAACAAATGCACACGTAAAGGATATAAAGTGCAGTGGATAATACACTACACAATACGTTTCGTATGTCAAATTGTGTAGATTTTTTGGCAAGTCTTTATCTACACATAACAACGCGTTGGCTTTGACGTAATCATATGACGGTTCAATAAGTTATTAATTAGGTACGTGGACAAATTACTTGTCTGAACATTTTATCTTTTGTTAGCCCAATTGTTAAAGCGACCTAAATAATTCTGATAGGATTTGTAAATTTTTACTGACTTCAATGGGGGATCAGGTTAACTGTGTATTTCTTTTATTTATTTAATAAAAAGCCTATTGATTTATAAATGCTTATTCATTTTCCCATATCTCGTTGCCTTTGTAAAATATTAAGACCGTAGATCTGAAGACTATACGTTTTATATACTATTTAAATGTCCTATATAAGAGTTGATATATTGTTCAAGATAGTTCAAGGTACCCAGTTCACACAGACTAATGTGTGTCAGGAAACCAGTCGAACCCCCATTGGGCAGAAAAAATTCTTGTAGAGTTAGTACTTTTACATAAAAAATATTAAGCCACATTCAGTTTTGCTGTGTGACTCGAAGACTGTGTACCTTTTCATCTACATGCATTTTTTTTCATCCGTATAATGGTTTGGATCCGGAAGAGTATACAAATGAAGAGCGATTTCAGTTCCTTAATCAGAGGCACGGGAATACATGGGACGAATCAGGATTTGTTATCTATTAGGCTTTTTAATTATACTTTGTCTTTATTATTTCATTAATTTTTTTCCCAAGTATTTATTATGCACCCGAGATTTGGGTGGGGGGGGGGGGGGGTGGGGGCAGAGGCACTATACCTTAATACCATAGTGGTTGTATTTGACATCCTGTTGAATACTTGGAAAAAACAAGTAAGCAATTTATTAAAAGTATACCGCAACTACAAACTTATTTATATACATGTTGATAATTATTTACACGAATATAGTTAAATTTTATTTCAGTGAAAAGTTATTTGTGAATCCAGAATCTATTTAAATCAGTTATGATTTTTTTTTCCACAAAAACTTTTATTTTTGGTTGAAAATTTTCACATAGAAAAAAGGCTTGTCTTAAAATTCATCCGTATTTAACGGACATTACAATAGATAATCACGTGTAGATAATGCATATATGACATGTATTCTAATCTTGAAACGAATGCAAGGATTATTGATAATGCAATTCTAGCGGGAATTCTAGAGTGTTTCGTTCGTGCAACATCCTGAATTGATTTCACGCGACACAGCGTCGTAGCTAGCCAAAAATGAAGTGTAAGCAAAATATTATAATCGACCTTAAAAAAGGAACATAAGAGGTGGTTAATTGCAAGGAGGGGGGGGCGATCATGGCCCCGTAAGCTCTGGCATGAATAACGTAAAATCCTCGCAGCTGTTTTTGCGTACGGTTTGCTTCCTCATGAATATTAATTAGAGTCAGGTAACATAAGGTAAATTGGAGTAAATATTTTTTGATTTCTTTCAAAACTTAATGATCCTCGTTAATTACAGAGTTGACACCTGATTGGTTGATGATTGATTGATACATTGATAGATTGATGTCCAGTAATCAATATTTCTGTATATTCAGGACGAGTGTTGACAACAAAATTGGCATGCTTAAGATAATATGCGAAACGTACGTGTCGACTTTGCAATCGTAGAATCGAAGAAACATAACTAAAATATCGTTGTACCCTAGTGATAAATATTTTCATCTGTGAAGACATGTGTACTCTTTTCAGTCAAGGTCTTTACGTGAGTGTTTGAGATTTGTTGTGTAAAGAACATGTTACATTTCAAGTGTTTTACTTTACCTACATCATTAAATTACGGAAGCATCTTTAGGACCCAATCTCTTTTTTAAATTCTTGACAACGAATTCCAGAATTTGTAATAACGAATTAAAATTTAATTCGTCATAGCGGATTCCATAATTCTTGATCACGGATTTTAATTCGTTATATCGAATTTCAGAATTCATATTCACAGATATTTTTTTTCTGAATACACAAAACATTTTTTGTGACAGACTAACCCGACTTTGATGAAAAAAATGGACAGTCAAAACATGCTTACGTTCGATAATCTGTGTGGATCAACTAATATTCTGTTGTTCTTAAACCGGTGAAAGAAAGTTATTATCATAAAATAAATTTCAGTGAAAACAAAATGAAATCCGTTATCACGAATCCTGGAATCCGTTATAACGAATAAAAAATCCCTGATCCAGAATTCTTTATAACGCATTAAAATTTGTGATCACGAATTTAAAAAAAAAAGTTTTTGGAGGAAGTTTAAATGTATACTGATGACTTTCATGTTTATTTGGCGGGGCCCTCGGTTTCATAGTGGGCAAGCACTGAGGTTGAGGGTTCAAGTCTCACTGCGGGCAGGGGGCACTCGACTCCAATCTTAATTGACAACGATTGCCATGCAGTTTTCTTACCGAAGGTCGGGGTTTTCTCCTGGTACTCCGGCTTCCTCCCCAATAAAACCTGAACGCCATGATATACTAGTACCTAAAAAAATTGCTGAAAGTGGCGTTATATACTATTCAAAACGAAGCAAACATTGAGTTGTTGGTTGGTTAAAAGATAGGCGTTCAACTACTCTTCCGGTAATTTGTACGCTATATCGTTCGTTTTAAAGGAGGATAGGAAGCCGGAATATCCGCATAAATCCACCGACAATCCTTGATAATTAGCACACCCTGTGGATGAGAGACTCGAAGCCGCAACTTCAGTGTTGACAGGCATGTGATAGTAGATGATTAACTGAATTAACCGTTCGGCCAACGAGGCCCCTGATTGTTTGTATTTTCGGTATTCAATTTATTGTTTATTGTCAAAATTCTTCTATGTTTTACTTTCAAGGGAAGACCGATCAGTATGTACTATGGAAGATGCAATTCTCCTCCTTTGTAATAAATAAATATGAAGAAGTCTTAATAAAGAAATATGAACAGACAAAAAGGACTAACAATATGACAGCCTTTGGTCCGGTATAAAACACCTAGTTATTAAGTTCACATTATGCTAGTTTTGTTTGGATCGATCTTCAGATATTTAGGGAAGATTTTATATAACAGATGTCGTCCATCTTTTAATTATTTATTTGAAAACAACTATTTGTTATTTCATTAAGTTAAGTACCTGATAAACCAGAAGTGTGACGACGATGTTTTGTTTGTTTGAATATTGTTTTACGCCACTTTCAGCTATTTTTCAGCTATATCAGGTGGTCCGGGGTTTTTTTTTTGTTGGTGGAATAAGCTTGAGTACCCTGAGAAAACCCCCGACATTCGGTAGGAAAACTGGCAATCCTTGTCCATTATGATAGGAGTCAAGTACACCCTGCCTGCAGTGAGAATCGAACCCGCAATCTCAGTGTTGACAGACCATGTGATCAATAGTAGACGAACTACCTTAACCAGTGTGACGACGATCAATCTAATTAAAAATTAAATCTTGCATGCACCCGTTTTGTTATTGTCACCGCTTCACTGCGACAATTCAAAAAAGCGGGAGCAAATGCACGATTTATTTTAATTAGATTGAAAGACGATGCACTTGACGCCCAAGACGACGGATGGTGATTCCTATGTGTCTAAAAAAAACAACTAAATTTTTGAAGATTACAAATCAAGCAGAATTTAGTTTGTGAATGTAGTACTGATTAAACAAAACAATAAATGTAAACAAAACTGACCACAGAATATATCAACACATATCTACTGGTATAGCTTTAAAATCGCGTTTTATCCAAAAAAAAAGGTTTCAAATATATTGTGTATATAAGTTCTGAATATACCCAAAACATGCTGAAGATGAGCTACAACTCGTAACACCACCTGCAAACTTATTTATGGAAATTCTGGGAATATGGTTACATGAATATAAATGTAAAATAGGATATCAGCCCTTAATCTTAAAACAGTCATAAAGTTACATTTTTCCATTTAAATACGTTTCTAGTTAAACAATTTTAAATTCCGAAATGAGCTTGCTGTAGAATTAACACGCAATTTAATATCAAATTAGCATACGTTCTAACGTGATGATTCTTGTTTTTAATTAGAAACAAATATTATATTACTTAATATCTAATTAATGAATGATTTGTTCGTGCAACATTCTGAATGAAAGTATAACGTGTATAATCAAATACACGTGGGTATTTTTTGGCATGAATGTTAATAAATAATTCTGTAATAAAGGCAGAAGAGGCGCATCCATATTTATGGCAAGGCGGTGAGGGTTGCTGCATGTTGGCATCTGAAGGGGCGGAAGACAAATATTTAGGGCTAGTGTACTCTTACTCTTACCTGAAGAAACATTTAAATTGTATGTGATATGACGTGTGAAGAAAATTTAAAAATTTTGTTATACCTGCTTAAATTAAATTGCATATTGATGGCTATATTGAAAAAATACTTCTGTGGATTATCAAAAGAATACAAATAAACTCTTATGTAAGAAAGAATACTACTCGAAACAAAATAAATTAAAATTTAAGAAATTTTTACAATGATAAAGTATAATTGCAGTACTACAGCCATGGCCCGTTTTATTTCAAGAGCAATCAAAAACACATGGCAATTGTAAGGAATTTGTGTGCGAGTTTGGGTTTCTTTAATCTCTAGAGTGTTTTAGGATACATTAAAGACACTATATAAACTAATCTCTGTCATGTTACCATAAAGAAAGGCTTTTTTCCAATAAACAATTCTTTTTAAAATGTGTAAATATGTTTGATTAGGTCGAACAGGTATGGATAAACTACAGTAATCAATAATAAAATGCCAGCTTGTTCCTTTAAACTGGTATGGGAAACTGCGGATAAGGGAAGCCCCTCCCGTTTTTCTGTTGAAAATGACCTAATATTTACTGCAATACTTCAAAGGCGACATGTACAGTCTAATTAAAATTAAATACTTCACTTTCTTCCCTATTTTGTTACAGTCACTGTTTCAGAAGTAGTGAAAGATTTAATTTGTATTATATTGGCGACACTTTGCGCGTCCCCTCTCCCTGTTCTATTGTTGCCGCGACGACAGCACAGCATAATTTGGCAAAAATGGGAAGAAGGACTATTCTAATTAGATTATATTAACATGTCACGGTATACCGTTAAACATATTTGATAGGCAGTATGTCCACGGTAGGTTGTATTTTTAGTCATGTACAGAAAGTTGTACATACAGGATTATAATGTAATCGTCAACACACTGTGGTACCATACACTACTCAGAATTGGTATCCTGTTCCATGGTAACAGGGCTTAACATTAACCAGACAAAAATTCGGTCGATCTAGAGTAGGCGTTCTTGTTTATGCTTCGTGCAACGACACTGCACTTTAGGTTGATAATAACTCAAGTTATTGTAGGTGTTAACTGAATTACATCCGGGTTTTTTTGCGATTACATTCATCTTTCACGTACGGTACACCGTACAAGTATTTCTGGGAACAGATGGCAATAAAAAAAAACCCGAAACAGGTATAAAGAATTTTGAGGAAAATAATTAAATTAATGTTACACTGTAACAATGCCAGAAAGGGGACAACTCATTAACCTGCAATAAAGTCAGTCAAGATCAATCTTACATGCCCCAGAAAATATGCTGAAAGGTTACTCCGATTTTTGCAGTTTCCTCGTCAGGAGTATTCCTCCAATTCAGATACTCCTGATAGGATACACAGGTGCTGAAATATCAGTCCACATCGTCAATTCAAGCAGACTGGATATAATTCGCATACTATGGCGCGAGATTGGTGTATACGCTTCCTGAATATTTTTCCCGCTTATCAGAGGGGAAATGGAGCAAAATCTTTCCTGTGAACGTGTTCTGGACATTTTACACGTCTGTTAACTGTGTTTTGAAAATAAATCAACTGTTAACTGTTTTTCAACCATTAGCTGTTATCTGTTTTCTTACAAAAAATGACATTATTTGTAACTGTAATAATGAAAATAAAAACCCTGTTTGCTGTTAATATTCACTACACTGTTAACTGTTTTACAGAATTTTTTCTCAGTTATCTGTTAATTCATTTTATTTACATTTTTTCATGTTTTTTTTTAAATGTAGATGAGTCTTACTATGAAAAAAGGAACGTACATAAGATCTCATTCTAGTTACTTTAGAAACACTATATTCAAGATTAGATTTCAAGATTTATTAAATAACGCTCAGACACAAAATTTGTGTTACATGAGGAGAATACAATGTAATCAAATATATAGACGAAATGGACAATGTAGACAATTAAAGCAATGCATTGATATTTTTTACAAACAATGATAAACGCTTACAGACATTAATATTACAGAAAGACAATAAGTACGACATTTTATCAACATATATTAATATATGCATTTTCTCGCCGTATTACCCTTTTGCTGTTATCTGTTTCTTTGATTTTTGAACTCACTATTTTTCTGTTTTCTCATGTTAATTGCTGTTATCTGTTAATAGACCCCGTCTAGCCAGCCCTTCCACCCCTTCCATCGCATAATGCGTAAAAAGAGGCGTATTTAACTTAATATTCTATTTCAATTTGTTACGCATGTTTTTTTCTTATTTGGTTGTAGCAAGTTATCTTATTTGATAGTAGCAAGTGCATTGTTTGTGTAAACATGTAAATGTATTAAAAGTCAACAACGAATAGCCCGCGGAAAAATGAACAAATCTATTGGATTTTCCAAGACAAATCATCCAGGGCTGCCGATTGACTGATTGATTTGTAATGACGCTGATTAGAATTTATTACGTCATACACTAGCACCTGGGCCCAGTTTCATAAAACATCTCAAATGTAAGGATTTCCTCAACTCATCCTCAAATCAAATATTGACCAATCAGGTTGCTGGAAAATTCAAATTTGAGGAAAAACTCAAGGATTTGAGGAAAATCTCAATTTGAGAAGATTTATGAAACTAAGGCCTGAATGTTCTCGCTCTAACGGCTGTTAATTCCATCACGGTGGTAGGTCGAGCCCGGCTTTCAAGATACCCGGTCAGATTATCTTATGTATGTTGACCGATTAATTTGTCAATTTAAAAGTATTCGCCGTGTGAACCTAGATATTAAAAGGGCGATTATTAGCTTAATTTTGTTTCCTTATTTACATATTAACATAATTACTTTTAACTTTAAACTCTAAATAGCTTAACATTACGTGTATTTTATTATCCCCTTGTATACCGACATGACTGTAACATTGATAACTTATAATCGTGTAGAATAAATAATTTCCGCGTCACGTAGTGTAGCGGGAATTAATTGTCTTCTCGGCTATGAGTGCTTTTTATCCACGGATGGTTTTGAGGTTTTAGGCGGGAATAATTAAGGTTGAAGATAGGTGTAAAAGTTTTTATCAGTTCTAGCTCGACTATTGCTGTGGACACATCCAATTTTTTTTAGAAGTGAGGTCCAACACTTGTTTCTGCCTGGCACTGGCAAATGGACACAGGTTTCCATACTCTGGTTTTTCCTGGCCGGCCACAGAACTTTTTGTACGAGTATATATTTTGTTATTCTTGTGGCACTGGATCTGCTTAAAACATGTAATTTTAATATATTACTGTAATTATTAAATTCGACTGCTCAGTTCTACATACAGCAGCTACGAGCTAGTCGCCAAACTTTGTTTGTGTTATGTTGTTATTTTGTATACGGAATTTGGTGCATGGATTACTGTGGTTGTAAATAATAGGGAATGTTTAAGACAATTAATGTAGTGAAGACGTAGGCGTTGTTTCGCGATTATTTTGTTATGTACATGTAATCGACGTCATTTTTGATTGTTTGACAGTTAATCGTTTATTGTACGATGAACAATCCTCACTTCTAGTGTATGAATATATACTGGAATATAATTAAGTAAAACAAAAACTTGACAATGAAAATTATTCTAAAATGGGCGAAATTACAAGGACTTAAAGCTTTTACGGAATTCATCGGTGTATGAATATTAAGCCTTCAACCGTGACTACTAATACTAATGGTTCCTTACTTTCAGGCTTCATTTAGTTTGAGAGTGAATTGTTATTGTTCATACACCGGGAAATTCCTTCAAAACAGCTTTTACTTCTATATAGTTAGAAGCTAGCGTTTGGAAGTATCCGGACCGGATATTGTTTCGGTCTGTTCGATTTCGTTTTTTTTTTAAGTTTATACATACTTATCAATGACAAAACAATTTTAATAGTTATTTATAGATTATATTTCCATTATAAATATGGAATATATAGGACATTTTGTTTGTGATACAGACTTTATCACGCCCGTAGGGCGAACCTGGTACGTTAAGCCGTGATTAAATCTATATCACAAACAAAATTTCCTATATTCCTTTTATCGGTAATTTTCAAAAAGAGAATTTTTGGTCAATATAGGCAATTTTTTTTTAAGGAACTACTTTTTTGGTCGAAGTGATCTGTGAAAAACGGTTTGCTACGTCATTTAGCGTCAGCGTGCGATTTAATCGGAATGTGGCGTGATGAATGGTCGTGTTTTTTCATTGATCCTCTGTAAGGAAGGTCTTTTTTTATCGTTGATAATGTAATAGTTTGTGAATGAGAATCTTTTAATTTACTCTTAATTATAATATGGGGTGTCAAATTTTGTGTTTTTAATATTTTGCTCTTTGGCGAACCGTATATTTCAAATTTATGTTGCCAACACCCAACGTTTCTGACCGATTTTCCAATTGAGTGTCAGTTTCACTTTTTATTGTTTTCTATATTTTGTATTTTATATCGTTATCATTTCTGGTAACTGTTTGGTGCTGCGTTATTTTTAATTTTCAGTATTTGCAGTGGCCAGGGGAGATACAATTTACACATCATTTATTTAGAAATTCCAATTGTAATGCATATGCAATGAGTTGTAGGTTCTTGTGTAGGCCGAATTTTCCTACCGTAATAATCCTATTACAGTTTTGTGATTTGTCGGATTAACCCCCAAAATCAGCGAGGTTATTCGCAAGTTCTTGTGGTGAATGGACGGCCAGTAATTCGGGATCGTCACTGTTGATGTTCGGTTTGTGCAATTTTAAGAGTTTTGTACTGTATATTGTTAACGGAAGGTAGCTGCGAAAACGGAGCTCTTGTGGTCGCGTTGTGTTCGTTTTCTTTTGGGGGTGGGGGGGGGGGGTTAGATCTTTTTTTATTTTATCTTGCTTTCACGTTTGTTTATTATTGAACATTCTGTTATTTACTGTCACGTAATCATTGTTAGATTCCTCCGCAACCTATACTGACCCGATAAATCCGGTGATAAATGCCAGTACACATCAGAGGGAAAATGTTACAGTACAAATTACAGATAAATAGACCTATCTGATATATTTATGACATATTTAAGAGGTATAATCAAAAGTACACTATTAAGGTGTAATACTTAACTAATCTTAAATTGAGTTGTGAAAGGCTTAATAAAAAATAAGCATCTTATAAATACACAATCTAATATTCCGCCTCTCCTTGTTACAAATTAATAAACTCAGTGACACCATTTAAAAAAAAAACTTATTCTTACATGTTTTTTTGCAAGTCTGATATGTTCTACTGTTTTCACCCTAGCGGCCGGGTTCGATTCCCGGCATCGGAGATACAGCTTTTCGGAATTCATTACGAAGTAGTTTATCGTTATAGAAAATCCCAAATGCGGTCAGACATATTAGCTGAGCAATTTGTAGGTTTTCTATTCCTAGAAGCGACGATTTTACAGACATGACTTTTAGTAACCCGACAGTTGTTTAATTAGAGGCAGGCTCTGCCTATTCCGTATTCGTCCGGACATTTGTTTTTTATTAGGTTTTGGGTACTCATTTTTGGTTTTTTGTTGTTCCTTTTTGGTTTCTTCCATGTGTCAATCCAGATTTTGTGACCGTCCTGTTCTTAAATTTTTTGTTTGCCGTTCGGTTTTCATATTTTAGCTTTTAAACTGAACCCTCTTGGAGTGTATTTTTTGCATTATTACTCTGTTGTTTACATTTCACAATTAACCCGTCAATCTTGGATTGATGGCAGGACAGTCTGAAACAATTTCAAAACCTTGTTTTGTTTGTATATTTGAATGATGTTTAACGCGCAATTTTTCCGCTTTAACATGGCGACCAGTTTTTATTGGGAATGGAAGCCGGAGTACCCGGAGAAAAACACCGACGTGCGGTAAGAAAACGGGCAATCCTTGTAAATTAGGATTGAAGTCGAGTACACCCTTACTAACCCGCAACCTCGGTGTTGGCAGACCACGTGCTCAATAGTAGACGAAGTACCTTAACCATTCGGCCACAGAGGCCCTTTTTAAAAAGCTGCAATAAGAATCATCTATGACAAGTTTGTCAGAGATGGCTAAAATGTGAAAATTGAAAAAGGGCCACCGTAGGGTGGCAATACTAAAATCTTATCTGTTCAGTGCAATTTTATTATTTTATTTAAACTTATGCCTCACTCCCATCTTTGTCCTTGATATAGAAACATATACAAACATCTGTACAATTGATTGATTGATTGATTGAATCTCTGCTTTACGTCCAGTGAGCAGTATTTCAGCTATATTCAGGACGGGAACATCTGTACAATCATCGTTGCATAACATGATCTGCAAGGTGTTCTACCAAACCTATTTCTAACCTTCAGACAATTTATTACAAAAGCTGGCCTTCAAAATAATGAGACAAATGTATATTATTACTCCAGGTGTGGCATCGCACGTGGATATTTAAAAAATCAAACGAATTCATAATCATAATCTTAAGATCGTGGTCTCTTTCCCAATGTAACAGCACCGAAACCTTCGTTTTTTCACACTTTATACTTCCATCCCTCAGATGCAGCTTAAATCCAGACTCCAAGATGTCAGATGCTGCTTATTTGGAAAAATAGAAAGAGGCGATACAAGTACCTAGTGAGTAGTCACGACAAAACAGGCCTCGTAATCATCAAAAAGAATCAACTGAAGAAGAAATGTGTCTGGTCAGGAACCTATTAGTTATACTAGTCCCAGGTCTAATATAAGATTTTTTAATATATGAAATATGACAAAAAGTTATGCTTAGGGACAGACTAGTACAAATTGTGCTATGTGGCCTATGTTTGTACTTCTATGAGTAGAAGGTCTATTGAAGAAGAAAAAAAGGTCCAGGCTTTCAAGTATACACGTCTTGTCAATGAATAACTCAAGTTCGGTGACTACTTAAATTTTATCTATCCAAGGGATCTCGAAATTTACAATACTTTACAATACTACCGATTTAATGGAAAACTACAGTGTACAAACTATATATACCGTAATCTATACGGCAAGCCTGACGATTTGTTTGTTTGCTTGATGTTTTATGCTATTTTCAGCAATTTTTCAGCTATATTATGCGTCCAGATTTTATAGGGGAGGAAGACAAAGTACACAGAGAAAAACCCTGACATTTGGTTGAAAAACCGACAATCCTTGTCAATTAAGATTCCAGTCGAGTGCACCCTGCCCGCAGTGAGACTCGAACCTGCAATCTCAGTGTTGACAGATCAGGAGATCAATAGTAGACAAATACTACCTTAGCCACATGGCCAAGGAGACCCCTCACAAGACTGAAGACTTAAACTTCCCTAATTAACAGCTTTATATTCATTGATAACAATACATAGAATCTACGTTTCCCCACTTCTATGTTCTGCTAGATCTTGAGATCAGTATCACAATGCTACAGCACAATAAGCTATTCAAACAAGGAGGTTGGGCACAGAAGTGTTTTAATTGTCATCATGTTAGTCATTTGTATTATGGAAAATCCATCTTACAAATGAGATCAGACATTTTTTCTAAGCCATAGGTAGGCTTAATTTTTATTCTTAGTTTGATCTTTTCTCGGACATGACTGAGTACTTGGAGTGATTAATTAGAGACAGGCACTTCTTACTCGTCCAGAGCACTTAAGTGCACCCATGTTTGTTTATTCAGTTCCAGTTACTTATTTTAAGTTTTATTCTTTTTTTTTTTTTGGTTTCTTCTTCATTTGGTGTTTATTTGTTTCCCAGATTTTGGCACTGTCCAGTGGTTCTGTGACTGCTCAGTTTCCTCACATTTTACCATTAAACGTTTCATGTATAACATTGCTGTATGTGGTGTGTTGCAAGACAGATCATACAAGTCCATAATAAAAATGTAGCAATTATTTTTATTACTGTTTTTGTAGTGCTCTGTAAATTCCTTTATTTGCAGAATAAAAATCGTTGTTTAAGGTGTTGCAGGCATGCTGATTAGACCTATAGTTCATATAGTCTAAAATTATGTTTAGATATTTCTGACACCATGCTTACACTAAACAGAAACTTGACACATGTATCAAGATATTTATTTTTTCAATTACTTTCCTAATGTACATGTTTACATTCATTTACAAAATGAAGAACTTCAATTCTTTACTTACATTGTGAAAGGTCTTGAAACAGTTACAAACCTCCTAATGTCAAGTCATAATCAAACATACTGTTATTGCACTGATAAACAAAGTCACTTTCATTTTTCTCAACAACAAAAAAACCACCAAAATTCTTTTTTATGGTTAAATTACCATAAACATTTTTCCATATATACTGTTTACTAGTTTTCTAGAAGTCCAATAACTGCAAATAAAAGAAGGCAAAGATACATTAATATTAAGACAAAAAATATGTTTGTTACTTTGATTGGAGTTTTCATAGATCTTTCAACAATATTTAATCCATTTTAACTGGTGCAGGAAGCAAAGGTACCTGGGGAAAACCACAACCTTTGGCAGGTAAACAGGCAATCTATGTCAATGATGAATTTGAGGACACATTACTAAGTAGCTAAATAAATATTTTGATAAATACAATGTAAATGTATTCCTTTTAAGCCTGTGAAAAAAATACATGGTAATTCAAACAAAGTGCTGATGTAATTGCCATATGAGTAATATTATATACATGTATTGACAGTTACACTCGTGTTGTAAATCCATGGGTATCATATCAAATTAAACTCTGTAACATGATTTAGGTTATGTCCCTTCTTTTTATGTTAAACATACCATACTTTTATTTGTCAATATTTTCTTGTGGGATTAATATATGTCTATGGGCACATCCTGTTTCCCTGTACATGTGTAGATTTATTGTTTGAAACGCTCTTGTACATAGAGTGATTATTACTTGCTGGGTTTTTATTCAAATTCAATTTGACATACCAGTAGACAAAGGCACATGTTATAAAGATACATGTACCACAAAGACATATGTAATAAAAACTACAAAGGCATATGTAACATATGTATGAACTTGTAAACAAAATTAACAAATACAATGTACTTACTAACTGTGGTAGAATTTTCTCTAAATGTTCTATAGACACTGTGGTACAGTCATCTTTCTGCAAAAAAGTGATTTAATTATGTACCAATACAAAGTTTTCTTTAAAACCTTTAAACAACTATTTTTTAATGTCAAACACAGATAATAAGAATAAATAGTTGTTAAGTTAACCTGATCAAGCCTGAAATGGAGTGAAATTATTTGCAAGAATTCAGTTTGCAAATTTTTAGCTATATTGTTACTTTAATATCTGAGCCACAGTCTTACATGGATTTCTTGAACTGTGCATTTGTTTAATTTGGTAAATAAGTTGACATCAGAGTAAAAGTAGTTCTAACAGTTTGAATTTAATGGGTTTTTTTCTTGTATTAATAACTTCTTTGTTTAGTTACACTTATGTCAAGTCCTGTCCTCTTAAGAAATGAGTAACATGAGCTGTTAATTAAAATAGGGAAATAAAAACAGAAAAATGTGAAGTGTTCAGTTGTTATCAAAATCTTTACTTGAATAAGACTGAACAGAATAATGCTCACATACATGTATGATCATTCCCTTGTTTTGTAGCAAGGTTAGGAGTCAGTTGTAAATAAATGTTATTTATAACACTCCAAAAGAATTGTCTTTTTATACATGTATTAAAACATGCCTTAGTCCTATGAACAGCAATAAACCTAAACATATTTTAGCAAAAGTTAATTGAAACTAAATGCTTCATAATTGTCGAGTTACATTGAATAACTGATTATTGTTAGTCATCAAAAAGTGAGCAAAAATGACAGTATTTTCCTTTTCATTGACAACTGAATAAAAGAAAGATTTGATGCAGCTATTTCTTAGAAATGTAGCTACAATTAGCTCTTCTTACCCCTGCCTCCTTGCAAGACCTCATGATAGCCTCTGAAAAAAAAACCATTACAACCTTAAAATACATTTACATGTAAAACAATTATTGTGGCTTTTCAAGAATATGGCAAAAGATATTCAATAATACTGTATTTACTTGTATTTACTTCATTCATATATTAGTTTCAGTGTTTTGTTGTTTGCAAGCAAAATATAATGAATTGTAACAATGTTCATGGTCAACATGAATTACTAAATTACTAGTAATGCTGATATTTCTCTGAAATTCATTCATAGTAAAATGAATGAATTTCAGAGAAATATCAGCATTACAAGAAAAGATGCCCTTTTAAATAAACTTGTTGAACAAAATAATGTTAATACCACAGTAAATGATGTTAACGGTGTGATAAATGAATTAGGAGAAATATTTGCTGATAGTGCCAAGACAACCTTTGGAACATATAATAAAAGTAAAACAAAAAAGAAAAGTAAGATAAAATTGAACTCTAAACCTTGGTTTAATTTTTATTGCAAATTTGCCAGAAAAAACTATAGAAAATGTAAGCGAAAGTTTAAAAATCATAAAACCGAAATTAATAAACTTAGATTAGTGGAGGCTGAAAAAAGATATAAGACCATTATGGATAAGTGTCAAGCGGAATACTCTGATAATCTATCAAAAAAGTTAAAAGACATCAGACAAAATGATTCCAAACAATTCTGGAAGATTTTAAGGCAGGGAAAGAATAAAAGTCAGCCAAATATCCCATAGTCTGTTTGAGTTTTTTAAATCTTTGAATGAAGCACCAATTGATAACGAAGATACTAACTTACTTGCACTCGATGAACACACACTAAATCAAGTGAACAATGAGATCAACTTGTACATTGAAAAAGAGGAAATCTTAAAATGCATTTCAAAGCTTAAAAATAATAAAGCTTGCGGTGAAGATCAAATAATAAATGAATATATCAAAACAACATCAGAACAATTCATCGATATTTACGAAAAACTATTCAATCTTGTTTTCGATACAGGGCATATACCCGACAGCTGGTTAGTAGGAAATATTAAACCCATTTATAAAAACAAAGGGGAAAGTAAAGACCCTAAAAATTTTAGACCTATCACAATCGTCAGTTGCCTCGGGAAACTTTTTACTGCAGTGCTAACCGAGAGATTAAATAAATATTCTGAAGAATTTTTAATCCTAAATGAAAACCAATGCAGCTTCCGACAAGGTTATTGTACCACTGACAATTTATTCACGTTGCATGCCTTTTTCGAAATTTTGAAACTTAAGAGAAAAAAACTATTTTGTGCCTTTATTGATTTTGAAAAGGCCTTTGACAAAGTTTGGAGAACAAGCCTGTTTTATAAGCTTATGTTGAATAATATAAATGGGAAAATGTTAGCATTCGTTCAAAATATGTATAGAAACATAAAATCTAATATTGTTTACAACAATGAAAGCTCTGAATTTTTCTCGTGTAACAATGGAGTGAGGCAAGGAGAAAATATGTCTCCTTTTCTATTTGCGATTTTTTTAAATGACTTAGAATCTTTCTTAGAAAGCCAAAACAATAACGGGCTTACATCGATCAGTAATGAAATCGAATCAATCTTGGGGGTTTATGTTAAAATCTTTGCTATACTGTATGCAGACGACACTGTACTGATGTCTGAAACTGCAGCCGGTCTCCAACAGCAATTAGAAAGCTTCTATAAATATTGTGTTGATTGGAAACTTAAAGTAAAATAGATAAAACGAAAATCATATACTTTTCCAGAGGAAGGCTTCCAAATAATTTATACTTCACTCTAGATGATAAAGAAATTGAAATTGTCAAAGAATTTAATTATCTTGGCACAACCCTAAATACAACTGGAAACTATAATTTTGCAATTAAAGCACAGGCTGATAAAGGAACAAAAGCCATGTATGAAGTAATAAAGTTAGGCAAATACCACAACTTATCAATTTCTTGTTAATTAGATCTCTTCGACAAAATGGTAAAACCTATTTTAATCTATGGGTGTGAACTTGGGGATACAAAAATTTTTATCAGATAGAAAAAGTACATTTAAAGTTTTGTAAACTCCTATTAAACCTGAAATCTTCTACGCGAAGTTGTTTCGTTTATGGAGAACTAGGTCGATTTCCGCTTTTTGTAGATGTAAAAACTAGAGTTATTTCATATTGGTCTAAACTAATTTCAGGTAAACAAACAAAACTCTGTTCATTATCATACAATCTTATGTACCATTTTTCTGTTAACCAAAATTCTAATTTTCAATGGCTTTAATTTGTAAAAGGTATTTTTAATGAGTGTGGACTTGCTTATATTTGGAACTCACAAAACATTCCAAACGTTGATTTGTTAAAACTTAGAATTAAACAATGTCTCTCTGACCAGTTCCGACAAAATTGGCATGAAGAAATGCAAAATTGTTCTAAAGCGACCAACTATAAATTATTTAAAGATTCGCTAGAAAAAGAAAAATATTTCGATATTCTCGGCAAGAAAGAGTCTATTTTAATGTGTCAATTTAGAACGGGAAATCATAAACTGCCTATAGAAACTGGTAGATGGCATAATATTGATAGAAATAATAGAAAGTGCAACTTGTGTAATGAAAAACTAGGAGATGAATACCACTATATTTTGGAGTGCACAGCTTTGGCTGATGACAGAAAAAGACTTATCAATAAAAAACTCAGAAAAAACACAAACGTTCTAAAATTTAAAGAACTTATGACTTCGGTAGATAAGTCTACTCTATTGTATTTGAGCAAAATGCTCCGAATTATAAACAAAAGAGCAAGTCCCCCTTATTAATATTTAGCTATATTGTTTTATTACAGTTAATATTATGTATGTCAGTTTTTGTCTTTGTTTAACTTCTGTTTTGTGTATGTTGTATATAATGTAAATAGTTTGTCTCTATACCAATGTATATGGTTGTGAGAAATAAAGTTATATATATGTCAACATAAAATGTATTGTGCAAATACTGCAATTACTTTTCAACCATTTTATTAAACTAGAAAAGTTAAGTTAAGCTAAGTTAAGATCACACTTGCTACCTCTGTGTTGCCGTACCTGTGATCAATAGCAGATCACTAACTACATGTACCTCAACCACTTTTTCTACCAAAGGTTTGGGGGCTTCCTCCTGGTGCTCAGCTTTCTCCCGCAATAAAAACTGGACGCCATGATACATCTGAAAAATTGCTGAAAGTGGCGTTAAACAATATTTAGTCAAAACAAAAAAATCAAGCATTTTTTAATGTCCTCTTCAATGTACATGAAAAACTTACCAGTAATAAAGATTCCAATCAACTCTCTTGACAAATGTATAGCTTCATTGGTCACTATTGTGAAAAGAAAGCAAATAATAAACTGTAATTAATCAATAAAAATGTACCCAAAATGACTGTATTTTTGACACAATGAGAAATTAAATATACCAAGTTGTTTAGTGTAAAGCAGACATATAAAAAATGCACATTCTTTTATAATAGAAATGGAATACTTAGTAGCTTATATATTCACATAACCATATTTAACCATTCCTTAAGTGTATAATAAAATCCTGCATCAAAAGAAAATGACTTAATATACAGTATTATTGATAAAGAACTTACTTTTTGTCTTATCATCTTTGAAAAAAGACTGAAGAATACTCTGTATTGTTTTCTGAAAAATGAGTTTTCTTTAAAATGTCTTATAAATATACAGCTAAAAATATAATATTTATTTCAAGGCAAAAATATGAATTAATTGGTTGGTTTTGTTTAATTCATCATGTTGAAAACTATGTAGTAATGAAATTTTCTGCAGACTCATAAACAAAACAAACTCCAGCAATGCTATAAATAAACAGATTGTTTACACCAATCACTGTGAAGAAACGGAATCTTTTATCTGTCAATTGCAACATGTACCTACATGTAAAGCAAAGTCATAACCAGCTCCTCGTGTCTGGTAAGCATGCACCACTTGGTTTTAAATTAATGCAACAGAGAAAGTTGCATTAGATTTTGATTCCGTTTATATGTACTACTATGTGACCTCTTTAACGACTTAACATATTTAAACAAACAAGTGTGTCCGCACGAGTATGTTTATATATATGTTAATATATACTTATGTAAGGCCTGGTATACATGTTTTGTAACATAATTCAAGCCACAGAATTTGAAATGGACATGACACTATTGTTGTCAGACATCACATGCTAGATGGTCAGTATAGCCGATCTATGCAGTTTATTTAGTATTTTGAAAGACAGCAAAAGGCAATTGAAAATTCATACTATGGAATAGCTTAAGCTTAAAAAGTGGTTGATTATATACCACAGGTAAGCCCCCACATACTTCAATATATTTGAATGGGGATTTTTATCACATGCCAAGAAACTGTGATTTAACAAGAAAAGTTTAATGTTAAACAATGATTTTGCAGGACACACAAACACAGATTAAGGGTGAATAATCTATAAAAAGTCAACACACAGATTATTAATCCATCAAAAAATCCAAAGAACAAATCAAATATTATGTTACAATACATGTATTAGTTTAAATGGTGTCTTTTATGCAATTTTTTCTCCTTTAAATATTAATTATAGCAATTTAGTAGGTTGGTTTTTTTTACTTTATTTTATTTTAATTTCTATAAATAAAAACATACTAGTACAGTAATAGCTGTTGTTCTCATTAAGATACCAATCTTGACAGTTTACTTTAAATTTTGACACAATATATGTATTAAGCCTTGAAAGTGGACACATGATTTATTAGTATTTCATCATAATATAGCATTACTTATTATTTTGTCACATGTGTGTGTGCGTGTGTTGTCAGATCATTTTATTGGCAAAGGGGCATAACTGTATAACATATTTTGAATACATAATAATTCAACAATGATATCTGCATTTTGGAGTATGAAACACAGCAGAGCCTGTGTCAGATTTTGTACAGAACCAGAGACATAATTTGTACTTTTTTGTCCAATAAAGACAAAATGAAGAACCTTACAGAAATCATTTGTACCAAGAAACACAATACTTGGATTTGTAGTTTCAGAAGGGTAGACCAATCATGAGCAAAAATGGTCTTGGTGGTAATGTTTTTCAATAAAATCAAGTTTAAATCTAGGATTTGTGAAGTGAACCCTACAAACACCATTACTGCAAAATTTGCTGAGCTGTTTCAGATAAATGTGTCTACAGACAATGGACAGATGGAAAACTGCAAAAACTGAAAGCAAATTTAAAGCTTACCTTGACTTTCAGTCAAAAGAGCTTATAAAGAAGATCCGATGTTACTAACTTAAACTGCAGTACATCTGAATTGAGGATCGAATCATTTATAGAATATTTACTGTACATGTAACAGTTTGTAACTGTTCATATTTTGTTACTAAATCTAAAATTTAAGAAAAAAAAATCAATTTAATATTAATTACCAAGTAATTTTTCAGCTTTACAATTGCGTCCAGATTTTAAAGGCGGAAGGGGATCTGTAAGAAAACTGGCAATCCTTGTCAACAAGATACCCTGCCTACCCATGAATTCTAAACAAAATGTATGCCAATGCATGACTATCATACATCCAGATAGTGCCTGTGTCATGTCAAATCTATTTCCGGTTTTGTGAAAGAATAAGAAATGCACACAGACAGAGACAATTGGATTAAAACATCCATTAATGCTGTCTATAAACATGCGACAACAGCATATGTACTGCAATCTGTGCCCATTATACAGTGAAAATAAATTTATGAGTGATATAGTAAAATTTTTCAACAGATTTCCAAATTACAGTTGTCTGGGTATCGAGTCAGTTTGCCTTGAATCCTGTTCCCCCTGGGTTGTTTCGTCCCAGAAAATATAAATAGTATATAAAGAAACAAAGTCTTTTGATAATGTTTTATAAGATGAAAAGTATTATGCAAATATTATGACTTGGTTGGTATATGGTGTTGCTAAGAAAATGAAAAAGCAACTGCATTTCAAATCACATAATATTTTGAGGAAATAATTGTTGATTTTAAAATATAATTTTTGGGATCTACAAAAGAAGCATAAGCTCCAACATACACAGTAAGCAGGTTTTTTTTTTGTAATGCAGAAAACATCCAAAAAAATACACAGACTTTTACTGGGTGCAAATCAAATCGACACCTAAAAAAAGACAAATCAGCACCCCGTAAGAGTCAAATCAGCATCAACTTTGGCGCCTGTTTAGTGTTTAATTATTTACTTTTTACAATGAAATGGTTTAAAATGCAATTTTAAATACATGAAATCTTGAAATTGAAATTTAAAATAAAATAATTATTAATCATTTATGTTGATTGGGAATTCTTTGATATTAACAACAGTATTAGTACTGTACTTACTAGTATGTTTGATAATTGCATATATTACTGTTATAATAACTAACAATAAATAGACATTTAAATTCCTTTGATAAAGTATCAAAGTAATTTTTTTATGTATAATTCTATCATTTGTTGTTGCAGTAATGACTCTGAAAGTGTTTTATGTCCAATTTTTAAATTAAGATTAAAAGGCCAAAGCTTTTAAATAAGTGAGGAATTTGAGAAAAATGGAAAATAATAAAAAGGATATATTATCATTCCAACTAATTTTACCACAACTAGAACCAGATCTAGAGCCACAGCAAGCGCATGAAACAGAACCGACTTTTGCTACATGCATTTGGTTACATGCATGTGTGTAAATAAAGTCACTTGATCCATATGAACAAACCCTTTTTGGATGGTACTAGTAGCTGAGCTGTCAGAAGAAAATATTGTGGTAGAGCACAAAAAAAAATAATTTACAAATAGACAGAAATAAATTTTACATTGATAAAATTATAGTGTTTATTTTTGAAATAACAACAAAAATGTCAAGACAATTTTTTTGCAATCTCAAAAACGCTTTATTTATTTTTTTACATTTTTGTGATGTCACCAACATATTAAAGACCTCACGTCACAAAAGGAATGCAGAGGCACTCTTAGGGTGCTCTGAAGTAACATCTTTAACAATAAAATATGTGATGCTCACATTTTGACTGTGCCTATATTCATATTAGTACTTGTAGCATTTAATATACAACTTGATGACTTCTTTCTACTAGTATGAATTTTTAATGCTGATATAATTTAATATATATTATTACATTTGCCAGACCGGTGTCGCAAAATCCGCTGTTTTGCTTATGGAGAGCTAGAGCTCTCTGATGTCCCACGCAAAAAAAAAAAAAACCTTGGCCGCAGAGGATTCTCGGACTATAATTGAAAATTCTGATAATATTAATTCAGAAAAAAAGTTATACAACTACAGGTGCCAATAAGCTAATCCAAGTGCTGAATTGACTATACCAGGTGCCGATTTGACCAAGTGCCGAACTGACTATAGTATAGCATGGCCTGTCAATATATTGTTTTACAAATTACATTACAGTACTAGCAAAATGGGGAAAAAGGAAGATTGAGATTTTGATCGAGAATGTTCTGCATTATAAAATTTTTATTTGAGTTAAACATATAAGTCTGCTCTTATAGATAATAACCTTTTTAAACAACTCCCCGTATTCTTCTGACATCTTATTCGATTTTTCTTTTTTAAAATCTTTTTTTTATTTTCAATCCTCCCAGTATCTAACTAGTATCCACAAACTTTGGCTTGTATCTGAGATCAGAACTAACGATAGGATACCAGTCATTGTATAGTAATTTCTTAAATGGATGCAGAAATGGAATATATATTCCGGAAAAGTTTTACTTTCAATATATTTATTTGGTTTAAAATAAGTTCTGAGAAGTTTTACACTTAGGGTACTTTTTATATAAATAGATAATATACAATTATAACACCAATAATTTCTTTTGGCGCTGATTGAAATCTGGTACATGGCGTTCTCGTTCAATAAAAAAGTTTTGTTGGTTTTCGGCGGTATTGCGTAATAACCTCTAGTTTAACATTTTTATGCAATTTTTTCATATTTATAAAATTTTCTCTCATAAAATTGAAAACTATTATTTTACTACATACAAAAATTTATCGATTTGCCCTGTTATACTTATGTTGAAATAGTCAACCGGAAGTTGTATTAGAGATTAAAAGCTTTCATGGATGCAGTGTTTACAAATTTATAATACATTCCGAAATTTGCGTGAAATTTTTGTTAAGAACTGGAGCAAAGGGGATAAACGACGCCTCATATAGACAGACTAAATACTCAACTTTACATAACACATATGTATGATGAGCTGAATATGCAAACAACTTTGCCCGACAACAACTAACTGGTCGTCAAGCCGGGTTTCACAGAAAAAATGAAAACAACTGAAATGTCAAAAAGCAAAGTATGCATTTATGCAGTACATAGTTGAAATGATATAAACGTTACTTAAATGAATAGCAATTATTATTTTAAATTTGACTGTTGTTCATGTATTCCCAAGTTATCATAATATGAATGCAGGCGCAGCCTTAAATGCGAGCATCGCACATTGTTCATGTCGTTACTTCAGAGCCCCCTAACAGTGCCTCTACATTCCATTGATGACGTGACGTAATAATGTGTTTGTGACGTCACAAAACTCAATTTCAAATACAGCGTTTCAGATTGAAAAAATTTGTCTGGCATTTTTGTGGTAATTTAAAAAATAAGCACTTTAATTTAGCCGTTTGTAAAAAAAAAAACGGGGAAAATACCGAGTCTCGCTAACGCGAGACCCGGTATTTTCGTAAATTCCCAATGCATTCCGAGTAGCCCAGGTTTTTTTTTCGATGATCATATTTTGGGTCTCGTGCAATTTGGCAGACTCTGTACATTAGAGAGCTTCGCTTCGCTCGCATATAAAGTACACTCGATCTCATTTGGCCTTTTTCCTGTACATTTGAGGGTTTTTATTTATATCATTTATAAAAATCTAATTTTCGTGAAATAATCATAAACTAAATTGACATTAAATGTCAGTCTTTTATGGGTCTCTCAATTGGACTTTTCATTAAAGTTCAATATCGGGTAATAAACAATAAACAAGGCATATCTATAAATATACCATTACATCACAGAAATTACAAATCAATTAAAATTGAGTCTACAGTGACAAATTAAGGTAATAACATTAAAACAAAAAGAACATCCACAAATCAAAGTCCAAGAAAGCGAAAAAAAGATAGCAAGACTATTACTGTAACCATTGTTGATTATAATTAAATTATAGTCATGATATTTGTAGCAAAGATGCAACAGTAAGTGTAATGTAACTAAGCAATAGTTTGTGACAATACATTCTGTTTCTTCATTTTTGTTAATTAAAAGCATGTTGTAATTTCCAGGTGTATCAGTTAGATGAATATGAATCGGGTTCAGACATAGAAAATCAGGAAACTCTGGTAATTATTTTGTAACACACATTGTACATTTGTAGTAGTGTTGTAATAATATACTGGCAATTGACCAATTGCTAATCTGAATAAGTTAATTTTATCATACCAGTATTTTGAGGTTTGAAAGAAATTAGTTCCCAAATATGTACATGTATAAAAGGAATCGTGGAGAAATTTTTAATAGTCGGATATGATTTCCGGGAATTCAGTCTTCCCGAAATGTGCCAGTCCGCCGGACCCGACCGGCAAAAAACAGGCAAATTTAACTCTGGTCCGGCAATTTTGTTAAATTTACAACAGAAATGTTAAATTGGTCCGGCAGTATTTGTGTTTAGGTCCGAGAAGCCAAGAACTAATTTCACAAAGACTGCGGAATTCCCTGTATATATACACTGTCAAGACGGGTAGTAACACAAATACATCAAGTACGAAAGTGGGAAAAAATGAAGAGAGATGTTATAAATTTGCAAGAATGCTTCTAAAAGATATCGTAATAACTTTTTATAGCTAATGTACATGTCCCTTATTAATTGTTCAACATTTTATTAATTGGCACTAGTTCATTGTGCATAATTACAAGTCAGTCATATAGATGTACAGCACAACATGTACACATACACATAATCAGGGCTCGCATTGGAGGGTGACTCGGGCGAAGAAGTTGCCTTATCGTGGTCCCACTTCGCCCTCGATCATCTTAAAAAGCGAAGTGAAGTCGCCCTTTCATTTTGTAGAATCGCCTGATGTCACCTTTCAAATTTTATTCCCATTTTGTTAAGAAATTTTCGTTTTTTGATACAGCAGCATGTTTATTATGTAGTCAACTGGTACCCTTTTAACTTTTATTTGGTATATAAAGCGTAGGTTTCAAATACGACTGGAAACCAGTTCAGAGCAAAAATACGTGAAAGTTTCCGGAGCGGATATGAATTTAATGCCGGAGATTGCAAATATACAATGCTGATAGTGTTGAAATGAGTATTGCAAAGATAGAAACGTAGTAAAAAAATAGTATTTTGGAATTTACTTTAAACACATTTAAGTTAAATATGTTTAAATACTTTTAACAGATTTGTCACAATGATGTAATTTTCTACTTCTAGTTCTAATAGTACTTCATTATAATTCAATCAATTTGTAGACCAATGACAAAGAAACATTTTTTAATGAACAGTTTTGTGACAGTTGATACTTTTTTTATTGTTATGTTTAATACATGTATTTATGAAAATGTGTGATAATAGTTAATCAAATCTTTTACTTTATCCTCAATAAATTGAACTGCTAAAAAACATGTAACAATAAAAAAATTCAAATGCCAAATTAACATATTAAAAAAACAAACAAAATAGGACGCTTTCGCGACATATAATGCCACTTCTCCCTGTTCTATCCTCACTTCTCCCTGTCAGCCCCACAAAAGAGAAGTGACTTCTCCCTATAATTTTGACCCAGCGTGAGCCCTGATAATATGTAGTAGTAACCATTTACCAATAGACTTTTATAAAAAAAAAATTATAAATACTTATTACAAGCTGTATATTGAACACGATAGTAGATGTTCATTGACAAGACAACATTAATTTAAATAACACAATTTTGAAATTGAGAATACTCAGATATGGAAATAAGAAGTACCACTGAAAATATTTTATGTTGGTTATATTATAATAATTAAATTT
Source organism: Limnoperna fortunei (assembly GCA_944474755.1). NCBI lineage: Eukaryota > Metazoa > Mollusca > Bivalvia > Mytilida > Modiolidae > Limnoperna > Limnoperna fortunei. The sequence continues at coordinate 67,249,944 of OX104117.1, forward strand.
GAATGTGTTAGAAATTTAGCACCTTCTTTACATTTGAAGACATATTCAGTCAGTTATTACAAATTTAATAAAAAAAATATAAATAGGAAATAGTTTTTTTTTAAATTTGGGCAATAAAACGGGGCTTTTGTGAGACGACTGAATGTAAAGGGGATATATATATATATATATATATATATATATATTTCAAACATTAAAAAAATATGGTGGTTGTTTAAGACTGAAACTGTTGGGGTTTTTTTAAATCCCAAGTACATGTACCATTGTACATCTACAGTAAATCATTCAGCTAATCACATGTTTAAAGGCAAAGATGTGTAAATTTATTATATCTTAATTTTTGTCTCGACTGCAACGAAAGTCGCTGGAGGTGAGACATATGTATGGGAATCCTGTGGTGGCGACGTAAACACTTGGACATCTTGCTTCATATATTTGTAAGCCCAAGCCCTAGGCCCATCTAATTTTGCCAGTCAGTCACTTGTCACCTGACCTTGACCTCAATTTCATGGTCCAGCAACTACGTTAAAGTTTTTGGGTTACGGCAGTTTCTCTGTAACTACGCATGGTAGGATGACAATATTTGGTATATAGGTTGCTGATGACTAGTACATGACTGTCTGGTAGGTGTTACCTGACCTTGACCTCAATTTCACGGTGCAGGGACTACGTTAAAGTTTTCGGGTTACAACAGTTCCTCTGAAACCACGCATGGTAGGATGACAATATTTGGTATATAGGTTGCTGATGACTAGTACATGACTGTCTGGAAGGTGCCACCTGACCTTGACCTCAATTTCACAGTTCAGCGACTACGTTTAAGTTTTTGGGTTACAGCTGTTCCTCTGTAAGCATGCATGGTAGGAAGACAATATTTGGTATTTAGGTTGTTGATGAATAGTACATGACTGTCTGGTATGTGTGACCTGAACTTGACCTCAATTGCATGGTCCAGCGACTACGTTTAAGTTTTTGTATTAGGACAGTTTCTCTGTAACTGCATGGTATGGTGACAATATTTGCTGATAACTTATGCTATTTATGTAATGCTTATGAAGAAATTTATTTTTGTTACTGATACAGAATGCAGGCGAGGCGTTTTTCTGTGTCCACACTTGTTATATGTCTCGTCTGAACAAGATGCATTAGCCGTGAATTATTGTCTGTGCGCTTCACACTTAAGCCCATCTTTGTATTGTTAAAAACTACAATTTAAACTATGTATGTCTTGATTAAGTTTTTTTTCAGCTGTGCATTTAAAGAAAAATACTTATTAGGACAATTTATTGTAGATTGTATCTTAATTAAGGTATAGTTAATCTATTTCCTGGTTTCAGAATCCCATGTGTCTAAGGACTTCTTTTCAGGCGAGACAGACACTTGTAGAAATTATACAATGCTTGTCCCTATTTATGCTATTTCATGCAGATATAATAGCAAATTTGAGACTACTTTTTTGCCATTTTATGTCGCACATCTTTGTTTACTCATAGAAGTGTGATTTGAAAATTTGAGATTACTAGTACATGTACCTTTCTTCTTATTTCAATAAGTTTATTCTTTTTTAGTATCATATTTAAAAATAGTAATAAAATCTTATTGTCAGGAAGGTTATTTAACTATTAAAGTAGAAGGTATATGTAGTATTAGGACACACAAAGGCCACCCAAATTATAAAATTTTCAGACAGTTTTCTGATTGTGATTCCATAATGATCACAGATGTGTCATAATTTGGCATGTTTTACTATAAAAATGGAACCAAAATTTGCGAACTTTTCTTGTGCAAGAACACATGTAACAATATTTATGAGAGCAATACATAATTAATACTGGTGTATAAATATATTGTATAAAATATCTTTTTGGTTCTCATACTGTTCATCCCCATTTTTGAACTAAAAAAATCGGACAATTTCTAGAAATTTCAGCTCTTAATGTTATTTAACAAAGAATTTGAGTCAAATTAACCTAAAAGATAGTTCCATATAAATTAGCATCATATACTAGTAATTGATTTCCTTAGAGGCTACATTTGAATGTGACTTAATATAAAAGAATGGATATAGATTGAATATAAAAGTTTCAAATTTGCATATATTTGTCATGACTGGCTTTACATATATATCTACATGTACATTCTTGTGCATCTGCCGGTATTTGTTTTGCCTACTGTGTGCTGGTTCCTGACTTATTTACTTGTTGAAAAACCTGGTTAGAGTAGTTAAGTACATGTACATGTATTTGGCTTAATTTACTGTGACCTCTAATTATTTCATAAAAAGGTGTTTTCAAATTGCCATTTGATTTGATAAAACATCTATTTTTAAGTTTGTCAGTTCATTTGGGTAGTCTCTCTCCTTCCATAAATAGAACTGGTTGCCTGAATTTAGCTGCAATAGCTGAATGTGACATAGACACCATTCAGTCTAATGTGCTATTAAACTTTTTATATATACTAGTAGTTTTTACCCTAAGTTTTTTTATACATACTAGTACATGTGCTTTTAATTTCAATTAACAAATGCCCTTACCAATCTAAATAAGAAGGATTGCCAGTTTTCCTACTGCAGGTTGGGGGTTCTTTCGGGTACTTGGCTTCCTTCCCAAATACAAACTGAATGCCATATAACTGAAAAATTGCTGAAAGTGGCGTTAAACAAACAAACAAACAAACAAACAAAAAACCAATCTAAATAAATAAAAATCCTTACCTGCCCCTCCCCCTTCCCTCCAGCTTTCTATTGCTGTTGTGTTATACATGTGACAATATCAGCATTAAGCTTTGACAGAATGTATTAAAGTATTAGAACAATTACAGAGATAAATTGCAGTCAGACTATTTTGTTGCATTCTGAATGAGAAGCACTGCCTCAAGGATTCTGTTTGTTGGGATCCTGTACATGTACATTTTGATGCCGACATGTGCTCAAAAAGATACTGTGCCAAACCTTTCTTGATATACCTTTTGATCTCCTTTTTTTGTTTTTGGGGTTTGAGTCACTTTTGTCTACAAACTATTTTAGCCAAATTGCTTTGTTCACTTACATGTATTGCTTTGATGAAGGGTGGACTGGGTTTTAGGTGGCATCTATAATTGGGTTTCTAGAAGTTAATTGTAACATGTACTGACGTAATATAATGTTGCAGTTTGAAGATTTTTGACAGCGGTGGCTCTAAATGTCTGTAGAGTATGTAAAAAAGCAAGAAAATTAATGGGTTTTTTTCGTAAAATGGAAATTTGACATGTACTTGTATGTTCAGCTGTGACCACAGGCATTTGATATTTTAGTTTTTGGTTACCTTCAACTGTTGTGGGAATCATCTTAGCTACTGAAAGTTTCTGTAAAATTTAAAACGAATAGCTATTTAATTATCTTACATTAAAGATATGTTTACTATTTAGTTAACTACTTGCGGTAGTACACATAGTCCTTCTTTATAAAAATTTGATATAATAAATATAATATAACAATAAAGGCGAAAAAATTGACAACAGGAGTGTAAAGCCACAAAAAAAACCCCAATATTGCTGCAAATTTTTGTATTGGACTGCAATACAATATTACTCATGTTCCCTGAGGTAGATGAAATTAAAAAAAAAAATAGTTATGGGCCTTGAGACAGAGTGATTAGAGTAGTTAAAGTCATCTACTTTTGATCACATGCCTGTCAACACAGATGTTGCAGTTTCATGTCTCACTGCTGGCAGGGTGTGCTCAACTATAATCTTACATGTAATTTACAAGGACTGCTAGGTTTACTAAAGAAGGTCAGAGGTTTTCACCAGGTACTTTGGCTGCCTCCTCCACTAAAAACTGAAAAATTGTCAAAAATGGGGTTAAATGCCAAAAAAACAAAAAAAATTAATAAATAACAATTTATTACTAATTCTAAATCAAGAACACAAGCTAAAGATAAGTTATATATAATTCTAGTGAAATATCATTTCTTAATATAAACATGTTTAGTAAAACTAAGCTTATTCATTCATGGCAAGTTCTATAAATTTTTAAATAAATATTTTAATTATTATTTAATTTATGTACCAGTGTTATGTTGATACATGCTGTAACGTCTATTTAACGTTGCCTTTATAATCTTAATAGTTGTTAAGATGTTCCATTGCAAATCATAAGATATTATTGATAGTAGCTTAATAATTAAGGACTTGCTGTTAAATAATTCAAGGTGTGTTTATGTTAGCATGGAAAAGAAATTTAAATGGAATTACCGGTCCATAAAATCAATACAATGTCTAGAGAAACTGAATTAGCAATGTTGTTTTGTATACAGTATTGAGAAATCTGTATAACTTTTACATTTGAATGATTTTTAAATGCTTAATAAAAATGAAAATATAAGTGCCTTAAATTTTTTATCCTTTCAATAGTATGTACTATGTGGGAATATGTATATTTATTGAAATATTGGTTTTTCCCTAAACTATTGCACAATAAACGTAACAGTTCATCAGAGTAGAACTCAAGTCTAGTCATTCATTGACAGGGCTAATCAAAATATGTACACACAAATCTAGAGAAAAAGACTGTCAGAAAGAGGTAAAGAAGTTTTTGAAAAACATAAATACTAGTAGTTGTAGATAATTGATAATTTGACTGAAAGTCATGTTTTACTGACATTGTCTGTTTATTTACAGATTTCTCAGCATTTTTCCCAACAGCCATCAAAAAAGAAAAAAGGTATGTGGAATGTGCTTTTCCAAAATAGGTTTTACAGGCCCTTAAAAAATCGACTGCTACTGCGTATGAATGACCACTGGGAAAATGGTTTTTAAGGGATTTTTTTTCAATACAAAGCAGTGTATTTAAGAAACAATTCATTGAGGAATAAATACATGTACATGTATATATACAAAAACTGTATTGCCAAGAATAAAATATGTTGTATAAAGGGTAAATATATGATAAAATCATTATGTAATCTTCAAGCAATCATGCCCCAATTAAATCCATATATTTCTATTCCAAGGGGACAAATGAAATAAAAAGGAATTTTTAATGAGATTTACCAATAAATGCCTAATCTTACAACACCGTCAAAAACAAAGTGTTGCATGCATGTCATAAAATATGTAATTTGCATGATAACTGCTCCAAAGGGAACATACATGTATTATCATGTACATTTATCATGCTCATGTTATGCCATTTTGATCCAGTGACTACAGTATGTGCAGGCATATTTGTTTTTTATATACCTACATATTAACATATCTATAAAGGAAAGGATTTAATAAAACTATTGATATTGCATAATTGTCTTTGTGAGAATTTCTCCATTGAAAGCACATTCAGATATAATTTTTCAATAACCAGTCCATGGGTGAAAGTTGTCAGAGAATTGATTGATTTCCTAATTTAAAATTGTTAGGACTTGTGGACTAAACAGTTAGAACTAGACTATCAATACCTATGTGGATTGCTAGTTTTCCTACTGAAGGTGGGGGTTTTCCCCAGGTACTCTGGCTTCCTCCCCCTCCCCTCCCCCCAATAAAAACTCGATGCCATGATATAGCTAAAAAAATTGCTAAAAGTGGCATTAAACAACATTCAAACAAACAAAATCAGTGCCCATGCTGTTTGCTAATTGTTATATATCTCTTAGGTACAAATAAAAAGACTGGTAAACAAAAATCAGCTACTCCTAGAAAAAGAGCTCAAAGTGCTCCACCGGCCAAAGTTGGTCGAGATCTGTGGATCAATGCAGTGAAGAAAAGGCAAACACAAACACTTGTTAGAAGCAGACCAGAAAGTCCACGTCATAAAACTTCCACAGAATACTGGGTTGATACTCTCAGGAAAACAGGGATTGGTAAATATGCTAAAATATCATGTTTTCTTAAATTATTTGTAATAAATTTGTTATTTGTAATTACATTTTGTACTTTTAACTGCTACTTATCTGCATAGAAATTTTTAAAGGAGACTGGCAAAGTTAATTTAGTTGAATTTTCTATTTTGTTTGTCATGATTGCAAATAGAAAATCAGGTTCTGTTTCATAAATAACTCAATTTATTCTAATTATTGGAATGATTGGTCATGGTAACAAGACAGCATAGCTTCTATGCACACACAAACACAATGGCCAGCTGTATTTATTTCAATTTTTATTGTTTCTAATATATGTTTCTTCAAATTAACATTTAACAGGATTCTAAAAATATGCTGGGACCAATTATTTCAGACCTCTGTTAACCTCATTCCTATCTAAACTCTGAAAATTTTAAGTTAAATGCATCATAAAAGTTTCGCAGTTCAGTCATTTGAGTCACCGTTTTAAAATCTTGTTCACGACCTTGAATTTCAAGTATTTCCATATTGTAATCAACAAATCTTACAAATAAAGTAAACAGCAGCAAAATAGAAGGAGTATGATGTTATAAACCCCTTTGGTGTTTTTTTAAAACTCTCTTGTATTAGGTAAGGTGCATACTGGAGATATATGTTTAACTATCCAGCATGTCCAGTGTGAAGTATGGTTGAATCCATTTACAAAAAGTAGTCTAGCGGTTATGATCAATATTTTTACAAAATAAGAGGTAGTACCGTACAATTCGTATGTGCAGCGGGACATTGATGGTCTCCTACTGTGAACCAGTGAAAAAAACCTTAATCCAACTTGAGCTGGAGTATACCTGCGAATAATGGTTCTGTTATCCTTTAATTATAGGGAGAAGTACTGAGAGTATTGGTATGAACACATTCTCTGGGAAACGCCCACGAGAACAAGATATGGCCTACCTCAGTACTTCATCATACCTAAGACAAATGGTAGGCACAGAGAAACCACAGAAATATGGTGATCCTACAAGTATGTATTACAAATAAGGTCTGGCTCATTGAAATATCATTTGTAGCCTTCTGTTTTTCAGGAAGTAAGTTACTGTTTGTACAATTATTTTCATAAATGATGCTCAAATTTTAAAGTTACAGATTTAAAGTAACTGATTTTTTGTCCTGATACAGTATTTATGTTAAGAAAGAATGACCACAGATTAAAATAACCAAAAAAAGAATAGCAATATTAACATCTTTTTTTAGAATTAGTGTGCACATGTTGTTTGTTTGTTTGAGGTCTTTTTTGCCTGAAAAACAAGAAGTGCAAAAAGATAGCTTTAAATGATTTAGTGTCATATTTTAAAATCTTTGATTGTTAATTATTGTTATTTTCAGCAAAGCCCCCATTAGGAACTCCTGCATATAAAACACCAGAAGAATATTATGATCAGGTTCTTGAACTAAAAAAGGTAGGTATAAAAGTAAATATCAACTATTTTAGTTATTCTGGGGCCTAAGTGGCTGAGTGGTAAGTCATCTATTACTGATTTACATTGAGGTTGTCGGTTCAAATCTAACTTTGGGCAGGGTGTCCTCAACTCCAATCACAAGGATGCCAGTATTTCTACTGAAGGTCAGGGGATTTAACAGTATACTTACACTATATTCCCAGTAATAACTGGATGTCATGATACAGATGAAATATCGCTGAAAGTGGCATTAAACCTTGTTCAAACATACATTATTCTGAAGTACATGTACTTAAATACAAACACTAACATGAAAAAACATCTTCGTTTCCATCAAGCTCTCAATTTGTTCATCTTAAGATAATGGCAGCCATAACATGGCTGACATATGCTTATTTTGAAACAATTCTTCAGTTAGTGTTCAAAGCATCATCATACACAATAAGCAGATTAAAATACATTAAATTAATATTAGAGTAACATTTTTTACAGTAACTAAAACAAATATTTTACAACAAATTGTCGTTAGGACATTAAAACAAAATGTATCATGTTATTTTATTGTTTCAGGTTATTCAAGGTCTAAATCAGGAAAAAGATGTTTTTAAGGCTAAAATAAGAAGAATTGAAGAAGATAATATTAAAAAGGCATGTTACATATCTAGTTCTTAATTATATTTTTTTAATACTTTAGTAAAATATTAGTGATATTTAAAACTTTCATTGCTGGTAAAATTTTGAAGAGATTTCTAACAATTTCTCTACATAAGTAAACAAGAAGTGATGTTATACATCAGTTAAAAATAAATAATATTTAAGATTGTATTATTGGTAAAGTTTATGCATGTATCCTGAAAAAAGCAGACACATACACAAAATAGTCTCAAACTGAGAAACTATCAAGGCTTAATTGTTTTGGTTTGTTTGTTTTTAGGAAAAAGAAATTGCAGGACTACTTGATCCCAAAAAGGTATTATTTATTGAATTCTTCTTTGATAGCTTCTCGGAATTAATAGTGCTGCATAACCATAATTCTATTTTATATAAAGTTACTGAGAAAAACTATAAAGTCAACAACTTTTCAACAGGTTACAATCAAGCAAAAATCTAAACTATCTAAAAAAGGATGGGCAGAAATGTCACCATTGATCATGAATACATGACGAGACCAAGCAACCATGCAAGTGTGATTTTTTTTTCTATTAAATGTTCACGTTGAATGCAAGGTTATGTCAGACTGGACAAACAGCAAACAGGGTTTCTAAGTTGTTAATGTAGTTAGTCATTTACTACCGGTACTTTCTGTCAACATTCAGGTGGTGGGTTCTTGTCTTACTGCAGGCAAGGTGTGCTTGACTCCAATCTTAATTGACATGGATTGCCCGATTTCAACTGAAGGTGAAGGGTTTTCTCTGTGTACTTATGTTTCCTTCCACACAAAAAACTAGATGTCACAATATAACTAAAAGATTGCTGAAAGTCGTGATAAACACGTTTCAAACAAACCAACAAACAAACAGCAAACAAAAAACTCATTAATTTATATTGTTGAAAATTATCAACTGTTTTCTTAATTGGTTCATACATATGTATTAAGAAACCAATAACGTAGTAGTTAAGATTTTTAACATGTATTATTTCTAGAGCTAATAACGTAGTAGTTAAGATTTTTAACATTTATTACTATTTCTAGAGTGATGACGTGCGACGAACTTTATCATCAAAGCAACAAGATTCTGCATCTGTTATACACAGTCTAAAACAGAAAATACTGAAATTAGAAGTACAGAACAGAGATAGAGAAGCAGTCCTAGTGTAAGTTGTTTTTTACCAACTAAAGTGTAGAATTTGTTCTTGTCTCTGTTTCAAGAATGCTTTACTAAAATGTTAATAAACATGTGATAAAGGCTTTAGGAATACAAATTATTTAAAAATAGAGCTTTTTTCAAAATCCTGTTAATTGACCAAAATTCAGTGTTGTATTTCTATGTGTCCTTGTTAGTATGCTTTTATACATTTTACAGTTTACTTGAACTATGCTGATGCAAGTAGTTGATTTCAGGGTATTTGAATCTTTGATGTATTAGTAACATGAACCTTTGAGTTTTTTTCTGAATTGGCGAACTAATCAAATTTTTATTTTATATTGCAGGAAATTGCAAACAGACCTAAAGACCACAAAAATAGATGAATTGAAACAACAGTTAGAAGTATGTTTTCAAGAAATTGTCAGATTACAGAATTCAACAGAAACTGGTGCTCATAAATCAAGGTAGTTATGCCAACAATTATGGATTCTGTACAATTTTTACGGACTAAGCTCTACAAGTATGGTATTATGGACAACCATCTAGTTTTTTTAATGTATTTACACTGATTTTTTTGGATTGGGACTATTCCCTTACCTTATGTCTCTCATGGTTTTGTTAATTTTGAAATTTTAACAATTCATGAGTTACAAGTCTGTTGGCACCAAGACAGTTAGATAAGTAGACTACACTTATGGTATTATTTTCAGTGTTGAAGCATTTGAAATTTTGTTGTTGTCTTCAAACGAGGTTTAATGTACTTTTACTTTTTGTATTTCTCTAGCTGTATCATGCATGTATCGTTTCCAGCTTTGTTTCCTGTTGTTTCTGGTCAAATGTTTATCACAGAAATTATTATGTTTTTGAACTTTTAAAATGACTAATATTAATAATTAATGTACAAAATCTGTATTTTTGATTTTATTTTGTAACAGCTCTGTAAAAAGTGGTGCAGACAAAAGAATAAAGGCTCTAAATGAAGCCATTATCAGACTTAGTAAAGAAAATGAACAGCTTAAATCAGAGAGCCATGGACTGAAGGAGGATCTCAATCGCCAGATAGATGAAAAAGATATTAATGGTAAAATCTTATAAAAAAACATTGCTATTAATTTGACACATAAAAAGTTTTTAGATTCCTGTGGCTTCATAAATAAGTCTTTTGAATGTTCATTAAAATTTAAAATAATAAATAGTACAAGGCAGTGTAGGGGTAAAGGTAGGTAGATCATTTACAATTAACCATCGGTTAGTCTTCTTCAAGATTGCAAGTTCGAGCCTGATTTTGGGCAGTCTTTACTGGACTCTAGTTTTAATTGACACCTATTGTCGGTTTTCCTTGCAGGCGGTTGGGGTTTTCTCCATGTGTTAGGCTTCCATTGGTACTTAAAACTTTACAACATAATATATCTCACAAATTCCTGAAAGTGGCACTAAAATTCTATAACAAATTCCAAACAAACAAACAATCAAAAGTAGTAAATCAGCAACTGATACTTATGGATACAGGTCATACAACAGGAACTGTTCAATTATCTTCAGAATTTTACAGTTTTGTTGATTTCTTGCTACTGGTTAATGTTAAATACAGGTTGTCATTTTAGTATATGATAATAATGCTGTGGGATTTCCATGATAATTGTTTATCAGATGGTATAAAATCAAAGATATTGATACATTTTTGGAATTATAGTTAAAAATGGTTCAATAATCAAAATATTAATTTTTATTAATGTTACATCCTTTTTAGTAAAACAAAAAAAATATTTCAGGTGACTATCAAGACATGAATAGGAAACAGTTACTTGCACTTGTAAGAAAACTGGAAAAGGTATGTAACAGAATTGTTTTGTATATTATATTATTACAAAACAGTACATTGTCAGGAACTATATATTTTAGTTTGCATGAGCTTTAGAAAGAAGTTTTTTTTCCTACCGCAGGTTGTGGTTTTCTCAGAGTACTGGACGCTGTGATATATCTGAAAAATTGCTGAAATTGGCCTTAAACACCATTAAACAAACATAGAAACAGTTTTACAGAGTATAAAGTCTCAGAATGTAACAAATATTTATATATTTTAACAATTTAATGAATTATGTTGATACTGTATACTTGTGAATCCTCAAAATTAGTCAGTGTGAAAAATAAGATTCAAGAAGCAGTGGAATCACATATGACAACGGCCTCATAATTATTTTTGTATAGGGGAAACTATTGACATTTTTTGCTCTCACTTAGGCACCAAGTTTCGTTGAGTAATGAGATACCCCTCAAAACGACTGGAATAATTTCACGTATATCACATTAAATTTTTGGGGTGCCATGTCAGATAGAATTTTTTGCAAATTTAGAAAATCCGAAGGGTACTCATGGAAACTCCCTTACACCCATAAAATAGTCCAGAAATAGGCTTTGAACAATCAGATAAAAAAATACCCAATACATTTAATAAATTATCTGAATAAATTTATTTATAAATTCTATATGAAACTGCTTTTTAAATACAGCTCCAATATTAAAATTCCATTGAATAATAAATCCACTGTCTATGCTACAGTTTGGCGCAGTCAAATATCAAAATAAGAACTATTTTCCTCTCCCTCAGTCAAAGTTCATTTACAGAGCCGTTGTCAAATTGAAAACAAAATTTTCAATTTTCACACTTTTTACTGTATTTTATTTTTGTTCCCCATATTACGAGCAAATCTACCAAGTTTCATCTCATTCCGAAATAAAATAAAGCCGTTTCAACCTGTTTTATGAACAAACTTTAACGCTTTCAATTGTTCAACTCAACACTTGATTTAAAAAAAAATCAACAATTTTCATGTGTCATTATATCTATAGCTGGATGATAAGTTTTCGCTTTCGCAACCTATATATATGTCATAATAAACCATAGGAAGGCTATATCTTTAAATAATATCAAGACTGAATTCCAAAGTTATAAAAATTTTACCTTTTTAAGAAGAAAAATGGGCACATTACTTATCTTTTAGAACAAATTTTTACATTTACTTTCTAATTTTTGTATTAATTTCACAATCAAACATTCTTAAACAGTACTCAATATATAAATAAAATAATTATGGTTCAGAAATGGTTGTACATTTGTATTTACTAAAATTCAACTGATTATTAATAGGTTAATAGCAATATTTCCAAAGAAGTTTCTTAAAAAAGAGATTTACACAGCCAGGAGTTTTGAAGCACCCTTTATGACATCATGCAAACTGCTATGATGTTGTAACCATATATTGTAAACAAGTAAACATCAATACAAGAATTTGAAATAAATGGTGAAAGCAAAAAAACATGTTTTTAAAATTAGTAACCGAGTGCATTTATTGTGTACAAGGTGCATGGTTACCAAATGAAACCACTCCACCTACTGATATGTCACTTTTATATATATATGTGCATATCCTGGCTTTTTTCCATCTACATGTGCACCCCCCCCCCCCCCACAAACAATGTTTAAGCTATCTTTGTAATCTCACAAAGACATTTCTGTGATTGTATTTCTAAAATAGGAATCGGATTATTATCTTCTAATTTTGTTCTTTCAATATGGATCAATTTTATATATTTACAATAAAAGCTTCATTTTATAGTTTGTTTACATTCTTCAGTGCCTACAATTATCTCCCTTGGTTGACAAGGTTTTAACTCTATTAGTGTCTATTTTGTTAATTGCTAAAAGGTAGAAATATGAATGTTAATTACAAGTGTTTCCCCTTGGTAAAATTAAGCATTTGAGGAAAAATGCTGGATTTAAATACATCTTGTACAAATGGTCATGCAATCATAATTTGTTTGGGGGGAAAATTGCGTGCTAGATTATGACCCGACTCTATCTGTTGCTACTGGATCAGTTTTTCAGACAAAAATTAATGATATAAATAAAATACAAACCATATTTTACTGGCTTTGCATGCTTTTTGGGTAAACAGTATCATGGATTTGGTTGAAAGTACATTTGTGAGCAATATCATATAGAACCTTTTCTCGCAGATTTCCCATGCACTATGTTTTGCTGTTCTAAAGGGTTGAAGTACACACAGGTATTTTTTTTTTGGTTTAGTTCAAAGTTAAATTTATTTGGTTGCAATAGTGTTTAATAACTAAATTAGTTTTCGCTTCTATTTTCCATTGAGTAACTTAGCAATTTTTTCTTAAATTCTTTGTTGTTTCTGTCTACAAGGAAATCTGACAATTTTATGCCATTCAAGGCCATGTAACTTACTGTTTAAAACCATAAATTTTAATGTTTTTGAGTAAAATTTAGACAGAAAGATGTATTTTTTAATTGTTTACTGTTATCTGACAGAATAAAGTGAAAGTTACTGCATTATAGCTGCAGTGGTTGAACTAATAACATCATTGACATACAAACTTTTAGACAACAAAGTAAAAATTCAACACTTCAACTTGACAACGGCCTCTTAATTTTTTTTGTATAGGGGAAACTATTGACATTTTTTGCTCTCACTTAGGCACCAAGTTTCGTTGAGTAATGAGAGACCCCTCAAAACGACCGGAATAATTTCACGTATATCACATTAAATTTTCGGGGTGCCATGTCAGATAAAATTTTTTGCAAATTTAGAAATCCGAAGGGTACTCATGGAAACTCCCTTACACCCATAAAATAGTCCAGAAATAGGCTTTGAACAATCAGATAAAAAAATACCCAATACATTTAATAAATTATCTGAATAAATTTATTTATAAATTCTATATGAAACTGCTTTTTAAATACAGCTCCAATATTAAAATTCCATTGAATAATAAATCCACTGTCTATGCTACAGTTTGGCGCAGTCAAATATCAAAATAAGAACTATTTTCCTCTCCCTCAGTCAAAGTTCATTTACAGAGCCGTTGTCATATGCCTGAATGGCTTTGGTACTTATATAGCCATTGGGGTTGAAAGTTCAAGTGTTACATCCTGCAAGTTTTACTTGATTATACCCTTTTTTGACAAGGATTACCAGTTTTTATGGAAAATTTTGGGGTTTTTTATTGGGTACTCAGACTCCCCTCCCCCTTCTAAATGAAAAACTTTGTGTTATGACATAGCTGAAAAATTGCCGAAAGTAGCATGAATCTTTAATTTAAAACACACAAAGTACTACAAACAATCAATACTGCTACCATTTTCAATTGTGGGAATAGGATGTAAAGAAGTTAAAGATTCAGTTAAGAAGGCTAAACAAAGGCTAAACTTTGTTTAGCATCTAAATGTGGATATGAGGAGAAAATATAGATGCAGTAACTGTACATCACACGAATTAAGTCTATGCATAAACCTGCTATTAAAAGTTCTTATTCTGTATAGAAGTTGATAATCTTAAACAATATACATTTTTAAATGAAACTATTTTTCAGCAAAAGTCGAAAAAAGAGCCATCATATACAGCAGATGTTCAGGGTATGTATTATTGTATGACATCATATATGTATGTTGAGTGATATTTTGTTTTTATTTACCCATTCTGATTTTTCTTGTTATGTCATGATAAAAACCTTCTTACTTGCTTAATTGTTGATGATTTTCCTATTTGTGTATTAGTAATATCAGTATATAAATGTTGATCAGTAAAATTGTGTGACTGGTTACGCGCCAGTTAAATAGTTTGACTGGTTACTAGCCATGGGGTTAATTCCCCTGTTTTTGTCCTTTCTGTTGTTTTTTCTTGAAGTTTTCATGATTTGGTTTCCTGTCTTTGACTGATTCATCAAAATTGTAAGATTATTGTTTGGTATTTATCAGAGAGTTTGGTATTTTTATCCAGATGAGGTATCCTTATCTTAACCCTAAAGTAAGATAAGAATTCCATGCTCCTTTTTCCCATAAATGTATTGTGCCGTCACCTGCTGGTTTAACACAAAATATTTGCTTTTGTTGAGTTTGTTTACTTTGACAAAATATTAACATGAAAACAACGGATCTGTGCTTCCATGACTCAAATTATGCCACAATACCAAATCACATCAAATCAAATAATGTTTACACTACAATGTACATTGTAGACAACATTCGGGTTAGATAACTCTGTTAACATCCTCCTACTCTTGACATAAACAAAACAACACAATTTTTTTTCCTCACCAGAGGGAGGGCAAGATGGAAAATTCTCAGATACCCGCGTAAAACATTTCTTTGGGTCTCCAACTTGGCAGAGTCACATGTGAGACTAGAACTTGGGTATCTGAGATTTTCTCGTCTTGCCCTCGGACTGGTGTTAGATCCTTTATATATCCTCTATTTAATTATATTATTTATATTAGTACACAAAATAAACTAGTGTGAGGATCATTAAGGTTAGCTATTTCTTAATTTCTATGTTTGCTTTATTAGGTAAAATTGCTCTTGAAGGCAGTATGGAAGAAAGGCTTGACCAGTTAGACAAGAGAGAGACAGAACTAATGGACAAAGTCGAAACTCAAAATAGACAGATTAAAAAATTACAGGATGAAAAAAATTCATTATATAGAAAACTGGATGAAAAAGAGTGAGTCTTTTTTTTACCTGAGCAATATTTTAATAAATAATTTGAGATGTTTATTGTTACACTACTCAAATGTTCAGTTAACTTTTGCTTTCAATAAAAGATCTTTTAATTCAAACAACCCAAATTTCTAATAATACTTGAGAGACTCATAGTGCTTTTGGACTTTAAATTATTAAATTCACAGTTGTATTTATAGACTTACATTAAAATTGATTTTTGTTATGGTCTTGTAAATCAAAAACACTTCCACAATCATGAAATTAATCCCTCATAAATCCCTTTAATAAATTGTTTTACTAAACACCAAAATAATGAGGTTATGTTTGTTCTTAATAGGTTATAAACAAATCAACAAATGAAGAAAAATACAAGTAAATGTAAATTCTATGTCAAGGGCAAAATCTTTTTTTAGTGATACATCTAAATCTGATAAATAAATTGCAAATTTAAAAAATATGTTTATCATAAAAGAAGTCTGGGCGGGGATCAGGTTTGTGTTCAGCTACCTTTATATATAGCTGTGTACAGTCAGTTTACAAAATGAAATTGACATCTTTAAAAATTCGGAAAGTGACAGAAACATCTGTTTCATATAATATATCTATATCATAGCAATTAACAAGGGATTTTTAATTACAGGGCAATAATAAAAGAATTAGAAGAACAGACACCTGGACGAAGTCCACGCAGGTCACCATCTACGTAAGTAAAGAATAGATCTACTTTCTGTTTCAAATTTAATAAATAGATATGGTTGTTAACTTTATTGCTGAAGTCGATTGTTATGTAAGTAGTCAGACTTGTTATTTGTAACATCATCAATGCTTCAAGTCTTTGTAATTAAGATAACAGAAAAAAGAATTGAAATGAGTTTTTAAATGAAGGAAAAGATAAATAAATATAGGATTTTACATCGGTACGAGTAGGTTATCAGATTTATACAATCCATATAAGTAAAATTCCATAATTTAACTAGCGAGATTGGAGAAATCTGATCATCTGAGAGTACTTATGAAAGATTTTGTTTCAAAAGAAATTAAATTTGAAATAAAATACAAATCTTTCCAACCCCAATTTTATGGCCATTACTTAAATATGCGGTAAATGAAAGTTGTTTTGTTTATGATGTCATTATTCATGACATTAATATTTAAAACCAATCAACAGATGAGAACCACATATACACTCACTAGTGACCAGAATTTTTTTTCCACACCAGTCAAGCGGTTTCAATTTTACACAAAAAGAGAATTTGGTTTCCTTTATTTGAATTGGGTAAAAATGCAAATATACAGTTTCTCTGTAGCCGTGTAAGGGTCATATTGTTAAGTGTGTCAGTTTTGTTGGTGCTTAGGTTAAACTACTACTAAGGTGACAATGATAACTTTTTGTGAAACAGTTGCTAATATTAACACAATGTGCTATACACAATCATAACAAAACAATACAATGTACTTCAATCAGGCCAGGAAGACCGCCAACAGGTAAAGAAAGACCATTGAGTGGCAGAAGTGATCGCAGTGGACATGGCGAACGTCCATCAAGTGTAAGAGGAGAAAGACCACAGAGTCATCGAAGTGTTAGAAGTGAGAGACCAGCCAGCAGTCGAAGTGATCGTAATGATCGAGAACAACAGGTATTTTATTTTAGTATAAATTACAAGATTCCACAAAGTAGGGTCATTAACATTATGTTAATTTCAAGTATCTTTCCATAGTAACAGCTGTTTTTTTATTGCTTATGTAAATATTTTCTTTTACTTGCTGCATTTTTCTCTCTGTGGGTAGAACTGGTTCAAAACAATTTTTAAAATAGCAGTCGGCCCAATGAAAAATATTTACTGTGTTCTGGTCAAACTCGTGTCAGTGAAATGCAGACATATATCTTATGATCAAGTGCTACACAGACTTGTTAACACCATTTTTGATAAAATTTCTGATACAAAATTCAGGGATACATATCGTAATATTTTAAGACTAATGTGAAGACCCATTGTTTGAAGACTGGTGGTAAATTATCATAGTTCTGTATTTGGCTTTAATTAGCAACCTATCTGAGAAACCAGTAATATTTAAAGATAGAAAAATCTATCTCTTTAAAGAGGTTTGTTGGATTTTCAATGATGACAGATGTGTATTGTTGTTCAATACGCTGTCATCTCCTGGTTCCTGTTAAATACTAGAAGTAAAGAAAAAAATCAACAAAAATGCTACAGTTCTTTGCATTTTTATACTTTGTGAAAAAAATAGGACAAGATGCAAAATTTACGACAGATAAATGCAGCCAAAACAATACAGAAGAATTGGCGATCTCATAAACAGGAAATTGAAAAACAAAAGGAAATTGAACGACAAATGCAAATTGAAAGGCAGATACACATGGAACGTCAATTACAGTTAGAAAAACAACGTCAAAAACAATTAGAAAAACAAAAGGAAATTGAAAAACAGATAGAAATTCAGAGACAGATGGAAAAACAGCTAGAAGTACAAAAGCAAACTGAAATTGAAAAACAAAGACTGTTTGAAAAAGAAAGAAGCGTAAGATGTGTGGAGTTGTGTAAAATCTGCTAGTGGCATGCTTCATGACTTGTGCATGGCTGAGATTTTTAAAACCAACTGGGGGTTATAAGGCTTGCTGATCTTTTCTTTTTGTTAGGTGGGGCAAGGTTTCCTGTTGGATGAAACATCGTCTTGGTTAAAAGGTTGCACCATGTCTGAGAATACTGTTTGAAAATGTAATTGTTTAAGCATCGTTGGAGTATTTTTGTTTTTATGTAATATTCACACCTTTACAGCACAAAGCATAGGTGTTCCACATATGCATATAGAAATTTTGTTGTCAATTTCATTTTATAATGCACTGTGATTGTTTGTTTGTTTGTTTGAATGGTGCTTAATGACACTTTGAACAATTTTTCAGCTATATCATGTCATCCAGTTTTTATTGGGGGAGGAAACCAAATTATCCAGATAAAACCCCCCAACCTTCACTAAGAAAACTGGATAATGCACTATGAATGCCTTGCATCTCAACATTATAATTGGTTTTGTTTTATTGCAATGATCTTATTTAAAATAACAAGACTTAAGTTACAGTTGGAAAAAAAGTGTAGCATTTAATACTGATTTTAATTGGATTGATATAATTTTTATAACTGAATGCTTTTAATAAACTTCTGCTTTAAAATAGATAATCTAGCATGAGGCTGCTAACACATTGAGAATTGCTTAATTGTCGTTCAGATCCTTTGCTTCATGCATCTAGGAGCTCTTTTTCTATTTACTCTATTGATTATATCTACAGAAAATGGCTGTTTAAAATCTGCTGTAAGGTTGAATTATTTTATCCCTTACTTCATGCATCTAGTAACTCTTTTCCTGTTTAACTGTTGATTGAATCTGAAAAAGACCAACATGTTGTTGAATGTTTAATGGAAGAAATTATTTTCTCTCACAAGAATGTACAGAACCAGTATTACAGTTGAATTATTTAATAATTATAGCATATGTTTGTTTAGTTGATGATGTAAGTCAGGAGCTTAAAGTTTAAGCATTTTTACAATTATTAAAAATTTTGAAAATTACCATTAGTACACATGAATTAAGAAGCTGCAAGTGTGACATTAAAATGAGTATGACTATGTAAAAAAAGAACTAGGTGAGGCTTTAATTGCAACATCATATAAAAGTTATAAATGTCTTATTGTTCTCAGCTCATAGCTTCAACCTGATGTGCTGATGATAAAATTCTTGCTTCAAAATTCTTCAGTTCCATATATAATTGGGTTAGGAGACATACATATATGTGTATTTCCTTTAAAAAAAATGTTTTTTTTTCGTGAACAGGAAAAACTTGAAAGATTGAGGGAAACCCATGCAGCAAAGAAAATTCAGAGAGGATGGAGGTCTCATCACAACAAGGAGGAAAGGGAACAAGAGGTTAGTTTGTGATAATAAATGTACATATATAACTTTAGTATTGATATCTTTCATTAATTGTGAAAACTGAAGCACCTATCAAAAGAACAGGTTCAATAAACTTTTTTTCCCTGGCATTGGGTATCCTTGATTGGACACAATATACAGATGCATCACCAATGTTCAAGATGTTTAATTCATGTTCCCTCCAGCTTCCTCCACCAATAAAAACTGGACACCACAATAGAGCTGAAATATTGTTGAAAGTAGCATTAAACACCATTTAAACAAACAATCAGTTGTCCCATGTGATTCCATGTGTCAAGTTCCTTACAAGTCCATGTACATGTTAGCAGCTGCACAGCTTAACTTTTCTGAAACTACTCTTCGTTTTCTTGCAGGAATCTTACAATTCTAATTTCTTAATCTATCCTATTCTTCCATTTGCTAACTTATCCTCATCCTGAACAGTGGCATAGTGTGCCAAAAGCTAGTAAGGCTTCTGTCTTAGATGGTACTAGGTGTGGGGGGGGGGGGGATGGTGGTCAAATTTTGTGAAAAAAATTGAAATTAAAAATGTTAATTCAACCGTAATTGACCTCATATAGTTTCCTCTTATAAATTTTGGAGCAGCAGATCAACTAAGAACCACGGGCAGTAAAAGTACCCTAATACACTGATCCTGAATATAGCTGATCGATATATTGCTCCTAGGATGTTTCACATCTATCACTATGTTTTCAAACTATGTGGTTAATTAAATTTTCAGGAGCATGTTCAGAAGTTTAAAGAGAACAGAGCAGCAAAGAAAATACAAAGGGAATGGATGGGGTACAAACACCGTAAATATGAGGCCGAGTATGATGAGGTAAAATTCTTTATTTTAATTCTGTTAATAATTAAGTAGAAGTTATTCTATAGAACAAGGCATGTGATGATTTTCTTGGTAAATACAAAATCCAAAAAATAGGCAGAAATTTTACTACAATATTTTTGTGGTTATTGAATATGGTTATCATAAATATTAATTCAGTGAAAAGGGACTACAAAAAACTGCAAGAAATGGTGTTACAGTGTGATACAATTTACTGTAATGTTAAGGAAAGATATCACATGACCAAGAGGAAAGTAGCAAGAAATCGGACCAAACAACAAGAGCCTAAAGTCAAGGGACGATAACAAATCAATAGACAAACATATCCAACATGAAACAAAAACCAATAACACAAAAAACAGAAAGTCAGTAGCCCGAACCCAGTAAAAACTATGGGTGCACTGAGGTGTTATATGATAAGAGAAAATGAAAATTTAACTAGTTTGTTTTCTAGCATTTCCACACAATGATTGTCTTTTTTAATGTGACATTGAATCCTTAAATTAGAAATCAGTACAACTTAAAACACTTTTATGATTTCAGGCAGCAGACACTATCACAGCAGCTTTAAAAGGTCACCAGTCACGTCAGGCTAAACTTCATCGTTTTCAATATTACGATGAGACAGAATCAGAGGATGACTCAGTGACAGAGGCTACGGATGTTATCTTTTCCAGTCTTAAAGGTCATCAGAACAGGAAAAACAAAATGAAGACAATGAGGTAAACAATTTATGCTAATTAGGCTATTCCATTGAGCTAACTGTGGTTTTCTTTTGATCAACAACCAACAGTTTAATCATACCCAATACCAAGAGGAAAAGCTATATCTCTTACACTCCTGGTAAATTAATTTTATAGGAAAAGCCTCATTGATACATTTAAATAACTAAAATTTTTAACACACATTTTAAACATAGAATAAGTTGAAAAAATTTTCATAGGAACGACTTGGCAAATGCTTGCATTTGTTTTGTAGCAAGTTTGTTGGCATCATATTTATTTGTTCATACCATTTGAGTACGGGGGACATTGTTTATCTATGACACAATTTTGACAGGATTAATTTTTTAATTCTTCATCTACAGTCGAACTTCGATGGCTCGAACTCAAGGATCTGACAAAAATAGTTCGAGAAATTGGGAGTTCGAGAAACTGGGGCTTGTGATGTCCGGAAATGATTCATGTGCAAACTGGAATCGATATCGGTTTATATTCCTGTGTAATGTGGGATTAATAAAATTGTGTTTCTTCATTGCATTTCATCTATAAATCTTATTTTTAAGTACATATTTTTGTTTTTATTAAATTAGAATGTTAACTGTTATATTTCTTGTTTAATTTTGTGCACGAGGATTGATAAGTATTATTGCATTATGTAATTGTGTCAATGACCTCGATTCGGATTTGATAGCAATTTATTGGCGCATATTTTAATAAATTAAAACCTATTTCAACAAATTTGCCTACAAAGGCGTACATAAATACAAATTGGTGACATTAGGTTAATTATTAGGGATTATATCATTAAAGATCAAGCTTGCCATTTTACAGGTATGGCTTCGATCTTTACAACTTTTACGACCAATTAGTAGTCATGCACTGCTGATTTAGTTCGAGAAATCGGTGTTCAAGAAATTGAAGTAATTTTAACATTGATTATATTGGGTGAAAGTTCCATACTTTGATAGGTGTTCGAGAAATCCCCCGAGTTCGAGCTACTGAAGTTCGACTGTACTTATAAAGAGGTTTCAGTAATGTTTGAACATATTGTTCTTTAGACAACTACTAGATTCTAGATGCATATTAGAACAAGAAGTGGGAAATGGGATATTTTTATATTAAGTATGGAATGCATAAGGCATTGGATTTTACATATAGTCGAACTTCGATGGCTCGAACTCAAGGATCTGACAAAAATAGTTCGAGAAATTGGGAGTTCGAGAAACTGGGGCTTGTGATGTCCGGAAATGATTCCTGTGCAATAATACTTATCAATCCTCGTGCACAAAATTACCTAATAAAAACTTTATATTTTGTTTTTGTATATGAAGTAAAATATTACCATGTGCAAATTTTGGTAGAAAGTTATTTTTTATTCCATTGCCTTTAAAGACAAATAAAAAATCTCAATATTTAATCAAACATTTTTTCAAAAGTTTATATTTTATTTTTAGAAATTTATCAGATGAAGATGAGACTTGGTCCACAAGTGGCAGACGGACACCAAAGTTAAGACAAACAACTCCTCCAAGCAGACAAACCACTCCTCCAAGCAGAATGAGACCAGGTTCATCCCATTCAAGAGCAAGTAATTCTTCTCAGGTAAATATACACAAATATAATAGATTGCATATTTTTTATGCGAGTTTTTGTCTCGCCTGCGACGAAAGTCGCTGGAGGCGCGACATATGTATGGGAATCCGGCGGCGGCGGCAACGTAAACACTTGACATCTTGCTTCATATCTTTGTAAGCCCAAGCCCTAGGTCCATCAAATTTGGTCCAGAGGTAGCTTATGATGAGTACTTGCCAGTCAGTCACCTGTCACCTGACCTTGACCTCAAGTTTTTGGGTTATGACAGTTCCTCTGTAACTACACATGGTAGGATGACAATATTTGGTGTATAGGTTGCTGATGACTAGTACATGACTGTCTGGTAGGTGTCACCTGACCTTGACCTCAATTTCACGGTCCAGCGACTACGTTAAAGTTTTTGGGTTACGACAGTTCCTCTGTAACTACGAATGGTAGGATGACAATATTTGGTGTATAGGTTGCTGATGACTAGTACATGACTGTCTGGTAGGTGTCACCTGACCTTGACCTCAATTTCACGGTCCAGCGACTACGTTAAAGTTTTTGGGTTACGACAGTTCCTCTGTAACTATGCATGGTAGGATGACAATATTTGGTGTATAGGTTGCTGATGACTAGTACATGACTGTCTGGTAGGTGTCACCTGACCTTGACCTCAATTTCACAGTCCAGCGACTACATTAAAGCTTTTGGGTTACGACAGTTCCTCTGTAACTACACATGGTAGGATGACAATATTTGGTGTCTAGGTTGCTGATGACTAGTACATGACTGTCTGGTAGGTGTCACCTGACCTTGACCTAAATTTCACGGTCCAGCGACTACGTTAAAGTTTTTGGGTTACGACAGTTCCTCTGTAACTATGCATGGTAGGATGACAATATTTGGTGTATAGGTTGCTGATGACTAGTACATGACTGTCTGGTAGGTGTCACCTGACCTTGACCTCAATTTCACAGTCCAGCGACTACATTAAAGCTTTTGGGTTACGACAGTTCCTCTGTAACTACACATGGTAGGATGACAATATTTGGTGTATAGGTTGCTGATGACTAGTACATGACTGTCTGGTAGGTGTCACCTGACCTTGACCTCAATTTCACGGTCCAGCGACTAAGTTAAAGTTTTTGGGTTACGACAGTTCCTCTGTAACTATGCATGGTAGGATGACAATATTTGGTGTATAGGTTGCTGATGACTAGTACATGACTGTCTGGTAGGTGTCACCTGACCTTGACCTCAATTTCACAGTCCAGCGACTACATTAAAGCTTTTGGGTTACGACAGTTCCTCTGTAACTACACATGGTAGGATGACAATATTTGGTGTATAGGTTGCTGATGACTAGTACATGACTGTCTGGTAGGTGTCACCTGACCTTGACCTCAATTTCACAGTCCAGCGACTACGTTAAAGTTTTGGGTTATGATAGTTCCTCTGTAACTACGCATGGTAGGATGACAATATTTGGTATATAGGTTGCTGATGAATAGTACATGACTGTCTGGTAGGTTCCACCTGACCTTGACCTCAATTTCACGGTCCAGCGACTACGTTAAAGTTTTTGGGTTACTGCTGTTCCCCTGTAACTATGCAGGGTATGGTGACAATATTTTGTATACAGGCCGCTGCTGATATTTAATGCTATTTTCGTAATGCTTATGACGAAATTTATTTTCGTTACTGATGCAGAATGCAGGCGAGACGTTTTTCTGTGTCCACACTTGTTTTATACTGTTGTGTGTTGCAGTAAAAGCAAATACAACATATCTTAACTTATTCAGCATTGAAAATGAAATCTGTTATTTCCTTTGCTTGCAGTTTTTAAGTTAGTATAACAATTTTATTTTATTCTTGGATTTTTAGTCAATTCTGACTTAAGTCAAATGAGCTTAACTCCAGACTTAATTGGCAACGATTGCAAAATTCCTGTAGAAGTTTGGGATTCTCACCTGGTACACTGGCTCCTTTCCATATGAAACCCTTGTTATTGCTGAAATCAGTGTAAAACAATAACCAAATCTTCAAGAATGTGTAGAATTATATTACAGGATTCTTGATTATCAAAAGAACATGCAATAAAAAAAACAAACACATTTTTTTTTAATGTTACAGAGAAGTGGAAGTGGAACGAAAAAAACCAACTATAGGATGACTTCAGATTATGATGACGATGACGACATTGAAATGTAGACTTTTGTTAAAGACTTGCTCATTTTGTAAAGTAGTGCCAAGTATTTGGAAGAATAGGATTATGAGCTCTCACTTGAGTTATGTAAACATTTTACACTAAAGGGCAAAGTATCGCCACTGTTACCCTCATCCGTCCAGCGACACATATGATTACATTTATAGATATCTGAACAGTACGGACATAGTGTATGTTCATGTTTTTTTTAATATTTAAAAAAAGTTACTATGTCAAAAGCTAGAAATGTATTGCTGTTTTACACACACAAAATGAAATACCTGTTATAGGCAACTAATTGAAACCTTTCATGTGCACCAGTAGTGTTGGTCAGGGTAGGCTGTTTTTAATTGTTATACCCCTGCTTTACTTGGGGGTATATGAGGTGTCCGTTCAGCCGTTAACACTTTCTCTTATCTGCAACTCCTACTACACTACTGAATGGAATTTGATAAAACTTACACAGAATCTTTGTCACATAGTGCCATTGTGCACCTGATATTTAACATTTTGATTGGAATATTTGAGGTTTCCTGTAGAAAAACATGGACTTTGTTATTGACAAAAGTGGGGTATCAATTAGTGAGCATTGCTCACAGAGTTTTTCTAGTTTAAATTACAATATAGCTTGTTATGGTAACTTTACATTTGGCAGGGAAAAGTTGATCATTCATTTATAAATTTTGCTGTAAAAAAAAAGACGGGTACTTTAAAAAAAAAACAAATGCATATAATATATAAACACAAGTGGGGGTTGAGTAAGTGATTATAATTACTTTTAATGTCAATTATAGACTTTGAAGATGACATTTAATTTTAACTAATTTGTATTCTCCATACATGCAAATCCATTTTTATGCATGACTAAGATCTTCTGGCTTCTCCAATGTGGAATATAGGGAAATTTTATCTTAGATTTCATGTCCAATAAAATATATCGTCAAATTTGTTCGATTTTTATCTTTTCTTTTTTCAGAAATTAAACGATGTTGACATACATGAATAATCTCATATTCTTCTTTCAGTTATGACTCTTTGTGATGCAAGGAACTTACATCTAATAAAAATGTTAATAGTTTATTTTGTAACTGCATTTTGACATTTCTGGAAACATATTTGTAATATATAATATTTATTGGTTATGGTATTTTTATTGGTCATAAAAACATTGTGTATAGATATTCATATTACTGTATTATATTTTATTAGGTATAATTTAGACTGATAGTTGAGAGTCCTTTGATATTAGGAATTAGTGCTAGTCTTATTGCAATCCAGAAAATTTTGCTCACTTTTTTGTGATATATATGTATTTAATGTTCATTGTTTTTTTTACACACAGACTTAAAGGGATTTTTATTTTAACCATTCTTAAAAGGAAAAAAACTTGTATATTTTAGTTAAGAAACTAAAGGTTTTTTTTTTAATTTTAATATAAAAAGAAAGGTTACACTGTATTTTTTATGTTTACTTTCCAAAAGATTTGCATAAAAAAAATGTAACATGTCATTATGCATTTATACTAAATTAGAAAGCTGTATTAATTATCCATGTTCATTCATTGAAATTATTGGGTTTTTTTGTTTAAAGGGGGTGGGGTAATCCACTTAAATATATTTGTGGGCATGCTGACCTAAGAGTCAAAGTGTTATATCTGTGATATTTTTTTTGTT
Source organism: Limnoperna fortunei (assembly GCA_944474755.1). Taxonomy (NCBI): domain Eukaryota; kingdom Metazoa; phylum Mollusca; class Bivalvia; order Mytilida; family Modiolidae; genus Limnoperna; species Limnoperna fortunei. Next base: position 67,276,516 of record OX104117.1, read on the forward strand.
TAATTTTCTATCATTTTATTTTTGTAAACATGACTTATCTGTACTAATTTTTTTGTCTGCAAAAATCAAAAACTATTTGATTGTTGCAATATTTATTATTTTATATCTTATTTCTTCTTTTGTACTTATGTTATATACAGACAGGCACATTAGAGAATTATCTTTTTTCCTTTTATGTATGATTATGACCCAGGTGCATTCTTTTCTAACTATATGTGTTAAAGTTGAGAGTAATTCGTCTTGTGCCAAGAAGCATTGTTTCCCATTGTGTGACTAACTCTGGCAATGTAACTTGTCAACACAACCTTGCTAAAAAATCAAAACTTATTTCACTCATCAATCAGTCACTGGATAGTCAGCTCAAATTGAAAATTGCCAGTTTACCCCAGTTAACAGGCTCCCTCAAATTTAATAGAACAAAATGTATTGGTTTGCCAGAACTATAATTGTATTTCTTGGCTCTATTATTTTATCTGTCCATCTTTAGCTAGGAAACTAGACATTTATCTTGATGAATTTCACACATCTGAAATATTTTAAGTCATTTAAGTTTCCGGGAATATTTGCAATTTTTTTAAAATGAATATGGTTTAGAAACTTGAGCATGACCAACACTTTTCTGTGCTAAAAAGTCTAATCTTATAAAGTTCATAGTTCATGTGTAACAATGTTTAAGTTACATCTGTTTTCATGTATGTAAGTTATTTTTGTATTGTCAAACTCTTGTTACATGCTATGTATATTTACATCTACATGTGTTGTAGGTTGTATAATGTAAGAGGGAAAACATTCCAGATTAAAGAGTAGATTTTTATTTTTATTTTGTCTTGAAACTAAATGACATGTCACTCACACATTTTTTTCCCCAAACTACAAAATATTAAATAAAATGAAGTTGTTCTGGCCATAGCTTTACCAGTAATGCTTGATGAACAATGAATGTCATTATGATTGTTTTGTTTTATGCTAAGTTAGCATTAATTTCTTAGTATTTCAGGATAAGATCAAGGTTACTTTATTTGAGTCTAAGCGTATGCTGTATTTGTTTACAGTATATCGATTTATTCAAAATGTTTAAGGATGGCCATTATTTGTCCATGAATTCGAACTGCTAAGATTTATAGGATTGAATAATGAGATTATAAAATTAAATCCTTCACTTCTTCCATCTTTGTACTGACACAGCCTGAAAGATTTAACAACCTTGCCTAAAAGATCACTTCAGTGGACGGTGAATACAGTATTCTCATGTCGTAATATACCCTGTAGATTTCTCAAATTAATTCCTGACAAATTTTAAATGATTAAATTTTATTTAAATTAATTTTTATTAGTTGTAATCAAATATAGTGTGGTCTATAATAGGATAAGCTGACTGATTATGGTTAATTATCCTAGATTATGCATAAAATGTCTATGGGACACGACAGCCCTTTTTTATCCATAACTTACAATTTGTAGCTTACCATAAAGTAGCATACAATATTCATATTTATTAGGGCCCGCCACTTTGTGGCGGATGCCCTATAATGATCAGTCTGTCCGTCCGTCTGTCAGAAACTTATCGTGTCCAGGCTGTAACTTTTTTATCTTTTGAGGTAGGCTTTTGATATTTGGAATGTGGGTAGATAAAATCAAGGCGATGTGTCGCATAGCGTGGTTGATCACCTTTGACCTTGAACTTTGACCTAAGGTCACATTATTGCTTTCTGAATGACAAATTCATGTCCTTGCTGTAACTTTTTTATCTTTTGAGGTAGGCTTTTGATTTTTGGAATGTAGGTAGATAATATCAAGGCGATGTGTCTCATACCATGGTTGTTGATCTTTGACCTTGAACTTTGACCTAAGGTCACATTATTTCTTTCTGAATGACAAATTAATGTCCTGGCTGTAACTTTTTTATCTTTCGAGGTAGGCGTTTGATATTTGGAATGTGGGTAGATAATATCAAGGCGATGTGTCACATACCATGGTTGATGACCTTTGACCTTGACCTTAAGGTCGGTGGGGCCCACATAGATGGTTACCATCTCACTGATATCTAGTGACTCATAATAAATTTAGATAAATAATTTCAGCAAGTCAGCTTATTACATGTTAATAGATATAAGATATGTTTACTGAATGATAATCATAGATCAAATGATTTATCATAAAGGAAGCTGGCATATAGTGTCTTGAATACAACAGAGCGTTAGACAAAAATTCAAGACAAACAGTCCTGTAATACAAGACAAACATGCAGCCCCTGTAATACAAGACAAACATCATGTCCCTGTAATACTAGACAAACATACAGTCCCTGTAATACAAGACAAACATGAAGTCCCTGTAATAGAAGACATACAGTCCCTGTAATACAAGACAACCATACAGTCCCTGTAATACAAGACAAACATACAGTCCCTGTATTACAAGACAAATATACAGTTCCTGTAATACAAGACAAACATACAGTCCCTGCAATAGAAGACAAAAATACAGTCCCTCTAATACAAGACAAACATACAATGATTGGGAAGGATTTTTTTATAATGGGACAATGGCCCCATCTTAGAACAATCCAAAGGGCCATTTTTTATATTATGGGGCCATTGACAGACTTTAAAGGGCCATTTTTTAACATCAAACCAAAAATCTGAAAAATTTTAGGCTTAAAACAATCAGTAATAAACTCTTTAATTATGCAGAAAATTACGGAATTTTTATGTTATTAAAAAAAAAGTATTATTTGACCATTATTTCTTCATAATGTTATAGTGACATCTATTTTTTCATTAAATGATTTTATCATTTTCTTTGCGACAAACGGTTATTGATCTCACCAAAAAAGCAAAACGTCGCGTCACGACCGGAGACAATTTAATTTAAAAAAACAATCAGTACAGTAGATTATTCTGAATACTCGGCATCGAAAACTTATAAAATTTATTGTCAGTTTAGTTAATCAATACTATACTATATTTCACTTCAATACTATACTATATTTCACTTCGATCACATTAAAGTTCGAGTGAATTTCTTAGTAAATTTCTATTTTTAAAATCAGTTCCGAGAATTTTATTTCTTTAATCCATTTGATTGGACGAGTATTTAAAGTCCTCTATTTTTAAAACGAGTTCCGAGAATTGTAGGCAATTACGATATTTGATTGGACGAGTATTTAAAGTAATCTATTTTTAGTATCGGGGAATTCAAATTTCTACGCTAAGTGTAGGTAGTCGCTGAAATTACTATCGCGCACTCGGGCCCTTCCCTGTTGTTCACCAATGGGCCATTTTAGTCACTGAAGCGCCAATTGCGCATGGCGCGTGGCCTTCCCAATCCCTGAACATACGTTCCCTGTAATACAAGACAAACATACAATCCCTGTAATACAAGACAAACATGCAGTCCCAGTAATACAAGACAAACATGCAGTCCCTGATATACAAGACAAAACACACAGTCCCTGTAATACAAGACAAACATGCAGTCCCAGTAATACAAGACAAACATACAGTCCCTGTAATACAAGACAAACATACAGTCCCTGCAATAGAAGACACATATACAGTCCCTGTAATACAAGACGAACATATGTTCCCTGCAATACAAGACAAACATAGTCATTGTAATACAAGACAAACATGCAGTCCCTGTAATACAAGACAAAAATACAGTCCCTGTAATACAAGACAAACATGAAGTCCCTGTAATACAAGACAAACATGCAGTCCCTGTAATACAAGACAAACATGCAGTCCCAGTAATACAAGACAAACATACAGTCCCTGTAATACAAGACAAACATACAGTCCCTGCAATAGAAGACACATATACAGTCCCTGTAATACAAGACAAACATATGTTCACTGTAATACAAGACAAACATACAGTCATTGTAATACAAGACAAACATGCAGTCCCTGTAATACAAGACAAACATGCGCAGTCCATTTAATACAAGACAAACATGCAGTCCCGGATATACAAGACAAACATCCAGTCCCTGTAATACAAGACAAACATGCAGTCCCTGTAATACAAGATAAAACATACAGTCCCAGTAATACAAGACAAACATACAGTCCCTGTTATACAAAACAAACATACAGTACCTTCAATAGAAGACAAATATACAGTCCCTGTAATACAAGACAAACATATGTTCCCTATAATACAAGACAAACATACAGTCCCTGTAATACATGACAAACATGCAGTCCCTGTAATACAAGACAAACATGAAGTCCCTGTAATACAAGACAAATATGCAGTTCCTGTAATACAAGACAAACATGCAGTCCCTGTAATACAAGACAAACATGAAGTCCCTGTAATACAAGACAAACATCCAGTCCCTGTAATACAAGACAAACATGCAGTCCCAGTAATACAAGACAAACCTGCAGTCCCTGTAATGCAAGACATACATGCGCAGTCCTAGTAATACAAGACAAACATGCAGTCCCTGTAATCATGACAAACATCCAGTCCCTGTAATACAAGACAAACATCCAGTCCCTGTAATACAAGACAAACATGCGCAGTCCCTTTAATACAAGACAAACATGCAGTCCCTGTAATACAAGACAAACATGCAGTCCCTGATATACAAGACAAACATCCAGTCCCTGTAATACAAGACAAACATGCAGTCCCTGTAATACAAGACAAATATACAGTCCATGTAATACAAGACAAACATGCAGTCCCTGTAATACAAGACAAACATACAGTCCCTGTAATACAAGACAAACATGCAGTCCCTGTAATACAAGACAAACATACAGTCCCTGTAATACAAGACAAACATGCAGTCCCTGTAATACAAGACAAACATGGGTACTGTATCAGATTATGGTACAAATTTTGCTAATAAGCAGCTTTTGCAATTAAATGAAAATGGGTATCAGACTATATCAACCTACATTAAACCTACAGCTGACTTTGTTATGTACCCCAAAGTACAAGTGATACATTCTTTAGACTTCTATATTTCTTGTAAAATTAAATAAAAAGACAATATAAAACCAGAGGCTCTTAAGAGCCTGTATCGTTCACCTGATTTTGTAGCCAATGAAGTTGGCATTTCCCTGATGTTAAACTAAGTCCTGTTATTTTCAATAAACTTTAGAGAGGACCATTGAAACAATATTGCTAGTAAGTTGTGTTTCCATTGGTTAACCGGTTTTATAGAAGATTTTTAAACAAAACAAATTTGCCCATAGGGTACTATGTTAAACCAAGTCCTGCGGTAGTGGGCATTTTGAATTTCCAATTGCTGGCAATAAAAAACATAAACTTTTAAGAACTCCATCTAAACAATATTGCCAGGAAGTTTTGTTTCCATTGGTTAATCGGTTTCAGAGAATAAACCTTTTAAAACTTTTTCCATAGGGTCCAATGTTAATCTATATAATGCTGTGGTGGCCATTTTGAATTTTCATTGGTCATTAAAGACATAAACTTTAAAGAGGACCATCCAAACATATTGCTAGTAAGTTTTGTTTCCATTGGTTAACCGGTTTCAGTGAAAAAGCCTTTTCAACCTTTTTCTCGTAGGGTCCAATGTTAAACTAAGTTCTGCCTTGGGGGCCATTTTGATTTTCCAATTGGCATAAAAATAAAACTTTATTAAGGACCATCCAAACAATATTGGTAGTAAATTCTGTTTTGATTGGTTAACTGGTTTCAGAGAAGAAGCCATTTTAAACTTTTTTCCAATAGGGTCCAAGGTTAAACCAAGTCCTGCGGTGGTGGCCATTTTGAATTTCCAATTGGGATAAAAACACAAACTTTATAGAAGACCATCCAAACAATATTGTTAGTAAGTTTTGTTTCCATTGGTTTAACAGTTTCAGAGAAAAAGACTTTTAAAACTTTTTCCCATAGTGTCCTATGTTATTCCAAGTCCTGCGGTGGTGGCCATTTTGAATTTTCAATTGGCATAGGAAACATATAACCTTTATAATGGACCATCCAAAAAATATTGCTAGTAAGTTTTGTTTTGATTGGTTTACCGGTTTCAGAGACGAAGCCTTTTTAAACTTTTTTCCATAGGGTCCTATGTGTCTTGCAGTGGAGGCCATATTAGTTTTCCAATCCAAATAAAAAACACAAATTTTGTAAAGGTCCATCCAATGAACATTATGGCCAAGTCGTTTCAGAGAAGAAGATTAAAATGTACAAAGTTTACAGACAACGATGCAGACACACGCATAGCGATAACAATAGCTCACATTACCCTTTGGGTAAGGTGAGCTAAAAAAGTTTTTTATGTTTTGATTCTTGCACCATTTGTTTGTTCTTGGAAATTAATGAATTTGTTTACATACACAATAGATCAATTTTTAAATATTTAAATGATGGGGAATGTAAAACAAACTTGGCAGTATTGTTTGAATTAATTTTCTTTGTAATGATAAGAAACTATTTAACATTTCTTATAAAAAAAAATTTAAATCTTTATAAGCAACTTGATTATTATCTCATAATGTAAACAGACTAGATAACAAATTTGATGAAGTTAAAAATACTTTGTTATTTGCGAAAAATCAACCAAACATAGTTGGTTTATGTGAAACTTTTCTAACTCAAAATATGTCTGACAATCAACTAATAATTCCTTGTTTCAATTTTGAAAGAAAAGATAGGATGCAGCTTAATGCATCCATCACAGATAATCCACTATCTATATTTTTCTCTTATCTAATCATCATTTTACTTTGTATTAATGAATTAAGTAAACAAGTTCATACTTATGATTATATTCAAGCTAATGAAAATGTATATAACTTTAATGAAACAAATGGTTTTATTATGTGTTCTCATAATACAAACAGAATATCTAATAAGTTTGATGAAATTAAGCATAATCTTTTAGATGCTAAAAATCCACCCCACATTATAGGGTTTTGTGAAACTTTTCTTGATAATTCAACAACTGACAATGAGATTGAAATTCAAAATTACTCATTAATTAGGAAAGATAGGGTCACCCATGGTGGAGGGTTATTAATATATTTTTCAAATAATGTAAATTGTAGGAGATTAGAAGAATTGAAATCTGATCTTGAAACTGTATGGTTGGAGGTGAAACCAGATCACAGAAAATCTTTTCTCGTTTGTTTTGTGTATCCCCCCCCCCCCCCCCCCCACCCACAGTCATTAACAGAATGGTTTGATAAATTTGAATATGAATTGTTAAATGCAATGCAAATTAATACTGATATAATTCTTATGGGAGATTTTAATCTTGATTTTTTAACTCCAAATAAAATATCTCCAAAATGGATTAGTATCTTAGAAACACTTAATTTTCATCAAATTATCCAAGAACCAACTAGAATAACAGAAAATTCTAAAACTTTAATAGACCATATATATGTTAGAAACAGAGATAAAATAGAACAAATAAATGTCCTAAAATACAGCTTAAGTGATCACTACCCTGTAAGTATTATTTGAAATGATAAAATTACTACAAGAAAACATTCTCACACCACTGTTACATTTAGAAATTTTAGAAAATTTGATGAATATTCTTTCTTAAATGATTTAACTACTGCACCCTTCTATGAAGTTGAAATGGAGTGTGATCCAGAGAAATGTATTGAAATATGGTATACTATTTTCAGCAGTATTATAAATAAACATGCCCCACTGATCACTAAGAGAATAAAGAGAGAAAAACAACCTAAATGGTATAATGAAGAAATTAGTAATGCTAGAAAAATGAGGGAAAAATATCATGCTCTTAGGTCCTGGTCAAATTATAGATTTTGGAGAAACAAAACAATTCAACTCACAAATGATGCTAAAAATTATATTACAACAACATGGTAAATGATTCTAAAGATCCAAGAATCTTGTGGAGCTGCATTCAAAGTCTTACTCCTACACCAAATACAACACCATACAAATTAAAAATTGAAGATGACAAACATGTTACTGACACAAAAGAAATTGTTACTATATTTAATAAGTTTTTTACTACATGTGTAGACAAATTGAGAGAAACTAACTCTGATTCCTCATGCACTGATTTTATCAAGCTAAGAGAATTTGTAATGGATAAATTAGCACAACCATTTTCAATTCCCTACATACAGGTACCTGATTTACTACTATAAATAAACTTAATGTAAATAAATCAGCAGGATCTGATTGTATTGGTCCAAAGTTACTCAAACTAAGTGCACCATTTATTGTGTCTTCTTTAACTTATATATTCAATAAAATCATTGAAAAGGGTATTTTTCCTGATATTTTAAAAAATGCAAAAGTATCACCAATATTTAAATCAGGAGATAAAGATTTAACTTCAAACTATAGGCCAATTTCAGTTCTCCCCACTTTAACAAAACTTATTGAACACCATGTTCGAAAAAATTTCTAGTTATTTGTCAAATTTAAATTTACTTCATCCAGCACAATCAGGATTTAGACCAAATCATTCATGCCAAACCGCTCTAACTAATATTATTGATCATATTCTTGAACAAATGAATGAAGGGAACATAAACATTGCAATCCTTCTGGACCTAAGAAAAGCTTTTGATGTAGTTGACCATGATATATTATGCAAAAAATTAAATATATATGGATGTAATACAAAAACAGTTGAATTTTTCAGGTCATACTTGAACAATCGAACACAACAAGTCCAAATAGGAAATATTAAATCTGATCCAATGAAAATCAAGTATGGTGTCCCCCAAGGTTCAATACTTGGACCTCTTCTCTTTATATTATATATTAATGATTTTCCCCTTCATGTTAAATATTCCCTTACTGATCTATATGCAGATGACTCAACAATTCATTTGTCTGATAAAAATGTAGATGTTCTGCAACCCAAAATTCAAGAAGACATACTTGAAATTGAAAAATGGTGTCAAGAAAATAAAATGTTTATAAATTGTAGTAAAACAAAGTGTATGGTTATTGGAACTAAGCAAAAGCTTGTTACACAAAATAAAAATTTCAATCTGTCTAAAATCAATACCATTGGAGATTTCAAATTGTGAAAAAATTTTAGGAATTAAAATAGACTCTAATCTACACTGGACTGAACAAGTTGACAGTGTATGTTAAAAAATTTCAAGTCGAATCTATTTGTTGTCAAAGATTAAAAGGTATCTAACTCTCGATTCAATCAAACTGTTTTATAATGGTTATATTTTGCCTTTAATTTATTGTATCACTATTTGGGAAAATTGTAGTGCAGTAAACTTGAATCGTATTGCAAAACTCCAAAAAAGAGTTGTCAGACTTATTTTAGATGCTGACTTTTTAGCCCCATCTGCTCCTCTTTTCAAAAAATTAGAATTTTTGACAGTTGAAAATAGAATTCTGTATCATAAATGTATTTTAGTTCATAAATGCATTAATAATGAAGCCCCACAATATCTTACAAGAAAGATAAATTACATCTCTAATGAAAATCCTTATCAATTACGAAATGCAACAAATGGAGATTTGTGTATTCCAAAACCAAAAACAGAACTTTTTAAACAATCCTTTTTCTATTCTGGACCTTTTCTCTGGAATAGACTTCCAATCACTGTACGTTCCTGTAAATCTCTAGATACTTTTAAGATTAAATTAAAATCATTTTTATTGAATACACAAAATCAAGAGATAATTTAGACAATTATAATGTTATATTTTGTATACAATATGGACCTTAACATTTACATGTTTAATGTTTCTTGTTCATCTGTTTTAATGATATGTGTTTGTATGCTTCATTATTTTAAATGTATTGTGAACTTTCATTTTATATTTTTTTCCTTTTCTTTTCTTTTTTTTTTCTTTTTTGTAATTGTGTAATACATGTATTATGTTATCTCTTGTATTCATGTAACTTTGTATGATGAACTTTATGAGGGCCTCAGGGAAGATTAGTTTTTAACTAACTGAGTTACCCTCTTTAAATAAAGCATTTATTATTATTATTATTTATCACAACTTTGTGCACATAGATTTTAATCTAAAAATAGATCGTAAAAGACTAATTTTACCTGTGCATGATGATGTGTGTTACACATCAAGCCTTAATAAATGTATCTGATTACTATTTAAACATAATATAAACTAGTAACAACTGTGTTGGCATGCCAACACAAGATGTCTCCTAAACAAACCTCCATTGCCACTATAATCTTCAGCATGTTGAAGTACAAAACTTCAGGTCACCCATAACATGTTCCCAAAGTTTGGTATTGATAAGACATTGCATCTCAGAGAAACTGTGTGGGCAAGATTGAGAGGAAAGAAAACAAAAAGAAAGAAGAAAGGAGAATAATAATAAGAAACCGGACAAAAACAATATGTCTCCCTAAACTTTGTTTGGGAGACATAAATATATTAATTTTCAACCAGATAGTTGTCTTAACCACTTGTGTGCAAATTATTTGAATCTTAAAATAGACAGGATGTCCCTTTACACATGTAGGTCACGAAAATGTTACCTTGGAGAACAGAAATAAAGGTACACAAAACATTGATTTAAAGATTAAAATGATTACAAACAACAAAATGTAAACGTTTCATAACATTTTATTTTTAAAACAAACTAAATAATATACAAACTTGTAGTCCCTGTAATTGTTACCATCATGGAAGATTGTTCTTCAAAGTGTGATAAGTTACACAAACATGATTTGTTTGCAAAAATCAAAAACATAAATACCACAAAATGTATGGTGCATGTCTTACTGCTTTGTTATTACCAGGATGACTTAATCTTGTTTCAATGGCAAATAGTCTGGGTTTTTCTTTGCAACAAACTGAATTTCGTCCTTTGCTATTAGCTGGTTGAAAAAACATTTTTGCGATGGCTAATGGTTCTGTGTTTTGAATTATTTTGCAAATAAACGAATTTTGCTGTTAAGAAGTTTGCAATTAAGTGGATTTAACTGTAATAAACGATGATCAAAATTTATTGAATTGTTGCAATAGACAGGTTGTTATAAAGGGATGACATTATCATCAACAACAAAAATTAAAGTTAATTTGCGACATAATGACAATGTCTAACAATTTAATTAGAAAAAAATGTTTCATTTCTTCTAAAATGTCAGGTAAACAATTTTGATGCATGTTTGTAACATGCATTGCAAAGAAAAAAAGTTCTGTCTAAGTTTGATTACAATAATTCAAAGATCCTTCTCTGGAGATACTTCATCTTATCTCTTTTTGTGTAATGCAATGCTGAATCCCACTCATAAATTGGAATCTGGAAAGATATGACATTCATACTAATTTTATATTAAAGCTGCCATGCCATACTGTCAAGTCAAAGTTCAAGCTCCGTAACATGTAACTTGAATGTGCAATTTACGTCAGAATACTATTCTGAAATAATGCAATGATTATAATGTCCAATGCAAAGAAATTTTTTGTGATAAAACCATGACAGTATTAGTAATTCATGGCTTCTATGTAGAGAACATAAAATTCCCAAAGCGTTATGGATGCATAAGCAAAATTTGGATTTATTTTTAATTATTGCTGTCTAACTTGCAGTACATAAATTAACAATGAGATCTGAGAACAACTAGAGGCAGCCAGAAGTACCTAGATTTAAAGGCGATTCAGAACGGTCGAGTATAAAAATATGTATTACAGTACAAAGAACTCCCCTGGACCTTTGGTCCAGGTGAGCTTTTGCCATCACTTGTCGTCCGTCGTAAACTTTTTCAAAAATCTTCTCCTCTGAAACCACTGGGCCAATTTTTTTCAACCTTGGTCACAATCATCCTTAGGGTTCCTAGTTTCAAGTTTGTACCCAGGGTGTTGATCAACAGACAAATATGGCCACTGTTATTAAAAATAGAACATGGGGGTCAACACAGGTTTTTGATCATTTTCTCAGAAATTATAATAGCTATAGAGAAAACTGTTACTTCAAATTGATCAGCACATTAAGGTCTACAATAGTTTCTATTAGTGTGAAGTTGTGTATTGGCTTCTTGTAGGAGTTATTGCCCTTTATTGACGATTTTTGACAAAATTTTTGGTATTTACAATATAACCTGAAAACTATACGAGGTAGAATGAAACTGTAAATGGCAAAAATGATCAGCAATAAAAGCTCTACAATTAACTTGATAGGTCTGAAATAGCCAAATGACTCCTTATATGAGTTATTGCCCTTAAATTGCAATTTTTTAATGAAATTTTCCGTTTTTTGTCCTGTAACTTTAAAACTATAACAGCTAGAGTAAAACTGTAAAATTGCAAAAATGATCAGCAATACAAGCCCTACAATTCACTGTATTAGCCTGAAATTGTCAGATGACTCCTTATAGGAGTTATTGCCCTTAAATGGCAATTTTTCATGAAAGTTTCCATTTTTGTCCTATAACTTGAAAACTATAGCAGCTAAATTGAAACTGTAAATTGCAAAACTGATCAGCAATAAAGGCCCTACAATTCACTTAATTTGTCTGAAATTGTCAGACAACTCCTTAAATAAGTTATTGCCCATAAATGAAAATTTTTTATGAAATTTTCCGTTTGTGTCCTGTAACTTAACTAGAGGCTCCCAGGAGCCTGTAATTGCTCACCTGGAATCCAAATGACTTCAACTATATTTAAATTATTGAAATTAACAGTTTCAGTCTAGTTGTTATAGCTTTTAAGTTACTGTGCAAAAACTTAACTTTTCTTCAAAAATTTTAGTTAAATACAATAACTCCTATAAGGTGCCATCAGACAATTTCTGAAAATTAAATGGTTTGTAGGCATTGTCCTTTAGGGTACTTTAGAAATTTACAATTTTACTCTACTAGTAGGTGTGTTATAGACTAATTTATAATTCAAAAACTATTCATTTGTCCAAATTCATAATGAAAGGGCAATAACTCCTATAAAGAGTCATCTTGCAATTTTGGACTAAGCAATCATTTGTAGGGCTTGTATTGCTGATCATTTGTGCAATTTACTGTTTCAATCTAGCTGCTATAGTTTTCAAGTTACAGGACAAAAATGGAAAATTTCATAACAAAATTGTCATTTAAGGGCAATAACCCCTATAAGGAGTCATCTGACAATTGCAGACCAATTAAGTGAATTGTAGGGCTTTTAATGCTGATCATTTTTGCAATTTATAATTTCACTCTAACTGTTATGGTTTTTAAGTTACAGGACAAAAACGGAAAATTTCATAAAAAATTGTAATTTAAGGGCAATAACTCCTGTAAGAAGTCATCTGACAATTTCAGACTTTATAGTAATTTGTAGGGCTTGTATTATAACGTATCAGTATCATTTTGGTTACAGGCTATCAAATTTTATATTTTAAGGGGATGCAGGACACTTTCACTGAAAATAATTTGTCAATGAATTTTCTTTAAATTCGGTATGTAGTTAGTTTTTTATACAGGTTATTATAATTTAAAATAAAAAATAGGGGTTTCAGAGCTTATTTACAAGGGGTTCAGCACAACAATTTTCTAATAGAGTATACAAAGAAGACAATAAAAAACACTAAAAGAAAGGATTACAAAAATTCTGGCAAATGAAATTTTCTGAATTTTTTATATAATGTCAAGAAATTGGTATACATTTTAGTGATGGAAAGAAAAATAGGGGTCTCCGAAATAAATTTTTGTCCATTGGGAAATAACTGGTCAAAAAGTGCTAAAAATGTTATTGTTTGGTCAGAATTACCTAACTAGTTAAAAATTTTCTTTTTTTTAATTTGCCAATACCTAACTCATTTATGAAAAAACGTTTTATTTCCACCATTATTAAATTGAAGTAATAATATAGGTATAAGACTTTCATTATTATTTCAAATTTTATGGAAATTAAGAGTGAATAATAAAAGAAATTATTATTAAATTTACCATAAATGTTCTATTTTCACAAAAAATGGTGGATGGTGTCCTGCATCCCCTTAAAATGCTACCCCCATTAATTAGTTGAAGCATTTATTAGTTACCTCTACCACATTATATCCCAATATCTGTAGATGACGAATTTTCATCTCCTTTGATGCTAACTTTCTAATACTATTGAAGCAGTAATCATTGGCTGTCATCAAAATAAAGACAAACCTACAACAGATAGGCAACTTATAAAGACCAAAAGAGTTTATGAAAAATGTTTAAAATATTGTGCCTTTAACGTTCAGATTGTCAAATATATAAATAAAATCAAAAAGATAAAAAAATACATACAGTACTTCGAGAAAATGTTGAATAAGATTATTGCTTCTGTGGCATGTGGCATAGGTGGATATTATACAATTAATGACTTTAGATAAGGTTAATATCATGATTTATCAACCCAAGAGATCAGATAATTACCGAGGCCATTGGCCGAGGTGATTACAGATCTCGAGGATTGATAAATCAGGATATTAACTGAAATCTAAAGTTATCAATTGTTTTATTATATGACACATACAACAAAAACATTTTTTTCAAAAGTTATTTTTATCTACAAAGAAAGATAAAAATTGAAGCTTACACATATTACACTTATTTACAAAAAATGTACGGATTTTCCCTGATAGTATATTTAGGTACACGTTGAAGCTTACGCAAGTAATGATCACCTCGCGTGCATACTTGCGCAGGGATTATCATATTTTGCAATAATAGGTAAAATACCCTTTGAACCAATGAAAATCAAAGTTATTTACAGCCATATAATAATGACTAATGTTCACCTGTGTGTCAATGCTTTGGTTGCAAGTTTCAGTCAACCATAATTGAAATGGATTGCCAATTTTCCTGCCAAAAAGTGTTTTCAAGTTCAAGGCTGGATTTCTCAAAACAGACTTAAGTCACACGCAAGACTTATTTTTTTCTCCACAACTATTGGAGGGTTAACACTAGCTCTAGCCTCTGTCCAAGATTTAGGAGATAGTTGAAATTTTGAGGAGAATATATAACCTTACGATCTAGTTGTTTTACTAATAGCAAAACTCTTCTGACGACTTTCCTTTGTTGGTATTTCTTGCTTTATGTTTCTTAAATTTTTGACAGCGATTTTTTACATAATTACAATGTATTTGCCAAACAAGGGCAAGATTGCTACACGTCCTGCAATGGTGGCCATCTTGTATTTTAGATTGGCATAAAAAACTAAATTTGTAGAGAACATCAAAGGTACATTTTTACAATATTACATATTGATTTGTCCAGCAGTTGGTGAGGATTTTTGTAATTAAGCCAATCATAACACATTAATAGCCCTGGCAGGAATGTTTAATTTCCAATTGGCTTGAAAAACTCAAATAATAATTTAACTTTTAAAACATCATTTCTTCGTAATTTGTTTCATTGTGTAGAACAGTTCCAGAGAAGAAGCTGTTTGCATATTTTTCCCATAGGGTTATACATTAAACTAAGTCCTACAATAGTGGCCATCTTGAACTTTGGATCAACATAAAAAAAAACAAAATTTGTAGAGGACCATTTAAGGTACATTTCTGCAGTACTTCAAATTGATCCAACGATTTGTAAGAAGATTTTTTTAATTCAGAAAGCATTAAAATGGTCCTGACAGTAATGCTGAATACTTGATCAGCACCAAAAATTCAAACTCTGTTAAGAACCACCCAATACACATTCCTGCCAAGTTTAAATTCGCCAAGTGGTTTAGAAGAAGAAAATAGAAATGTGATAAAGTTTACAGCTGACAATGAATGAAGCCAAGTGATGAGAATAGCTCGCTCAGATGACTCTTTGGGTCAGGTAAGCTAATACGTATGCAAAACTAAAATAATTTTGATTGGTATTTGGGAAAGAGCTAAAAAACATACATGATAACACTTAGTTGGAATTATATTCAAAATTTATTTGATCCCTTGATAAAATTTGCAAGCATTGCAGAATGCCCTAAAGACTTTTACATG
This sequence comes from Limnoperna fortunei, assembly GCA_944474755.1. Classification (NCBI taxonomy): domain Eukaryota; kingdom Metazoa; phylum Mollusca; class Bivalvia; order Mytilida; family Modiolidae; genus Limnoperna; species Limnoperna fortunei. The sequence continues at coordinate 67,292,381 of OX104117.1, forward strand.
AAATCATGATGAATTAACAACTAGCTTTAAGAATTAATTTTGTCATTTCTCCTAACTGAACATTGCATGTCCAAACATGTTAACTGTGCATGGTTATCAGAAAAATTCAAACAGTTGTTGTGGTATAAAATTGTATGTTGCTTCTAGGTTGAACCCGTAGTTATGACCAAAACAGAAAGAGTAAATCTTTTTTTGTCCTAATAGCCCTCCAGATTACATTATTTGAAAAAAATACTTGAGTCAAACCCTGGATAGCAACATAAAACATTCTCCTGATTTGATCGTTGAAAACAGGGATGTAGATTTTAAAATTTACAGCACCTTTTGACTGTTGGATCAACTATGTTCTTTGCAACATCATAATCCATAGGTAGACCTTTGGCAGTTGTGTACATATCAAAGTCTGAAAATAAACATTAGAAAAAATAATTTAACATAATGATATTTAACATTAAAATACAATGTTCAGAGCATCAACAGCTTTTATACTGGGACAGGATATGAAATGTAATAAACCAAAATATAAATAAAACACCTAAGACTCGATTTTGTTTAAAGGTATAAAGGCTGTGCCGTAAGTAAATCTAAAAAAATTGAGCAATGCTCATTAACTGATGCCCTTTTCCAGACATGTCCATGTTAACACTTTCTGTAAATTGCATAAAAATATTAAGAAATTTAAAAATTCCTGTTAATTGCATAAAATAATCAAGAAATTGACATATTCATTTCAAAATCTGGCATTTTAATAACGAGGTTATCACAGTTTCTACCAACAGAATTATCAAAAAGCTTGTTTTGACAACCTTCTTTTATATTATAATTGTTGTTACAAGAATTAAGATAATATAAAAGAGTCACCTTTTAGTTTTAGGGATCAATACAGCTTTTAATTGGACAACTGTTTCTTGCATATTTCAGTTAATTGCATAAGTGTCTCTGATGATTGATTATGCAATCAAGAGGAATCCACTGTATTATTTTTAATTGACAAACCGGCAATGTGATTCTGTGGCCATTACACTGTAAAACTTTTTCACAAGTGGTAAACTGTACTAACCTGCTGTGTAATAATATGGCAATACAACAGCTCTTCTATAACTCTGAGGCCCTACAAGATCTGCGAGAACTGGTTCAAATCGGTTCCTGAATACTTTTTTTCTATGTGACGATTCAAAGACAATGTAATCTATAAATAGAACAGCATATAATTGTCCCTGGCTCAGAAGCACATATTATGTCTTTGCAAGGGCAATCAGGTAAATTTTTTTTATTTTCTAAAGAAGACAACCCAAAGAGAGACATAATATCACTCTGCTACTGCTGTTTATTCATCTCAACTCACCCCTTGATATAAACATAATAAGACATGTAATCTGATAAGACATGTAGGCATGTTTGTTTGTTTGAATGGTGTTTTAACGCCACTTTCAGCAATTTTTCAGCTATTTCATGGCGTCCAGTTTTTATTGGGGGAGGAAGCCGAAGTACCCGGAGAGAACCCCGACCTGCGGTAGGAAAACTGGCATGTAGGCATGAGAAATCTTACAACACAATTTCCCATAAATTACACCCACATATATAATTGACTGATGTTGATTTCACACATGTACATGATATTGATGATGTAAAGATTTGAATTAAATGTCATAAATGTAGGATGAGACAGAAAACTACAATTTTACATATAATTTTAAATAATTTTTACAAAAAACTGGAAAAGACCGGAAACTACAAAAAACCTTCAAAATCAAAAACCTGATGTAATTGCATCATTTCAATGAAAAAATCCTTATTTCAGAAAAATTGCAAAGATTGGCATCTTTGTCAATGTTACCTTCTTGTTACTGGAATAAATAAATTTGAGGACATTTCTGCAACACATGAACATTGTCAAGTGTTGTTTAAACGTTTCTTCTGGTAACAAAGACAAGTAAATATAACCTGTTATTGTACGTACAAATCAAGCAAGTTGGACGATTTCTACTCCCTTGGCATCAGTTAAAAAATCAAAATTATTTATGTTGTCTTAAGTATGGTACTAGTTTCAAATTAAATGTATAAAAAACTTCTTGGAAACAATGTCTAACTGAAGTTTTAAAACCACAATGGGTCAGGTGAGCTAATAAACAGAACCATGTACTAAAACATTATAATATATGTTTGTAGCTTGTTTTTTCATTTTGCCATGGGTGTCTGAGTCTACACATTTCCCAATCTCCTGATGCTATAAATATTCATATTAATATAATGTCGGTAAATTTCATGAAAAAGAGATTGCTTGTTTGTTTTACACCTCTTTCAGCAATTTTTCAGCTATATCATGGCATCCCAGTTTTTATTGCGGGAGGAAACAGGAGTTACCAGAGAAAACCCTCGACCTTTGGTCGGAAAACTGGAAATCCTTGTCAATTAAGATTAGAGTCAAGTACACCCTGCTTGTGAGACACGAACCTGCAACCTCAGTGATGACAGACCACTCAATAATAAACAAAATACCTAACCACTTGGTCACCGAGGCCCCTAAACCATTCAGTAAATACCTAACCACTCGATCACCGAGGCCCCTAAACCATTCAGAAACAATCTACATGCCTCTGTATTTCTTTTTCCTCTGTTTGACCCACATTGCATTAGACGATGCTGCCTCTGTATCATAAAGCATGTGAAAAGTCACTAGTCTGTCTAATTTGTCTGAAATGCTCTCTTTTTTTCTGTCTGAAAAAAGAACATAATTAGATGTCAAAATAGTAGATATTTGTGTGTATACAGGTGTTTGATTACACTTTTGGCATTTTTTTGCTATACTGTGGATTCTTTTATTTTCATGGGTATCAAGTGTTCATGGTTGGAGGAAAAAAGAAATTTCGTAGGATTAATAAAATCATGGTTCGGACATCATTAAAACAATAGAAAAAGTCTGAAATGGCCAGATTGTGAAGCAAGTGCTTTAATAAATAGGGAATGGTTTACAATTTGTTGAAAGTAGGTTTTGGGTTTGTGTAAAAAAATGTAGAAGTAGTTGATTACACAAAATAGTCCCTGTCTTCTGTTCTCAAAAATGATCGAGTTCCAAAGTCTGGAAAATTAGGAAAAAGATCCTAAAACAATTCCAGAATAGAAAATGCACAATAGTTCTGTGCCATCTGTGTTGAAATCTGTAGGAGGAGTTGATTACACAAAATAGGTACAGTCTTCTGAAAAATGACTAAGTCTGGCAAATTAGGAAAAAAATCCTGGAACTCTTCCATGTTAGCAGGAGCACAACTTCAATACATGTAGAATCTTTCTGTGAAGTTTCAGAGATCTGGGTTGAACACTGTAGGAGGAGTTGATTACACAAAATTGATACCCTATTTTCCCTGCCACCTCCACCATACTCTAACCGGAGTTTGCACTTCATGCAACCCAGTCAATAAAGAATAAATAGTGATGAAGATGCCTACAGTTTCTGGTATTTACATACGGTGTTAATCTGTACATTTCTAAATTGATAGTTTTGTTTTGAAAAGAACATGCTATAAACATTTTAATCTGATGTTGCTTTGTAATAGTATAGATAAATAACCAAAGATGCTTATCTTTAATGGCCTTATTTCTCCTGTCCATTGCCAACCATAATTTGTAAATGTAATAATGAACAACATTTCCAGTTAATCAAGAAATTTTTGGTTGCCACCCTCATCAGTATGCAAATTTTCAGAGCTACCGAGTAAGACATCTCATTTACATTGATATTTTTCAAGACATCTCATTTACATTGATATTTTTCTGAGGAAATCATTAAGTCTTTTTAACTGACGTTAATCATTCAGGATGTTCACTTTTTCAAAAGGCCATAATTGTACATGTACATTGCTAAAATGACAGTAAAGATTTCAAGTTAAATAGGTCATTCATTCATAGACTTGTCATATATAAAAATACCTGGGAGGAGCAGAAAACTACTGATAACTATTTCAAAATGGAGTATTCAGATAACAATACATTTAGACATTCCTAACAAACAATAATAAAGGTCGTACTAACCTGACTATTAATCATTTTTTTCGGGAAAAAGGAAATTGGAAAAAAATTCCCTAGCTAACAAAGAAACTGAATAGCAGATCTATTTATTAGAAGATAACCTACTCACATTTTGTTGTAAATCGAATGTTCACCAATGAAAATATAACAACTTATTGGGACGAAATTTTATTGAATGTTTATTTATTTCCTGCAACAGGCAACATGTGTTCAGGACTTATACAATTACAACATTTAGGAAGTGCAGAAGACCCTCTAATTTTATAAACAAATTACAAAATATATTATGAATAAATTTACTTTTCGGTACAACTGATTAAACCAGAGGCTCTTAAGAGCCTATATCGCTCACTTGATTTTACAAGCAATGAAGGTGGCATTTCCCTGAAATTAAACTAAGTCCTGTAATTTTCAATAAACCTCAAAGAGGACCATCCACACAATATTGCTAGAAAGTTTTTTTCCACTAGTTAACCGGTTTTATAGAGAAGAAGATTTTTTAAAATTTGCCCCTAGGGTCCTATGTTAAACTAAGTCCTGCTGTGGTGGCCATTTTAAATTTTCATTTGGCAATAAAAAACTAATCTATATAATGCTGTGGTGGCCATTTTGATTTTCCTATTGGCATTAAAAACATAAACTTCAAAGAAGACCATCCAAACAATATTACTAGTAAGTTTTGTTTCCATTGGTTAACTGGTTTTACAGAAGAAGCCTTTTTAAATTTTTCCAAAAGGGTCCTATGTTAAACTATGTCCTGAGGTGGTGGCCATTTTGATTTTCCAATTGGCATAAAAAACACAAACTTTATTAAGGACGATCCAAAATAATATTGGTAGTAAGTTTTGTTTCCATTGGTTGATCCGTTTCAGAGAAGAAGCCTTTTTTCCCATAGGGTCCAAGTTTAAACCAAGTCCTGCAGTGGCGTCAAATTTTAATTTTCAATAGGCATAAAAAACATAAACTCGACAAAGAACTTTCCAAACAATATTGGAAGTAAGTTTTGTTTCAATTGGTTAACCAGTTTCAGAGAAGCCATTTTTAACTTTTTTTCCATTGGGTCCAATGTTAAACAAAGTCTTGCAGTGTTGGCCATTTTGAATTTCCTATTGGGATAAAAAAAACACAAACTTTATAGAGGACTATCCAAACAATATTGCTAGTAAGTTTTTGTTTCCATTGGTTAACCAGTTGCAGAGAAGCCATTTTTAACTTTTTTTCCATTGGGTCCAATATTAAACAATGTCTTGCAGTGGCGGCCATTTAGAATTTCCGATTGGGATAAACAACATGAACTTTAATTTTATAGAGGACCATCCAGGCAATATTGCTAGGAGGTTTTATTTGGATTGCTAGTAGTTAACCGTTTCAGAGAAGAAGCCTTTTTAACTTTTCCCCATTGCGGCCTATGTTAAACTAAGTCCTGCAGTGGCATCCATTTTGATTTTCTAATAGGCATAAAAAAACTTTAAAGAGGACCATCCAAACAATATTGGTAGTAAGTTCTGATTCGATTGGTTAATTGGTTTCTAAGAAGAAGCAATGTTAAACAAAGTCTTGCGGTGGTGGCCATTTTGAATTTCCTATTGTGATAAAAAACACAAACTTAATAGAGGACCATCCAAACAATATTGCTAGTAAGTTTTGTTTCCATTGGCTAACTGGTTTCAGAGAAAAAGCATTTTGAACTTTTTCCCATAGGGTCCTATGTTAAACTAAGTCCTGTGTTGGTGGCCATTTTGAATTTCCGATTGTAATAAAAAACACAAACTTTATAGAGGACTATCCAAACAATATTGCTAGTAAGTTTTTATTTCCATTGGTTAACCGTTTTCAGAGAAGAAGCCATTTTTAACTTTTTTCCCATATGGTCCTTTGTTAAACTAAGTCCTGCTGTGGCAGCCATTTTGAATTTCCAGTTGGCATAGAAAACACAAATTTTATAAAGGACCATCCAAACAATATTGGTAGTAAGTTTTGTTTTCATTGATTAAACGGTTTCAGAGAAGAAGCCCTTTTAAACTTTTTTCCCATAGGGTCCTATGTTAAACTAAGTCTTGCGGTGGCGGCCATATTGGTTTTCAAATCTAATTAAAAAACACAAACTTTGTAAAGCTCCATCCAATGAACATTATAGCCAAGTTTTGTTTTAATTGGCAAAGTGGTTTCAGAGAAGAAGATTGAAATGTTAAAAGTTTACAGATGCTGACAGACGCAAAGTGATAACAATAGCTCACATGACCCTTTAGGTCAGGTGAGCTTAAAAAATGGAATGGACTTATGGCAAGTCTCTTGCTCCAACTTACACTTTCTTTCTAAATTTACCTTGGAAAATTGCTATATCAACTAGACAAAGTCGATCTAGCGATCGCTGATACCCCCGCTTTTGTGAAAATTTCTAACGTTTTTCATGGACGGCGACCTTGAAATTTGATGGATTTCCCCCAAAATCAAAAGGCTTTTTACCAACCTGATATATAACAATATCCCAAAGTTTCATCCAAATCAGATGCAAACTTTTTGAGTTATTGTCCGGAAACAACTTTTATGTTAAAATTTCTAACGTTTTTCGTGGACTGTGACCTTGAAATTTGACGGATTTCCCCCAAAATCGATAGGCTTCTTACTAACCTGATATATAACAATATCCCAAAGTTTCATTCAAATCGGATGTAAACTTTTTGAGTTATTGTCCGGAAACAACTTTTTTGTTAAAATTTCTAACGTTTTTCGTGAACTGTGACCTTGAAATTTGACAGATTTCCCCCAAAATCGATAGGCTTCTTACCAACCTGATATATAACAATATCCCAAAGTTTCATTCAAATCAGATGCAAACTTTTTGAATTATCATCCGGAAACAACTTTTATGTTAAAATTTCTAACGTTTTTCGTGGACTGTGACCTTGAAATTTGAAGGATTTCCCCCAAAATCGATAGGCTTCTTACCAACCTGATATATGACAATATCCCAAAGTTTCATTCAAATCGGATGTAAACTTTTTGAGTTATTGTCCGGAAACAACTTTTTTGTTAAAATTTCTAACGTTTTTCGTGGACTGTGACCTTGAAATTTGACGGATTTCCCCCAAAATCGATAGGCTTCTTACCAACCTGATATATGACAATATCCCAAAGTTTCATTCAAATCGGATGTAAACTTTTTGAGTTATTGTCCGGAAACAACTTTTTTGTTAAAATTTCTAACGTTTTTCGTGGACTGTGACCTTGAAATTTGACGGATTTCCCCCAAAATCGATAGGCTTCTTACCAACCTGATATATGACAATATCCCAAAGTTTCATTCAAATCGGATGTAAACTTTTTGAATTATCATCCGGAAACCAAATGTGGACGGACGAACGGACGGACGGACGGACATGAGGACCACTATATACCCCCGACTCTGTCGAGCGGGGGTATAAAAATTAAAACAACAGCATTTCAAAACGCTGAACAAAAGTAATTGCTGATTTTAATTTGCACCTTTTTGGATCTACATGTACAATAGAAAAATAAGCTCGACCATACATACAACCTAAGCAGTTGTATTTGTCACTCAAAATCCTTCTGCCAAAACAAGCAGATTTGATCACACCTTTCCCTTGTTTTAAGGAACACATAAAAAGAAAAAAAAAATAAATCGTTTTGAGTTTCGTTTAATTTAATACTTAAAAATACAACATCCTCTAAAATGACGTCAATTTTTGTGAAGTAAACATACATTGAAAATTAGTACCTTTTTGGTGATGTTAACAAGATGACAGATTTCAACTCGTGTAATGAGAAAAAATTAATGATACAGCATGAATTACCAACTATAAAATAATTCAAAAAGACCGGAATCACCAATGTCATATACCCAATTTATTATTCTTGTGTCACAAACACCAACATAACTTTTTCAATATTTTTATTAGTTAGAAAGTGTTATATTTATTTAACTACTTGTATTTTATTTACAAAACTTCTACATGCCATTCTCTCAACCTCAATTTTTATACAGTAGATGACGCAACTGCACCTATTTTTCCTAATATTAGTCATCAGTTATGTATACAGTAAATGAGACATAATACGAAAGAACATGTATTATTAAATTTGTTCAAGATAAATGTGGTGCAATGATTCATGTAACTGATAGATTCCTCCAATGTTACCTATATTTTATGCGAGTAAGGTTATAATTACACGCCTGTCCGCAGTAGTTTCTATGCATTGGAGCGTTAGCACGGGGAAAGTTTGCTACTCAACGGTCCCAAAAAAAAAGCATCTTATATGGTATTTAAAGATAATTTATTATCAATGAACATATTAACTGAATTACAATCTGCCTATAGGAGGAACTCTTCAGTATGATAACAATTTTTAGCTTGACCATGAACCTATAAACGTGGCATTAGCTATTTATGATCATAAGAAATCATCAGAAGTTTCATCAACCCAGAACTTTAAGTTTTTGAGCTAAGGTATGAAGATGAAAAAAACCCATAATTTAAAGTAAATGTTGATGGGACTATCATTTTATTTGATTTTTATGGGAAGGGTTGGAATATTCTTAAAATAAATTATTTGACATACCATGGTAGCTAGACTTTTTCAAAAATAAATATTTTAATCTTGAGAGTGGGGAAAAAAATATTCTTAGTCTACAGATTTGTGCCATTGGCAATTTGTTTTTTAAGTTATCATTTGAAACTGCCAATTTTTTTTGACAAAAATTTTTTAATTGGATTTACTCAAAAAACCACATATAACATGTATACAATTGTGCTGAAAATTGAAATTGATCTAACTTTACAGTACTTGACTGCTGTGCAAAGTTTGAACAAAACCCTAGCCACCATGGACAGAGGGACAGAAGGGTCGTAAATAATCTCACACTTTCATGGTTTGAGTACTAGTATACAATTTTATGGTCATTTAAAAAAGAAAGCCTTACTCTTGTTCACTTACTCAGTGGCAGGTACTTACTGTTGTATCTGAGATTTTGCATGATCCATGGTACACGTAACTCTGGACATTCTATGACTAAGTATCTATTCAGCATCATCAGCTTCCTCTCTGTGAGTGTACACGTAATCTTGTTCTCCTTGTTTTCTGAATTAAAAAGGATCACAGTAAACACGGCAAAGGTTCATCTGCAACAATAATTCACATATACAATTGCAGCTATAACTGCACTAGAAATACTTCTTGTTAAAATATATTGGCCGATTTCTCTATAATTACAATTAGTCCTAGCATGTTAATCAAAGCACCTGGACTCACCCCCCAGTTTTTAGTAGGGTTGGAGTTTTTTAGTTTCTGCATTGTACACATGTACATGTATGTCTATTTAGTTGTTATCAACTCCTTTGTTTATCAATGGTTTTGTCTACAGATCCCAATTATCGATGTATGATCATTCCTAGGTGTCGTCGATTATTTCCTCTTTGACTGACTTTATGTAATCTGGCCTGCAATTCTTTACATGGAAACATCACATTCTTTAAACTTTGAATTTATATTATCAGATAAAAAAATATAAATGTAATTGAGGACAGTAAAGACTGATTTTAGTTTTTTCTGATTAACAAAACAATAAACAAGGGTATGATTATTCGTTCAATTCTACTTCTTGTAAGGTATACACTACTACGCTGAGGCATTTAACCACTACAGTGCCATAAGAATTCAATCAAAATCTATGTTTAATGCCACGAATGTTTTTGGACGTTGTTGTGAAGGGCGATTGTGTTCAGTGACGTCGTTGTGATTGTGTTCAGTGACGTCATATATTGATATATAAAACATTATAGGCGCCATGCATTATAAAGCAGCTAGGCAATGTCGTATATTATACTAGTACACCAGAAGTTCGGCGATGAAAGTGTGTCGGTTAAACAAACATTAATTTCGTTGAAACGGACTATATTTTATTATTGAGAAGTCATTTGGTTAGAGCAATACATGCACGATATTTTGAAAGTAATTTAGCCTTGGGTTCATTGTTTACATTGCTGAATGAAGGGAAATAGCCGAAATTCAAATATGGACGAAATTCGAGTGTTTGACCATAGTGTAATTTTAAAAAAGTGCTTGTGTTACAAAAAGAAATATGTACCAAACAACTAGAAACGCATTCCTAACTTGTACATACTTGGCAATAAATGATTGGTCCAACATACATATTTTGTGTTTATTTTGACGTCATTACTTCTTTTTGGATGACGATTAACATGATTAAAGAAAAAACAACTACGTTGATTTCTTACAAATTTTGACGGAGTCTCGGTGTCTGAGTGGTTGAAGTAGTCAATTACTATAGTTTTTTCTTTGTTTTATGTTAAACACCACTTTCAGCAATTTTCAGCTACATCATGGAGTCCAGTTTTTCGTGTGGAGGAAGCCGGAGTACACAAAGAAAATCTACGACCTTCGGTAGGAAAATTGTAAATTCTTGTCAATTAAAATTGGAGCAGAAGACACCCTGCCCGTAGTAATACTCGAACCCAAACCCTCAATACGTTTTGACAGACCACATAATAAATAGTAGACGAGCTATCTTAACCATTTGCCCACCGAGGCATCCTCTACTATAGATAACGTAGTCTGTCCTTGAATTGAAAGATGGCAGAGATAAAACCAATCTAAGTTAAATTAAATCTTTCACATTCTAAACCTTTTTATAATTGCCGCTGCGTGTTGTTAGGAAGGGAACAAGTAAAAGATTTAATTTCATTAGATTGAGGTAAACCAAGTAAACATGAATTTCCCGAATGAAGTAAATAAGAAAAAGTTACAACAAGGAAGCTGATGGAATCAGCGCTCCTCGGATTATTCTATACCGTTATAAAATAGTGTGTACAAGAAGTTCTCTGAATTTTCGGGTGGGCGGGGGTAAATTATATTAGATAGTAATCAAATGATTTAATAAGCAAGATTTTGAGAAATTGTCCAGTACTTGTTTCACAAACTACATAAAACTAAATTGGCTCAACATTGCGCATACATTTGAGTCTTACTGCATCTTTGCAAAAATGAGCTACGTTACAGCTAAAAGTTGTTCAGAATTTGAAACAAGCGAGAAGGATTCTGATTTAGAAACAGATGTAAATTCAGAATCCTGCGAGTCCGAAGAAGAACCTGAAAGTATATTTTTGAATAGTGAGAAAACCTGGTTCAGTACAAGATAATAATAGATATCGCTATTAGTCAAAACGGCCAAGTACACAATTCTTTCTTGTATAAAAATCATCGCAATTTTCACTTCAACTTATTAAACGCAAATCTTGGAGAAAATGAACACGTTTATGCAAAGCAAGTTCAGATACTACTTTGTGGGTATAAAGAAATTGATAGATTATTTGTTTTTTCAAATTGTATTTCATGCCAATTTTCCTAATTTTTCAGCTATACCACGGCATTCAGTTTATTATAGGGGATGAAGCCGGAGTACCCGGAGAAACCCCCGACCATCGTTAGGAAAACAGACAATTCTTGTCATTTAAGACTGGAGTTGAGCGAACCCTGTAATATTCGTCTAGGGCAAATATTACATGCCGGAATACGTATGAATTCGATCTCGTTGAATTCTCACATGTTAGAAATGTCATTTATTTGCCAAACTGTCGATGTGGCTGTCTTAAAACAACCACACCATTTCTTTTTTCCTGTCCTTTATACAAGATCAGACATAATTTATTATACCCCCACTTGAAGAAGAGGGGGTATACTGGTTTACCTATGTCCGTCCGTCCGTCGTCCGAATCATACATTTCGTAACAGTTTTCTCAGCAACTACTTATTAAAATCACTTGAAATTTTATATGTGACATTACCATGTGGTCCTATATTGCGGGTACCGATTTCAGGAGTACTTCCTCTTTACCGACTTAGTCAATTCAATAAATGTGAATAGCAGGGGTATACTGAGTGAGCAGTAGCTCATAGGTTCCTTTTTTTAAACTCTTTAGCAGGTCTACCTTTTCCAGTTGACTTGCTCTTGTTTAGATCTGACAAACGCACCGACGAGGACAATGTACACGTTTTTCATCAAACTCAAATATTTATTATGAAATCTTAAAAGTTTCTGTAGATTTTATTATTGAAATTGACCCACATTTTAGTGTATTTGTACTTGCATTTTGCTCAATCACACTCAAAAATGTCATATATATATAACATTATTGGGTAATAAGAGACAACAACGAATACGTAACGCAAATTAACTTAACAGATGTCAACACTTCGCGCACTTGGAAAGAGACGTCGTGGGAAAAACGACGTCGCAGGAAAAACGACGTTATAGACGGGAACTGCCTAGCATTAGCAACGTAACATTGGCTCAAAATTGGCCCTATGGCATTGAACGTAGTATAAAATAAGTGGCCCAAAATTGGCCCGTGGCACAAAGATGGTTAAATTTAATTTTTTTTTGCCAAGACTTAAAATCTAGTATATATTTAAGTGATTCATAAAGACCCATTTTGTAGATGTCGAGGAAGAGCAAGGAAACTGTCGCTTCGAATTCTAAAAAGGCAAAAGACTCTGTATCTACTTAATGTTCCCCTTTTTCCTAGTGCTAGTAATGACCGATCCTTCCCATTATCACACAATGATTAGTTGTTTAACTTCATGGCCTGAGACAGAGTATAGTCAAACTGTACATGCTTAATGGTTAAGCAACTCTTGAATCTATCATTCTCACATCATCTCAGATTGCAGCCTATACATTTTAGGCCAAATTAACAATCTTATTTTAGTTTTGTGATACATTGAAAAAAGCAAGGTTTTATTACTGAATTCTAGTTCTACTAGTAGACTAGAACTTACATTTATAACTGTATATGTACAGAATAAATGAACTTTTTAACTACATACCTTGAAGCCAAATGTCCAACTTCTGCAGGTACTCGAGTGAAAATATCTTTGAAATAAATTTCTGCAAATATATTTCATATTTACAAAGCAACAAGACACAAAGTATCTGTTGGTAAGGCAGCAGGCCATCAAACTCCTCTTCAAGTTTTTCAATTAAGATTTTCCAAAATTCTTCATGTTTTGGCTCATATCCCATCTGGAACATTAAGGAAGAAATTCGATACAGATAATGCATCCTAATGTTCTTTTTGCATTTTATGACATACTCTTCAAATGAATATAACATGCTTTCATCGTAAAAGTTGAAATCTTTTAGATAATTCAGAGAAAAGGTGACATTCAACAGTGTAATATTACTCATCCATTCCGGAATATACTTTAGAATTTCAGAAATTTCTTCACTGTTGTACCTTAAAATTGGCGACCTATGGAAGTATGAAAATTCCAATACTTCTATTGCAAGTCTAAATGATCTCTGCTCCTTTAGAACCACCTTGGCTCTTTTCATGACATCCTCACTGATGCTTTGAAAGTCTGTATGGAATTCCATTGTTCTCGGCTCATGCACCTTATTGAATGAATACATTAGATATTGCAGATTCTTATGGCCTGCCTGTGGCATTTGTTCCTTCAATCTGTTCAGAACAAATATTGGTAAAGAACCATGAGTGTAGCAGTTTGGGATCAAAAACCCACAAACTCTAAATGTTTGATCAATGCAATAGAGATGAGAACTTTTCAGTAGATCTGTCATCCTATCTTTCATCTGTAGCTTAAAATCTTCATTCTGACTGGGCATTTCAGTTAAAAATTTCAAAATCGATGAACCACGTATATCAATAAAACATGATAACTTTGCATAGAATTCCATAATCTCATCGAAGTGTTTCAAACAAAACGACTCCACTTCAGCAACTACTTGTTTTTCATAATAGCCAACAATATGTAAATAGGCACAAATAAGATTCATTAAAATAACATCACTGTCTTTCAATTTATCTACCAAAAGTCGTTTTAATATATCAGCTATTTCAGGCATAGTAGCTACAGAATTATTAAAGAACAAAGGTCCAATTATATAACTCAAATCGGCTATTGTTAAATCATGCTCCGCTTTTTTAAGATGAACTACACACTTCTGAACCATGACTTCTTGAACATCATTTAAATTTTGGAACAGCTTTCTGTTCCCATAAAAGTAAAAAATTGATTGTTTTATACTTAGCAATAGATTTGTATAATCATAACATGGAATATCATCAGCTAGAGCAAGGACGAGCGGCAAAGTCTTTTCTTGTATCTCCTCCCACTTCAGAAATACGTCGTCTTCAATAACAGTCATTGGTGTTTTAAAAAACAAACGTGCCCCAACTTTATTGATTCTATTTAGCACACTATATTGGTTGAGGATTTCACTGTCGGACATCAAGGAATAAATTTTGTGTGTGAACTTTCTGAGAAGATCCTGAGACAGTAGTGCTACAGAATCATTCATGCATCCAAGAAGCGATGTAAAATCTTCTGCACTCTTTACATCTCCATTATCTTTACAAGTATTTAACAATTTGCTATACCTTGGAATCATAATGCGACACTGAAAAAGCAAATAATTTGGTAAGTACTGACAAGCACTATTAATATTATCTAAATCAGACCATGTCAGTACACAGTTTTTGTCCATGAGTTTCTCAAGTATTCTAGTAACTACAGAGTTAGTGTATGGTACCCCGGTGAAAATTATGGAATGAAAAATCGAAGCTAAGCTACCAGCATCAAGCTTATCAATACTGCACTCAAGACTTTGCAACAATTTGTTATATTCAGGAGTCAAATAACAAGATCTGTCCCTATAAAAATGTAACTGTGCTGTGGCAAATGAGAATTTTTTATGTAACCATGGAAATTTTCTAAGTTCCTTTCTAAAAATACTTTCTGATAAGTTATCAAAAACTTGAACAAAATGTTTTGGATCAAAATTCTCATCCTGTGATGATTTTCCAACATCCTCATGGTTGAAAACTTCTGTCAAAGCTTCTCTTGAGCATGTGCAAAGTTGTATTTTTGGTTTGTTAACATTTGTTGCACTGAATAAACTGGTACTGTAACATTGTGTCAGACACTGTCTTTTAATAGAATATGATTTCCTTGAAAATAACACTCCAGTTGACCTCTCATAAATACAAAAATGAGTTAGGTAGATCCTGTGCATCATCCTTTTAAAGGATATCCAAGTTGTCTGACCAACATTTAGTCCCATCTTAGATTGTCCTAGAAATGCCAAATTGGAAAAAGCTTCTGTTCAAGCATCCTACATAAACTTCCACTCTTTAGCATGACTAGGACATAATTTAATTAACAGCCATCATCCTGAAAACAGAAAGAAATTCAAACATCATAACTAACATGACTAAACTGTTGTGTAAATTTTTAGTCACAATCTGATTTTAGTCATAAATTTATCAAAGTTTTTTTTTAAAATATAGCAAGTTCTTTTCAAAATTTAAAGATACCCAACGAGACAGCTGTTAATTATTTCTATTTAAAACTTCTTTGCTGGAACACAAATAAGTGTACCAGTAGCTGATTACCAATACATAACATATCAGTATGGATAAAGGATTCTATACTTTTTACGTTGTATTCATACTGCTTGACCAATGCGGAAAAAATAGTTCTTTTCAAATTGTGAAAATATAGTTCTCATCTGATGATTGGTTTAAAATAATTATGCCAAAAAAGGACAATCAATAATTATGGCAATGGTAACGCAAGGTTAGTGCCAGGGGTCACGTGGTGAAACAACAGAAATTGCATCAACTTGCCAAATGGTATTCTTAACAATGGCTTAACAAGCAGGCATGCCAACATGTCAACAGAAATCAAATGAAAGATTTTTGTTTGAACAATTATATATTTTTTTTAATGGTGTTTTAACGCCACTTTCAGCAATTTTTCAGCTATTTCATGGCGTCCAGTTTTTATTGGGGGAGGAAGCCGGAGTACCCTGAGAGAACCCCCGACCTGCGGTAGGAAAACTGGCAATCCTTGTCAATTAAGATTGGAGTCGAGTACACCCTGCCTGCAGTGAGAATCGAACCCGCAATCTCAGTGTTGACAGACCACGTGATCAATAGTAGACGAACTACCTTGACCACTCGGCCGCCGACGCCCCTGAACAATTATAATTTTGTTTGTAATACATTTAGGACAAAATAAAAAGCATGTAATAAAGAATTATTTGGATTGGTATTGGGGAAAGAGCTAAGAAACTAAATGATAAAACTTAACTAGTATCAGCATGCAAACTTTAGTAAAGTGCTTGATAAAATTTGCTTTCAATATTGTTTATTATTGATAAAATGGTCAAAGTCACATAACTCCTACAAATTCTGATGAATCAAAATGGAGGTTTACACATCACAACACGTTTTCTAATAAATATCAAAGCAATTAATTGAACAGTTTCAAAAGGATGTGTCCACAATACCTACCATTGTATTATATTTCTGAAATGTTTAAAGTCCCAAAACTCCTACAAATTTTGACCAATCAAACTGATGGTATAGTATGCACATCTACGGTACACATCATAACAATTAATCCTACCAAATATCAAAGCAATCTGTTCAGCAGTTTCAGAGGATAGGTGTCCACAAGTATTTTGGTGAAATGGCCAAAGAAGCAAAACTCTTACAAATTCTGAGGAATCAAATTGACGCTATACTACATGTATAGTATACACATCTACACATCATTATATACAATTAATCCTACCAAATATCAAGAGCAATCTGTCAAGTGGTTTCAGAGATGTGTCCACAAAGTGCTGCAGATGGACATTCGAAGAACTAAACAATTTTCCTCCGATCTTTGTGGCAGGGGATTATTATTTATTATCCATGAAAGCAGTTAAGCCTCTCTACTGACACCAGATATACAATACAAACATTTTTTATGAGTTAATAGTGCTACAGTAATTGTTACAGCACTGCAAACATGCAAATATTATGTTGAAAGATATGCTTTTCCACTTGTTGAAATTGGTACACGTAGGAAATCTGAGTTTTAGCAATAAAATGAATGACCCAATTGCTACCTTGTCTGATGGACTCAACAGAACACAAATATGAATATATGATATTTATTACCTACAGTCACTAAAAAAAGCTGGAAGAGAATCTTTTGTGCATTTTTTGTTCATTTCAAAAGTGTTTAACCCAGATAATTTTTAGCAAAACCACATAGCGACCAGTTTTTTTGTTTATATACATGAACAATGCAATGAAAGTATTTAAATTATCCCTAAATGAAATATAAGTCAATCTATAGAAAGCATATTATCATTTAAAATGTAACACAAAATTGCGAAAATGAATTCCATTGTACATACACAGTCCTTCTTCCACACAATGAACAAAAGTCCATTGGTTTGTTTAAATATTGTTTAAAGCCATTTTCAGCAATTTTTCAGATATATCGTGGTATCTAGTTTTTATTGGGAGAGGAAGCTGGAGTACCAGGAGAAAACCCCGACCTTCAGTAGGAAAACTAGCAATCCTTGTCAATTAAGATTGGAGTCAAGTACACCCTGCCTGCAGAGAGAATCGAACCGGCAATCTCAGTGTTGAAAGACCACGTGATCAATAGAAGATGAACTACCTTAACCACTAGGCAACTGTGGCCCCCACATGTCCATTGGGAGATAAAAGGAAAATGGTTTGTTGTTACACTAACTTGTGAAATAATGTTGATGGTGTTGTTTAGTTTCACAGAGTATACTGCTTTATATTCAGAAAAATTCGTGAAGCTCTATCATATTAGTACATTCCTTAAGAATCATCAAACTTTGTGTCCATGTTTTATGAGAGAAAGTACAAAATACACAATTTATCATCTGCAATAATTCTTGTGTATAATTAAAGTTTGCATGAATGCACATGTAAGGAGTTAAGAGAAAACATAAACAAAACAAAAATATTTTATTAATAAACATGATCTTTGTCACCTTTTCAAAAACATTCAAAACAGCCAATTAAAGAGCTCTTAATAGTGCTTATATTGTTTGTCTATTGTTATAATGAAAAAAAAAATGCTTTTAACATACAAAATATTTAACAATTACCAGTATGTTTTTCTACAAGGAAGGCTCAGGGACCTTAATTTAAATATTAACAACAAGGAAATATATATCATTAGGTAAAATTCTGTTTTAATGCATCATTTCTGTTCGAAAACATAAGACACTATTCTGATGTAAACAAATAAATTGCTATTCTTGAAAATTTTATCAAAAATTATTGTGGCACCATATGCAGGGTGTACTCGACTCCAATCTTAATTGACAAGGATTGCCAGTTTTCCTACCGCAGTTGGGGGTTTTCTCCGGGTACTCCGGCTTCCTCCCCCAATAAAAACTGGACGCCATGATATAGCTGAAAAGTTGCTGAAAGTGATGTTAAACATCATCAAACAAACAAACAAACCAATTGGCGTCTTGATTGTTTAAGTAATAGAAGAAGATATTGTAACATAAAACCATATTGTTCATGTACAATAGTAAAGTCCTGCGAATCTCGTTAATAGGTCGAAAATATGATACACAAAGATATACCATGCATAGTTACAAAGGAACTATCTTAACCCAAAAACTTTAACGTAGTCGCTGGACCGTGAAATTGAGGTCAAGGTCAGGTGACACCTACCAGACAGTCATGTACTAGTCATCAGCAACCTATACACCAAATATTGTCATCCTACCATGCGTAGTTACAGAGGAACTGTCGTAACCCAAAAACTTTAACGTAGTCCTTGGACCGTGAATTTGAGGTCAAGGTCAGGTGACAGGTGACTGACTGGCAAGTACTCATCATAAGCTACCTCTGGACCAAATTTGATGGACCTAGGGCTTGGGCTTACAAAGATATGAAGCAAGATGTCAAGTGTTTACGCCGCCGCCACCGCCAGATTCCCATACATATGTCTCGCCAGGCGAGACAAAAAATTGATCCCACTTTTGGACAATTGGTCCCAACACTTTTAAAATTGGTACCAACAGTTTTAAAAAGTATATTTTAGAAGAATTTGTGGTTTTGTATAGCAATTAATAATAAGTTATTGAAATTTAAGAAGCTGACAATACAAAAAAAATGAAAATTTTTTCAAAAAATTTTTTTAATATACACATTTATATATTCTATATATATCAAAATTTGTGTATATAATATAAATAGATTAGCTGAATAACTCAGTTTTATTGCATTTGAATTTGCTAATTATAATGAAACATTTACTTTTATTTAGTCAGTTGTATTATAAAAATTTTACATTCAATGAATATGTTACACACTATTTTTTCCTTAAAAAAAAATTATTATTTCAGCCATAATTTTCATATATTGTTGTTAAACACTGCTTGTCTGTAAATTCTATCTGTACTGCAGTATGTTGTTTTGTTATATATAATGTACATTGAAAAGACAAGTTTGAATAGATTCCTATTGTTAACGATTTTCAATGCTAATTTGTTGGATTTGTTTGTGTAATATTAAACATTTTTTTGTTTTTAATTTCATTATTATATTTCTATAGCAACTTTATAAATATGTTTGTATATTATATGTTATTCCGGTCTTAGACAGGGTATATAATGTCACATTCACGGCTTAGGACGTATATTCCATGAGCCGAAGGCGCATGGAATATAAATCCTAAGCCGTGAATGTGACATTATATACCCTGTCTAAGACCGGAATAACTATTATATTATAGCTCACATCTTACATTAGGAATATTTTACGGGAAAAACAAATATTTAAGAAAGAACTAGGTCTATGTAGCGTAAATTTTTTTGGATACCTGATCAAGTTATCCGTATTTGTTTGGAAAATATAGTACGTTTTAAGTGAACGCATAATATTAAACAAAAATGCATTTTTATTAATAGTTTTTATAACACAAAATTACACTCTGGAATTGGGCAAATTATGTTATTATTGATAAAATCAAAATATTTTCAATAAATATTGTCCCTTATGGCACCCCATCATTACTTTTATGACGCTTAGACGATCGAGGCCCATTCGGGATTTATAACAAAGGTTATATAAAAACAAACTATATTTTTGTTGAACATTAAATTAATAAAAATAAGAAAACATTATTATATATTAAATAACAGCAAAAATTTATCTTTTTTAAATATTAATCATCTTCTGTTCAATAAATAACCCAATTGTATCCTTAAACTGGGAAGTGTCAAGGTAAAAGTTTGCGAAGCACCAAATTCAATATCGGTGGAGCTTGTTATCTGTTTTGATTGATGTGTGGATGTCGACGTTGAAGTGAATTAAAATAAGAAAACTAGTTATTGACGGTAATGTCACTTTGATGCCATTAAAATGAATATCATTGGACGATGACAATCAAAATGAATATCAACGGATTTTGACGATGTCTTGACTGAAGAGTGCATGGTGATGCAGTGTAGGTACTTACATGTATTTATTAACTTTTAGTGCGCTTGAGATCAAGTTTCTCGTTTGTTGTTTTGTGCATTGACACACTTTTATAGAGGACACTAAAATCATACAGGATTTGTAACCTGAGACTGACATTATTGACCAAGAACCACCCCCCTTTTTCTGTGCCTTCTATCGCTGATATTTGAGTAGATTTGTTTCTTAATTTACTTCCCTTCTGTTATTAAAACAAATATATTACATATCATTTTATTTACATAGTTTAAAATATGTTCGGGTTAGACACTGTTTCATTTTGTTACCTTTTCAATCGAAGCGGAACGAAGGCGGCCATGATGATTTGTTTTCCCAGGGGCCCCATACGGGATAAAAATATGCTTTATGTATACGGCTGTAGACGTATACATAGCCTGATGTATACGGCTTGCTAACCAATCAGAATGCAAGGTTTTTATGTGAGCTATAATATACTAGTATATTTTGTTTACTAGTATTTCAGGTTTTATTTTTTATTGTCATGCTGTTGCCTGGTCCTGCTTCAGTTTTGTTTTGTGCTTTGTTTTAGTGCATTTATATATTTATGAATAAAGTTGGGAGTGTGAAAGTGTTTTGTGTTTAGAGTGAATAACATGTATATATTTTGAATATTTTCTATAGGTTAATATGAGTGTCAGTGTGAGAATGAATGTGTGAAAAGTCATTTTTGTGTAGTGAAATTAGTTATATGAAAGTAACAAGTGAGAAAAGTAAGAAAGTTTGTATGCATGAATGAATTGGTAAGAATTAGTGCTTCAAATATATGTAAAATAATAGTATAGTGCTGTAAATCTCAATAAAGCACATAAACTTGTTTTGTCTTCTATTGTTATTATTTTAACATATCCTCGAGTAACCATAAGTCGGCCAGACATCAGAACATTGTTGTGTATTTTTTTTTATAGTCATCTCCCTGATTTCGTACATATTTATTCAAATTCGCAATTACATCCTCAATGTTTTTGTGTGTTCGTTATAAAAAAAACAGTCGGTCAAAGAACTATCAGAATCTTTGTTTACTCATCCATTGCAAATGGCGTATAACCACGTGACATAAAGTCGGTCACATGTTAAAAATAGCTTTTAGTCCAAGCAAACAATAACGTAGCATATGACTTTTTGAAGTATGTATCGTGGAGGATATATTTTAAACGGAATCAAGTATGTGAATGCGTAAATGCAGTTAGAAATTATGGAAAACATGACACTGGCAATTAAACATTTCAGCCAAGTAGTAGCAATTAATTTACCCGAAAAGGCAAGGACCAGCTGATTTTCGGGCATGGGTTATCGACTTTTTGAAGAAATTGTCAATGCATTATTACTGCATTAACTATGTAAAACATGGAAATAATTTTGTCAAGCTTGGTTATCAACAAAAGCTTTGTTGACACAATTAGATTTAATTAAACAAGAATAAATTCTGATTTGGTACACATTTTATGAACTTTCAACACAGTGAACACATAAAAACTCACAACCCCTTCTGATCACTCTCACATTTGTACAAAAGATTAAATGTGTCCAATGTCCACACTTGTCACACTTAGCCCAATTCACAATTTTAATAGACAAACTCTTCATCACTCCTTCAGGGGTAAATTGACCACACACACAACATTTCTCTTCGTCTCTAATTTCAGATCCACTATCATCTGTATCAACTTCTATTTCCGAATACTCAACATATATGCTACTAGGTCCAGGTTCTTGGGACAACCTGACACTCTTTTCATTTGCACATCTTTCTTTCTTTGGTTTTTTTTCCTGCAAACATTTCCCTTTCTTTCCACATCTTCCTCCTCTTGATTTGGCTTTACATTTTACACTGTTTACTTACATGCTCTCCAACTTTCTTAGCTACCTCACATTCAGTAATTACTTTTCCACTTACAACTTTACTTAAAGTATTCCTTTCACAGACAACTTGTCTCTCACTCTTAATCTTTCTCACACGCTGCATTTTTCCCTCAAAGAAATCACTTTCACGCTCCTCATTTAACTCCCTTTCTTCTCTGTCGTTCTGCATATTCTCTACATTTTCATGTAAACCCGACTCACCTCTCATATCTTCACTCTCACTATCACTCACAGATTCAATAAAAACACTTGGTGGACATTCCTGAAACACCTGAGACGACAAAAAGAACTTATTGTCAATAATGTTCCTGTTAAAAGGATAAATTCCTGTCTTCTTAAACGCTGCTTGGAGATTTTCTGGAGTCGAGGACCGTACATATGCAGAGCAGACTAACTGACAAACTTCATCTTTAGTGATGACAGTTGAAGACATTCTTATTTTTTTGTGACAAAGATTGTTGTAAATTTTCTGAAAAGGGCCATAAATACCGACATCCATTGGTTGAAGGAAGTGTGAGGTATGTGCAGGAAGAACATGTATAAGAATGTTATGTTGTTGTGCCCATTCAATGACACTGACAGAAACGTGGGATTTATGGCCATCAAGTAGCAGTAGAATTTTGTCGTTTCTTGGTACAAAAGTCAGAAAGTGGTTCTTCAAATAATCCAGGAAGATGTCTGAATTTGACCAGCCACTTTCGGAAACAGTGCCAATGGCTCCAGGTGAGCATCCTTCCATCCACTTGCTCTGCATCTTTTTGCCTGGAAAAATGAAGTAGGGTGGAATAGAATACCCAACAGCGCTTCCACACCCAAGGATGGTAATAGTACTGGATTTTCCAGACGTCACAGCAGGTGGATGGAAATCTGTACTGGCAACAACACAAGGAGGACTATGGTTCAGCTGGATACCTTTCTCGTCAACATTAAATATTACATGAGGCTTATCTGTTAAATCGTACTTCTTTAAAACACCCTCTAACTCTGTGAAGTACGTGTTGACAACATCTTTATTTCCTCCTTTAGCCCTGGCTATCTAGAGCATGTGGTTTCAGTACCCTCAAATCAGGCCACCTTTTCATGAAGGAATAGAACCAGCGAAGACTGAAGGGATTATCTGATGTTCTAAGATTCAAAGAGACTGCAAAGTCACCAGCTAAATCTACCACTTCTTGACGCATGTAACCATATCCAATGGCTGCCATGTCTTTGAGATGGTTTACGAGCCTGGCTTCTTGATGGAGACTCATCACTGGATCTCTTCCCATGCTAGCACACTCAGCATCAACCTCTCCTGCCACACGATCCCTCAGAGTTTTATACGGTACACCATATTTCTGTGATGCTTTCCGAATCGATAAATTCATGCTGGTAGCTGCAAGGTAAGCACTGGTCACCTTGGAAGGACTGTACAATCTAAGCTGGCCTCTGGATTTGCCACAAGTAAAATGAGCAGGTTGTAGCTACAAAAGATAAAGAAAATGCTTTTTATAATATGATAAAATGGCAGATTAAGTTAATTTGAAAATATTTTGTACTAAGAAGAAAATTGTCCTACAGGTAAATATTTAAGGCATGAATATGTATGGCTCAATAGATTTTGTAGATTGAATAATAAAAAAATTTTGTTGGATACATTGTTGTAATTTTATATTAATATTATACAAAATTTTATTGAAATAGGCTAATAGATTAAATTAATTTTAACTGATTTTGTGTTTTTTTATTTTATTTAATTATTTTCCAGGCTTATATATATTTTTTTTGTTAATTTAAGCTGATACTAGTATAACTATTTGATTTATAGGTTCCTGATTAAAGAATTCACATTTGTACACGTTGAATTTCATCTTGGACATGTTGAACAGCAATCAATTTCCCGCAAAAATTTGCTAACTTGGAAGAAAATTAATGATCACGCTAGGTATTTTTAAATGTGTACAGAATATTATGTGCTTGGCCTAAATTCCAGAAGGGTTACGGTCAGTGATTTCATAATGTCAACAAACCGTCGACAGAGATCACATGTGGAATTTGTAACTGGGAATGGCTCAAATGAGGGTTTTAGAGGCGACAAAAATAGACTTTAAGAAAAAGGACATTTTTTCTATATGTTTTGGAATTTTTCTTTACTTACCTGTTTAAATCTCATTGTAATTAATTTAGATTTCTCTGTGATATCTTCTGTGTTTACAAACGCTAAATATAGCAAAAATGACGTCATAGGATCTCGTAGCGCATTCTCGCGAGATATAAACAAAACTGGCCGACATTATTGCATGACCGACTTTGGGTAACGCCACGATATCATGTTAACTAAGAAAACACAAGTGACATTTCATAATAAATTCTAAATCAGAAGCATTAATATATATCAATATGTTGAAATAATCCCTTAAACACAAATACAAAATTTGAAATGCAAGTTGGGACCAACTGACATGGGACAAATTGGAAATGGGACCAACTGACCACATTTGGGACCAACTAACTTTGGACATTAGGCTTGGGACCAATTGACCTGTACCATAAAGAATATCAAGGAACAGAACAAGCCATATTGTACTTTTTTATCAAAAGACATCTACTAGATTGTTCATCAACACATAAATAATAATAGTATGCAAGCGGTTAGCTGGACCCGTCTGCAATAACTGGGACTCACCATGACCATGCAAAAATTCTACTATTCCCAATAGCCATATAATCGCACCTTTCCACAAAACATAACTTAAGCAATAGAACTAGGTTTCAGAATCTGATAAGGCGATCATTGTTATCTATAAAGATAGTGTGGCTCTAAACTGATATCAGTAAATGTCATTATGAAATAGAAATAATCAATGTTACAATGAATGATCCCACACTAGCCACAGAATTTTGCGCAGCATGTACGAGCAGGGGATAACATATGGAAAGGGGAGCGAAGTGTATAATAACATGCTTGGGCAATATTTTACAGACCATTTATCATCTATGATGATCATACACATACAGTCCAGACAATTTAAAGGGGGCTTGTTTATGTAACCGGTTAAAAAACGGTTACATAAAAATACTTCTACATAATTGTTACATTACGGAAAACAGTTAAAAATTGGTACATCTATATAATTTTGAAAAAGGTTACATATTATACTGTTATAGTTTGTACTGTTTTATCAAACTGAACCCATAAAAATATGCGCAAGATAGGTTCCTGCCCTTTCTAAACATAAAGTTAAAAACCAAGTCCACAGCAATGAAATATGCAACTAATGAGTATCAAACTGAAACATGTAAATTCACCCAATTTATAACCGTTATGATCCGTTATATACAGGTTTTGCACCCTCACCACCCCCCCCCCCCCCCCAAATAACAAAAATCGTCCACAGCGAAGAAATATGCAACTACTGAGTATAAAAAAACATGTCAACCCAATTTATAACCGTTATATACTGGTTTGGTACCCCCCCCCCAACAAAAAAAAATCAAACAAACAAAAACGTCTGGACTGTTTTCTTCATACTTGCCATATCTACCATGGATATGTGAAGGACTGTATTTAAAGTTATTATAGGATTAAACACTGGGTTTTAGGAAATTATCAATGTGTAAACTCCGGCGACTCACTCACAAACTAAATAAAGTCCGAAGGACTTTATGTCAAGTTTGTGAGGGAGTCGCCGGAGTTTACACATTGATAATTTCCTAAAACCCAGTATTTAATCCTTATAATTCTGTGAAATAATAGTTGCGGTTTTTAAAACAGCAAAAACAGTTACAGAAAACTATCTAGACCTCAAAACGTACCTAGACCGGAAAACGTAGGGATATGCAAAACATAGTACCAAAGGAATCGCGGTTCTTTAGATATTGATATGAAAAAAAACAAAATGAAACACTAAATTGTATTTATATTATATATTTATTTGAAATCTCAATCGATTTCATTGAAAATCATTGTGGCAGAGAAAAAATTGTCCCCTCTTCCTGACGATACGCTAGGAGGACGCCATCTTGTTTACCTTGGATACTGAAAGTAGTCCGCTCAGAGGAAATATCGATATATAAATTATCTGAGAAGACGCCATTTAAGTGTTTTTATCCAATCAAAGCTCTTAATATAAATAAATTACAGCATGAATAGAATTATTAGTGTTATATTTTTGAAGCAAATATCTTTTATATATTTACTTCAGCTCTTGAACAACTTGAATTTGACAGCTATTTATCATTATATCATTTATCACAAAAAACCAGGTTAAATTTAAGGTACATGTACTAGGTATTTGTATAACTAGACTCAGGTCCGGTAATTCCACCCGTCCGATAACTCCGCCCACTTTCAGTAACGTTGTTGTCAACAGTTTGCTAGAACACTGAAAATCTTCGCATATTTGCAAGGTATCACTACCAAATATTGTCATACTACCATGCATGGTTACAGAGGAACTGCTCTAACCCAAAAACAGGACTTTGAAATTGAGGTCAATGTCACATGACTGACTTGGCAAGTACTCTTCATAAGCTACCACTGTACCAAATTTGATGACCATAGTGCTTAAGTTTAAAATTAATCAAAATGTCAAGTGTTAACGCCGCCGCCCCCGGATCCCCAAATGTTTTGCCTCCAGCTACTATCGTCGCACGCAAAAACTGTTCTGAAAATAAACATACAGTCTGTTGTTTTGTGGTTTATTGCAAACACGAACTGTTCTTTTGACATAATTGGTTTGAATCATCCGTTAAACAGACAACTAATTGATTAAGCTAAGGTATTCTGTAAAGAAATTACTCTATTATAATTAGGATCAGAATTATAACATGATTTGAAAATGAAAATCATGAAACACTTTCTTCCGCTTTACGATATTTTCCTGTTTCCTTAACTGTACATGCAACTACAGTGTTGTATTTGATCATTTTATTTGAAATAAGGTCAGAACGCATTATTTAGTTTAAATTTTACCTCGTTTATACGATAAGGTTAATCAGTTTTTATTTTACTATTATGTTTTGTCCTCTATTTTTTCTGTTTTTTTCTTGACATGAAAGTGAGCAACAATTTTTACAATATTAACGCAGGGACAGTCTATACTAACTAGACAGTCTATACTAACTAGTTAGTATAGACTGTCCCTGATTAACGTGTATCCTTGAGCTGATCTTTTTCCTCATTTTTTCCATTTTCTAAGAATAGACTTCTATAGATCGTTCTAATATTGTTTTTTGTCTGTTGTCACAAATGTTCTTTTTATACAAATATTTCTTTTTCTTAACCAACTTTTCTTATTTTTTACATATTTTAATGTAATGATGTTTGTTACTCAAATTGTGTGGTTAAGACCTCATCCAATATCCAATACTGTAACAGTTTTATAGATCGGCGATCAGACAATGGTTTTATTTGTTTTCTTCCCTATCGTGTTGTAGATAATGTAGTTTCACCCATCAATAGTTAATTTAGCGACGGTTACATCTAATATGTCCTAAAAATTTGGAAATTAAAGATAACATCAGCAACACTATGTCCTGCCAAGGAAAGTTTGGGAACAAATAGCTTTTCGGTCTGTTCGTACGTTCCATCCCACCTCAGGTTTACCTACTGAAGCAGTACACAGTTACAACATGATGAGTTCTCCTCAATGGCATCATTCTGTAGGCAGGAGCCTAATATTTCGCAAAAGAGTTATCTTAAAAAAGGGAGGTATCTACCAATAAATGGTGAGCGGGACGTCAGTTGCCGAGACGCCATTTTCTTGCTGATGTCTTTTTTCTTGTTATTGATAACGATATGATCTCGTGAATAAACGCAAGTTAAAATGAATCTTGAACATAATTGATCTAAATATGTGTATCTTTTACATGTCCTGAATGCAGTGTAAATATAACTTGACCATCACAGGTCTCAGAAATAATCAATAATCGTTACTTGTTATGACTGTTATGCATATCACGACTCCCCTTCAATACCAATCCTAAGCCGCAAATAACGGACAATGAAAAAGGCCCAATGACGGATCACCTGCCAAATTATTGAAAATAAATTATTTTTTTATTACAATATAATCGAAATATTGGAATAAATAGTTTTTGTCTTCAAATTAAAATTCACTGTGTATAAGAATATATTATTTCTTCTATACTATATGGTAATAGCCCAAAAAGGGAAAAGGTGACCTAGAGCGCTGATGTCGTAGCACTCTAAGTCCGGGTCCGCCCGATTTTTGTCTGCATTTATAGGTCCGGGTGTAACGTAAGATAAGTAATTCCATTGTAAACTCCCGTGCAGACAACTTTTCCTTTAAAATACCAATTTACTTTAACATTACCAATTAAACTTGAATATTTAGATTCAGCAAAACATGTATACACCTGGAAAAAAGTTAAGCACCCGATAGATTTATTTTCAAGTCATACACATTCGAACACCTTTGGACTGCCATTTGCTTTAAATTTGTATAGCCAACAAAAATATGCATTATTGAGCACAATGTACCATTATTTTAACAAAAAACTCATTATTTTATTTACATATCGTTTGATCAAAATATGGACGGTCTTTGCTATTTCACGTAGTCTTTAAAAAGTATTGTCACCAAAAGCTCTAAACTGTTTTCTAATTGTCCAATCACATTTGAAAACGTCAACCATAAACTCCAAATTGATAATTAGCCGTCGAAGGATCAATATCGGGAAACTCCACCGTCAACATGAATGACTGCTGCAACCCTGCGTCGCATACTGCAGAAAGGTGTCATATTTGTTGAAGCGTTATCTGTCGCCATTCCCGGTTTAATTAAACTTCTAAATGTTGCAAGTTCTGTGGAGGAGGTTCCAGAGCTTGTAATCGCCTACCCAATTGATCCCATAGATGCTCTGTTGGGTTGAGATCTGGACTTCTTGCAAGAGTTGTTACAGCTTCGTTTTCCAGCGATCATCCTTACTGCCATGTAACGATGAGATCTAGCGTTGTAATCCATGAAAACAGATCTTGACGCCTGGGTGTACTTTTTGCAATCAAGGTTAGCATTGATTGTTACCAAAGCCAGTTTGCAATCAAGATACAGCCCCACATCATAACTGAGGGGGTCTAGAGGGGATCAATTAACAGGTTAAAAATTTTTCATTTTTCGCAAAACAGAAAACAGTAAATTTAAAATAATGATAACAGATAACAACAATTTACATGAGAAAACAGACAACAGTTCAAAAATCGAAAAAAAAACAGATATCAGCAGAATCTCATCGAAGGGCAATAGTATTAACAGCAAACAGGGTTTTTTCATTATAACAGTTAATAACAGTGTCATTTTTTTAGAAAACAGATAACAAGTAATGGTGGAAAAACAGTAAACAGTTGCTTTATTAAAAAAAGTTGTAAAAATGCAGCAGTTACATGGAGTTAAAATCGGCTCTTATCCGACCAGTGTACTCGTCGCCAGGTTCTAAGGTTCCAATTTCGTCTTGCTCTCCAACAGGCCAACCTATCCCTGCGAAGGCGATCATCAAGCATTGGGCGTTTAATGACTCTCCTTGACTTCAGTCCTGCAGTTTTAAGACGATTTCGTACTGTTCTAGCTGACAGATTACGACCTGGTAACCATTGTTGCTTGAGACCGGTGCTTGTTGCAAACGGATGTCGCCTACTCAATCCAGTAAGGCTTCAATTTTCCCGTTGGGTTGGCACAGATGGTCGACCAGATCGGGAACAGCCTTTAACAACTTGCGTGGCACCGTGTCTTCAGACCAAACGACTAATGACTGTATAATGATAGCCAAGCTGACGTCCTATTGACTTCTAAGACATACCAGTGGAATGCATGCCGATTATTGCCATCTCTATACTTCTGAAATTCGCCTCCTTACCATGCTTACTTTAAATGATTTGGCAATTAGAAATTCAGGATTTAAATAGCGATATGTTGCACGAAAAATAGTTCCCTTTGTCTTTGAACGTGATGACAATGGTACGGTTGGATTTTTCTCTTTCTGTGATCAGAAATTCGTTTATAAATAAATTTTTGCAGCTATGTATAGAATTACCGTTCGTGGGATATAAACCTTTATTACACTCACTTCAATTTTTACACCCCTTTTTGTTACAACTGAACATTTATGACGTTTAAGTGGTTCCTTAAATGGTGTCAGATGATAGTCATTAGTACGGCCAATAGTTCCAAACAGTTTTAGTTTTTTATTATCGAGTCCTAAACCAATAAAATGTACAGCTTTTAGGTTCGCCTTTCCAATAAATTCAATAGGCCCGGACCCATACTATTTACAGTTTACTGGTCTACCTTTTTTATTTGTTTTAACAGCCCCAACCCATACATTGTACAGTTAAAGGTCCGACTTTCCAAGTTAAGTTTAAGCCAGTGAACCATGAAATTTCCTATGGGTCCGCATTTCTTACAAAAATTTGTGCATGGGCCTGGAGCCCTAAAATTTACATTTATTCGTCAGCTTTTCATAGAAATTTTATAGCCAGGACCCATACAATGTACAGTTTACTGGTCTGCTTATTTATTAATTTTTATGCAATTTAAAGCATAGGAACGCACGAAAACAGTATAACTGCGGAAGTGATTAAAATATACGCAGAAATAAAGTTTAAAGAGATAATGATACTCGTTGGACAATTAGATAATAGACATTGATGAGGGGGGATAGAGGGGTCCATTAACAGGGTAAAAAGTTTTTATTTTTCCTAAAACAGATAACAGTAAATGTAAAATAATTATACAGATAACAGAAATTTACATGAGAAAACAGAAAACATTGAGTTCAAAAATTGAAAAAAAACAGATATCAGCAGAATTACGTCGAAGGGCAATACGGCGAGAAAATGCATACATTAATCAGTGTTTCCATAGTAATTACAGGTAGTATGTCATTGAGATCTTTTGTATATTCCTCCATTCATAGGAAGACTTAGTTACATTATAAAAAGTGCTGAATAAAATGAATTAACAGATAAAAGAGAACAAAATCTGTAAAACAGTTAACAGTGATATTACTATTACATGTAACAGCAAACAGGTTGCCCAAAACACATTAACATAAAAGATTAAGTCCTCCTCAATGATCTGCGGTATAGACTCGTGCATATTTAAGGTTCCAGGCATGTTTACTGAGACCAACGATGCGATCACATTCCTTTCTCGTTTCCTTACAAAATATGGTGACACTTAAAGTGTATGCCACTGAAATCTTCCATATTTTAAGTGGCGCAATGGATTCAATGGTCTTCTTGGACTCAATACTGATAAGATATGTGTTTGATAATACAGATAACAAGATATGAAGTACCCAAAAGCATCGAGCTCTATTATCACTTAATTATGGGTCGCATACCTTAAAATGTATAATTAATCGATAATATTATGATCCTTATATATATCGAAATAATCAAATCTACAGTGTTTCATTTTATTCTATCAAAGTTGAAATCCGTAAAGTATATGAAATCGGAACTCGCTTCTGTCTGACTGACTGTTATCAATTCTTGCAGAAATCATAGGACTTTAATAAATTAAATTTGCATCTGGTATCATTTACTTTACCAAATATTATAATTTAAGTTTTACTCAAGATTATCTGTATTACTCAATTCGGCAATGTTCGTTTGCAACTCATTGTACAATGTTATGTTGATCATCAACTTGTCTCGTAATTTACTTGTGTTCGGAAAGCGTCGTGTTTGAATACTTTGTAAATAATTTACAATCATCAAAGAAAAACAAATTGTTTCTATTTATATGAGGATGAATTTTACCGAACAACTTAATTGTATATAAATTAATTGAAATATAACATAGTATTAATTTGTTTCCGTTTACGACTTTTCAAAAGCTTAACGACACAGTTTGAATTTTTCTAAGTGTGTTTGAATGAAGGTTAAGGTCAGTTTAAGCAATTTTTCAGCTAGATCACGGCGTCTAGTTTTGTAATGACTAAATAAAAAATATTGAAATCTATGTATGACTTTGTCCTTGAGATTTACAAAGAAGTATCATTGGAGATTTCTCGAAATTTGAAAAAGCAAATTTCAACGAAATTCGAAAGTGTGTACAACTTTAATTGGGAACATAAAATTTGCATATGACATAAACTACTAGTGGTGGAAACGCCCCAATCCTTGTGGTTCTTTGTTAATTCAAACTAGATACTATCAATAAAAATCATTATCTGTAAAAAAATATTCACCTATTTATATTTCAAAGTTCATAATTTTTATATACGTAGGCAAAAGTATATTGAATAATATGAAATCTTTTGACGTTTGAGTGACTATTTTAATTAGATCATAAAAATTTTATACAAAATTCAAATGGTTGTCTTCGTTTTCCTGTCTAATGATTTTTAAAAGCTAATCTAGACCGTATTCGTAAATGTCATTAGCTATGAAAATATGCAGCAATTTATTGACAGTTTATACTTTATGTTAACGTTTGCAGATGCACTGCATAAGATGAAAGCTTACTACGATTTAGTGACTTTTTAAAACTAGATCAAACATATTTAATTTCTTTAATAATAACTCAACGAAAGATAAGAAATCAACAAAAATTTACACAAAAAGAACTTTCATGTACATGTATTTAATAGGCCACAAAGAATATATCAATATGGTTTGAAAGCTCATTCAGACGGAAACATAATTTAGTATTGGTAATCCAGATTAATAAAATGTGCATGATTATTTTTCAAAAGTAAACTTTATTCCGCTTTCGTATTATTTTTAACTTCCATGAAAATATAGCTAACCTTTGGATTAATGATTTCATTAATTAATTGGTTGCTTTACGTTGCGCGAGCAGTATTTCAGCTAGCTATATTCAGTACAAGAACAAGTTAACAAACAATGAATCAACGGGAAAGGGGAAGGGAAATAGGGAACACAATTTTGACTTCCCCTGGAAAAGTATGGAGTATGGAAAGTGGTGGACAACTCAGCCCCCTGCAGCGGCCACAACGAGCCACTCCTTCTAGAAATCTGCAAAAGGGGTCACCATCGTGCAAGTAGCGTGACACTCTCCAAACACGTCACCCACTACGGTCCGTTACCAGGCCCTCCGCGCCATGACCTGACAACACTCCAACGAGAGGGCCTGTCCCATCCGCCACCCGAGGACGCCCCAGGACGTTACACGGGTTAAGTATGATCCAAGTCATTTCGATTACCCATTTGTTAAAATACGTGTGTTTAAATATCTGCTGCCACTAACAGGGTGGCAGCACAAATAATGAATAAAATTAAGTTAAATATCAACGAAATTTATATTAAAATTTCTATAGCAATAAAGGAATCACGTTTGACAGCGGATTTGCAAGTTTGTATATAATTTGCGTTTAAAGTTGAAATTCCACTTTATGTCACATTCCAACAAACCTCCGTTCATGTTGACAACAATTGCGCTTTTTAAATAGAATTAGTTATAAATTGATGAATTTTTTAATAAAATTTTCAATTGGAATATATTAGCCGCCTTTCATCGGGTTGAACACAATTTAGAATCAAAGTTAAAAAACGAATTTAGTCGAGAAAAACCCTTCCATTTAAATAACATAAATATGTTGATTCGTTCAAAACTTATAGACAAAAACTTATGCTGCAAACATATAGAAAGAAACTATTCGTGTTTTTCTCATTTCCGTAAATATGGGCCTCCAATCTCTCTGAAACTCATTTAACTTGTTCTGAAAAGTCCGAAACATATCCCGTTTTATTCATTAGGAAAACTTGCGATAGTCATTTTCCATCAAACAACATTCTACCACTTTACCACGATGGATTATTGTATTTATCTTAACCGTAAAATGTTCTGCAATTATAAAATTTGAACATGATACTGTCTTAAATAGATATATATCGTAATCAATTCGACGTGGAGTGCTAGAATCTATATATACTCTCCCAAAAAAGAAACGCAAACAAATGTTTAATTTTAAAAATGATTTTTTAAGTATAAATTGGAGAACAGGACAAAATAATTATTGGTGGTTACATTTAAACCATTTATGACATTTTACCGAGGGCTGCATTTAATTTAATCAAGCTTGTACTGGTACTCATGTAGAAACATTCTAGAGGCTTGACAAAAATCAGTTTGTTTGCAAGTGCAATTCGTGGGTAATTTGTTAGCGGGTACTGCTAATATACAAACTCTGTTACTTCTTTTCTAACGCAGTAGTCTAATTGACATCTGACTATGCCGAGGTTTGAAGCTGCTAGCCGGAACATCACTATCGGTCGACTCCAGGCCGGTGAATCACTGACTGAGGTTGCAAGACACTTCAATGTTCACCGCATCACGATTTGTCGCCTGTGGGGGGGGGGGGGGGGCGGTGCCAGCAGCTTGACACTACAGAAGACAGAATTTGCACAGGGCGTCCACGCATCACTACTAATGACCAGGATAGGTACATCAGGCTGTTTTTACGCAAAAGGACCGTTTCTGGATCAATTTCTGCTAAAAACATCACTGGCATGCGGATAATTTCTGCCCAGACAATCCGTAATTGATTATGAAACAACGGATTGCGCGACAGACGACCATACATCGGAACCACCTTGAGACGCCAACAATCCCAAGCAAGGGTACGATGGTGTAATATTGTTCGAAGATGGGATCTGCGGAACTGGAAGGGGTGTGGTTCAGCGACGAATCTCACTTTTTGCTCGAAACGAATGATTTGCACACTATTGTGTCGTTGAAGTCAAGCATTTCAAAGGAGGTAGCGTGATGATGTAGTCTGGCATCTCTTACGCCAGAAAAACACCATTGGTTCATATTCCAGGCAACTTGAATGCAGTTCGCTATCGTTACGAGATTCTACAGCCTCACTTATTGCCCGCATTCGATGCCCATAGGGAGGGATTTTAACATGATAATGCCAAACCAAAACGCATACTACAAGGATCTTGATCGTTATTGAGCAGCAGAACGTTCATGTTATGCGTTGGCCTTCACTGTCACCAGATCTAAACCCGATTGAGCATCTGTAGGATGAACTAGACCGTCGCCTCAAACACTGCAGGAATTACAGCATGCACTTCATGTTGAATGGCAAAGAATTCCTTTGGCTCGAGTACAGCGATTAATTCAGTCTATGCTCAGGTGTATAAAAGCTGTTATGCTGGCAAACGGATGAAATAATAGATATTGTTTCATATTGCATCCCGATGGAAAATAAACATTTTTGGTAAAAGTAAATCTTTGGCAACATTTCTTCCACATGTTAGTGTTCTGTGTGTTTTATTTCTGTTGTAATTTATCATTAAAATTTATGAAGTAAAACATTATTTTTCTTATGTTGCGTTTCTTTTTTGAGAGAGTACTAGTATATAATTTGACACGGCTAATATTAGACAACGACTCCTTTAATGTGACATGTTACATGTTCTTCTAATTCATCTCCTTTTTGAGTAAAACTTAACGCCTATGCGTATTTGAATAATTGAAATATTTTATTCAAATTCGCACAATTAAAAGGACTACGAAATTAAGTAATTTCGATGAAAATACATTTCAAATGAAATGTACTCAACTATAAAATTTATTGTTTATTTTGCGTTCGATAACTATTTTCAACGTGTTGTTTGACGTCGGTTTTAACGTAACATTTTTATATACCTCTAAGGTCCCTTTATGAATGACCGTGCTCATATTGGTTCACTCATTGCATAGGCGTAGCACCCAGAAAAATAGGGTACGGTCGGTCAAGGGTTGCTATTATTTGTCACTTACGAAA
The DNA here is from genome assembly GCA_944474755.1 of Limnoperna fortunei. NCBI lineage: Eukaryota > Metazoa > Mollusca > Bivalvia > Mytilida > Modiolidae > Limnoperna > Limnoperna fortunei. The sequence goes on from OX104117.1 coordinate 67,328,389, forward strand.
CTGCACTCGGGATCGTAACGGTTCCTGTTTTATATTGAAAGTTATAACAAAATAGATTTACATGTATGTTTAGACGATTCACATATTAAGAGTATATGTAATGACATTCTTTTCATTTACAAAGGACTGGTGTGGTTTTACGTACTGGTTAGCAATTTAAAGTGGTACGGTCGGAACCATACCGGCCGTACTGCATGCTACGCCTATGCATTGCATTATAAACGAAGGTATATGTTGAATTGTACTAGGATAGTTTTAGCTTTTGTCCAGTTGTAAAATAAAGATATGAGGTAAAGGTACACGAGATATATTCCCTGTATATGAATAAAGTTTTCGGTAATGCATTTTGTTTCACATCAAAATGCATCTAGTTGCAAGTTATACAGTATCGTCAGTAACTTATCTGCAGAAGCCCGAGTACACAGAAGAAGAGCCTGAACACATGAATGCCATTCGTGATGCGAGACAGAAAGAAATAGATAAAATCCACACAAAAAATACTTCGTGGTGTTCTTGTGAAAAATGTGTCATTTTGCCAATGATTTTGTAATGTTTTGCCATGAATTAAAACTATTTGAACAATATTTTTAGCCTGATAAATGTATAACAAGAAACTGACTTACGAATTTTCGCCGTGAACCGAAAAAATATACATTTTAAATCTTTCTTTTAAAGGAATAAATAAAAATAGGGAAGATAATGAGAGTTGAATAAGTGCTGCGCAGATACCTTATGACATTTTACTGTACCATGAGAAAACAAATATTTGATTTTCTGAGAAAGTACGAAACTTTCTAGAAACTAGGTTGGGCGGAGTGCGGGGCAATCAAGATATCTGATATTAATACAAATGTGTAACCGAAATAGATAATCGATAATCACTAAATTGATATCCTTATATAAAACATACAATACTTAAGGATGAAATAAGGATTCAAAAATAAAGGAGCTAACAGAAATCTCAAAAGCAACAAAATGAAAACTATAAAGCACACAAAAACTGACGCGAACCTTATAAACATACAAGTGTTCCGGAATAGTGCTTTACTAGGGACACAGAGTGATGTGAGGAACGATACCCAGAAAAAAATCCGCCACCGTCTGTGTGATAGATAATCTGTAACAATAAACTATTTTATGCAGAACAATTATATAAAGTTACGTAAAGCGATCACAGTTTAACTGTTAAAAGCCATTGCTTTACAAGGCCTTCAATGAGTATATCCGGAAATCAGGAAAATCACTTTGCAGTCACCCACTGCAAAGTGATTTTCCTGATTTCCGGATATACTCATTGAAGGTCTTGTCAAGGCAATACTGTTTTATACTGCATAAATCGTGACAATTTAGAGACGGGTTTTATTAAAATATGGATATCGCTATCAATACACGGGAATTTTACAAATATGCGGTTGAAGTTCATGTGCTTGCCATAGAATTTAGATTTGTAGTTTTCGACGTCACTCTATTCTGAGGTCTAGGTTAAAGGCCGACTTAATTGAATCGGTAGTGTCCATAAACGCAAGTTCGAGATAAGTAAAATGTAAAAGTTACCGAATTTAGGATAATTCAGAGACAAGGCAGCATCAGCGAAATGTGAAATTATAAGTCTGTGTAAACGGCCTTTTTCGTTCTATAAAAGACCATCGAGGATCTCGGCTTAAGTCATACGAGTACAAAAACAAGTCAACAAGGCGATGAGCACATTTTATATTCATTGGAATTCTGATAGTCTATTGAAATACCTGTCCTCAAAAAGGGCATATATTTTGTCTCGTGTAAATAATTATGACTACGAAAAGCTACTAAATTCTACTGTTCACAGTGATCGACCTACAGAGCAGCTCATTGAGCCCCAGGGTGGTGGAAAGGAGAGACCCTTTCGTTTGGGAGGGGGTGTTGTCAGATCAATAATACGGAGAGGATGGGTTCAGATCGTTGCCGCTACAAAAGACCAAATTATCCGCCCCTAACCATACTCCATCAGTGGTATTCATCAATGTACCAAATTACAAAGCAACGGGTTAAACAACTCACGACCACAACAAGTAACAAACGTCCAAACATAAAATAATTGCTAAGCAAAATAAGGTATCATCACTATCATTCCGTCGGATATTATCATCTGTACTGCCCTGAAGCCAATGGAGGGCCTAATACGACTACCAGACCCCCGGCAGAGAAAGAGCTTTCACAGCATTTAGACCCTAGCTACGTCAGTGCTATTCATCCATCGTGTTACGTAATTAAGAGTCAAAACTTAATTAACAAAATTCAGTAAGGTCAAGATAGTATAGAAGCAGTTCAGACTGATAATTTGCAGATTCTTCAAGACAGGGTCGAGATTGGTTCGGACAAGTATATTTTTTTTAATTTTTGATACTTGTCAAGACAGCGTCGATTATCATGCCAAGCTGGATTTAATCAAATTGGGGCAAATAGTTTTGGTCAATTGAAACTAAGATAAAACTGAGACTAATCGGGTAAAAGTCGACACCAGTGAGCCAAATTCTCTATAGTTATTCGATAGCAACCTTTTGTCAGTTAAAGTACTTAGTCATAATGCTCATAATCTTGTCCATTGTACTTAGCTCTTATCACTCTTTTCCTGTAAATGTGTTACCAAAATAGATACATGCAACTGTAACATTGATGATTACTACAGATATTGCTATCGTTAAATAAATAAAAAGTTAAAAGAGCTGTGGTCCTTTTGATAAACGCATTCCTGTTCTGAATAAACGGCAAATTACACTGCTATTAAGACTGATATGGTTAATTGTAAGTACATTAAACAATCTAAGCACAAAAAGTAGGAAAGTTGCATTATGTTAATATGACTGATGAAATTACACGTTTTCACCTTAAGACTATAAATTATTCAAAATCTAGAATAAGAAAACCTTTTTTCTGAAGCCAGATGTATTGGGATTTATTAACATAAATAACTGATTAATTTATTGAATGTTTCCTTAGCTACATATTCAGGATAGCTTCACCCACCAAATTGATTTGTTGGATGTTAACTCTATTTGTCCTGAATTAAGCTGAAACACTGCTCATTATATATATCTATATATATATATATATATATATATATATGTTTTGTATGTATGTGTGTGTGTGTATATATAACAATTAAAAGCTGGACTTAAGAACTAGAATTAATGTTTTTGCTTTATTGCCGTTAGTTTTAAAATAACATATTTTCTTAATGTGTATCTGTAAAGCCTTACTGTCTTCATTCATTCATTAAGGGCTTTCCCGTCTTCCGACGGAAAGACCTTACTGTATTTCTTCTGTTTATTATTATTCTTTTTTTTTTAGTTTAGGTCTTTCCACCTTTCAGTGGAAAGACTTATAGTAATTGTTCTGATTATTATTATTATTATTTTCCCTTTTCTTCCGCAAACTTTCTTCGGTGCCTTTTTTCACTTCGCGACATGTCGCTTTGATATCTGATATTGGTTACACATTGCGCTTTCAACCTGACTGACCACACCTTGTCCCTTATGGAGTTATCTACCTAAAAAGATTGTTACTGCTATATAACTCCTTTTAAACCAATAAAAATAGCAACACCAAACCTATTCCAAAATGTGTCTTATATCCTTGCGCAACTTTGGAGGATTGATCGGAGGGATCTGTTGACATCTTATAGGAATTGTCTCCCTTTATATAAAATTTATAAGTGTTATTCAAACAAATCTCAAGAACCAAAAGAGATAGAGGGCTGAGGTCTTCACCATAGACCCTCTTGACCTTTGACCTCGAAAATTGACACAAGGCAAAGGCGTAGCATCGCATTTGATATTGGTACGGCGGAATGCTAATCAGGATCGCGTAGCGATCCTATCCACCTCGCTGAGGTGGTTTTACGTCAGGGGGTTCGTGGGCCGCTTACGGCACCCGGAGAAGCTCTGAGGGTAAATGCTGTAAAATCTGCATTGTGGCGATTTCCTAGCACTTAATCTCAAGTCTTAAAAGATTGGTTTCGTGAGCAATATTTTATTTATTTTTTTATTTCTGTATGCCGTACCTGCTGTACCGAACGCTACGCCTATGCAAGAGCAAAGGTCATAGTCACGTTCTAACTTTTGGCATTGGCATGTTATCGCTACTCATCTGAAAAGGTAAAAGATAGATAAACACGTATTAAAGGGAAAATGTTCGCCTTATAAAGACCCAACTTTGTCACATTTGGAGCGAAGTAATTTGACTTCATTTTATAGGAGTTATCTCCCCTTAAGACAGTTCATTATACATTTTTCATATATTACTTCGTGATCTATGACCTTGAACATAAGGTCAAAGGTCACATTCTAGATTTTAAAATTTGCTTGTTATTGTAAGTTCTTTCAACTCGTAGGAGATAAATAGAAACTTGTATAAAGGAAAATGTTGGACTTGTAAAGAAGTAACTTTGTTACATTTAAAGGGAAAGGATTTGACTTAATGATATACGAGTTATATTCCATCTTCCATTAAATCAAGTAATTGACAACGGCTCTGTAAATGACCTTTGATTGAGGGAGAGGAAATTAGTTCTTATTTTGATATTTGGCTGCGCCCAGCTGTAGCATGGACAGTGGATTTATTATTCAATGGAATTTAGATATTAGAGCTGCATTTAAAAAGCAGTTTCATACAGAATTGATAAATACATTTGTTTATATAGTTGGTTAAATGTATTGGATATTTTTCAGCTGATTGTGCAAAGCCCATTTCTGGACTATTTTATGGGTGTTTGTGAGTTTCCTTGAATACCCTTCGGGTTTTCTAAATTTGCGAAAATTTTTATCTGACATGTGACACCCCGAAAATTTAATGTGATGTTTAGTGAAATGATTTCGCTCGTTTTGAGGGGTCTCTCATTACTCAACGAAACTTGGTGCCCGAGTCAGAGCAAAAAATGTTAATAGTTTCCCCAATACGCAAATAATTAAGAGGCCGTTGTCAATTTGAAGTGTTGAATTTTTACTTTGTTGTCTAAAAGTTTGTATGTCAATGATGTTATTAGTTCAGCCACTGCAGCTATAATGCTGTAATTTTCACTTTATTCTGTCAGATAACAGTAAACAATTAAAAAATACATGTTTCTATCTAAATTTTACTCAAAAACTAAACAGTAAGTTACATGGCCTTAAATGGCATAAATTTGTCAGATTTTTCCTTGTAGACAGAAACAACAAAGAATTTGAGAAAAAAAGCTAAATTACTCAATGGAAAACAGAAGCAAAATTTATTTAGTAAGGTTAAACACTATTGCAACTAAATAAATTTTACTTTGAAAAAAAAATACCTGTGTGCACTTCTACCCTTTAGAACAGCAAAACATAGCGCATGTACGCATTCACCCTGGAAATCTGCGAGATAAGGTTCTATATGATATTGCTCACAAATGTGCTTTCAACCAAATCTATGATACTATTTACCAGAAAAGCATGCAAAGCCCAGTAAAATATGGTTTGTATTTTATTTATATCATTAATTTTTGTCTGAAAAACTGATTCAGTAGCAACAGATAGAGTCGGGTCATAATCTAGCACGCACTTTTCCCACCAAACAAATTATGATTGCATGACCATTTCTACAACATGTATTTTTAAATTGGTATTTCTAAGAATCAGGCAAAGGGTGAAACATGGGGGTTCATAATTTTTTAACTAAACATAATAGACTGGTAGAGACATCATATTAAATCAAAATTATGGTGACACTATTTGTCCTCAGGCTCGTTGCTAAGGTCCAGCAGCATTTGTTGATTCTGCCTAGCAACAGCAGTAAAATAAACACCAAATCCAAGTAGAATATGTATTTTACTAAGTAAAATAACTTTTCTCTCAAACATGATATTTAAACAATATTCTAACCACAAATACATATACACCAAAAGTACAAAATAACACAAAGCTTACATATGAACAACATTTTGTTTTGGCATAATGCCAAGTCAAAATTTGCTTAAAAATGCCAATTTGTTTATTTTGACAAATATAAAAAAATCAACAAATTTAGGGAGAGATCCTGAAAAAATGCAAAGTCTTAATGACAATTGGGTGTGATTATAAAATAGACCTGTCCCAACTTGTATGAAAAAAACTTTGACTTTGGTGGGATTTTTCTATTTTCAAACCGTATCCATGGCAACAAAAATCCACAATATCAAATTTGTCAAAAACTTGAAAAATTGCCAAAGTTCAAATGTGCTTATATCAAATATGCAATGAGACTTGTTCAATTACTAATTCTTATATTAAAGCCCAAAATCAACTTGTTTTAAAACAGTTCTTATTAACTTTGGATTTTTCTATTTTTATACCATATCCATGGCAACATAAATCCACAAATTCAAAGTTGTGAAAAACTTGAAAAATTGCCTAAGTTCAAATGTGTTTGTAAGAGATATGTAGTAAGGCTTGGTCAATTACTAGTTCTTATATTATAGCCCAAAGTCAACTTGTTTAAAAACAGTTCTTATAAACTTTGTATTTCTCTATTTTTATACCGTATCCATGGCAACAAAAAACAAATAATTTGAAAGTGGTCAAAAACTTGAAAATTGCCTATGTTCAAATGTGTTTGTACCAAATATACAATGAGACTTGTTAAATTACTAGTTCTTATATTATAGCCCAAAATCAACTTGTATTAAAACAGTTCTTACACACTTTATATCTTTCTATTTTTATACCATATCCATGGCAACAAAAATCCACAAATCCAAATTTGTCAAAAACTTGAAAAATTGCCCAAGTTCAAATGTGTTTGTAAGAAATATATAGTATGACTTGGTCAATTACTAGTTCTTATATTATAGCCCAAATTCAACTTACATGTATTTAAAATCAGTTCTTATAAACTTTAGATTTTTCTATTTTATACTGTATCCATGGCAACAAAAATCCACAATTCAAATTTGTCAAAAACTTGAAAAATTGCCCAAGTTCATATGTGTTTGTAAGAAATATATAGTAAGACTTGGTCAATTACTTGTTCTTATATTATAGCCCAAAGTCAACTTACATGTATTTAAAATCAGTTCTTATAAACTTTAGATTTTTATATTTTTTACTGTATCCATAGCAACAGAAATCCACAATATCAAATTTGTCAAAAACTTGAAAAATTGCCTAAGATCAAATGTGTTAGAAATGTGCAATAAGGCTCAGTTTTTCATTGCTAGTTTTTATATTAAAGCTCAAAATCAACTCATTTTAAAGTACTTCTTTTAAGAAAAAAACTTTGGATTTTTCAATTTTTAACTGTATCAATGACAACAAAAAGCAATAACAAGAGTTAACACTAAAGTATGTTTCGCCTGCTGGCACCATCAGATCGAGAAACAAAAATTCCTTGGCTATTTTCACTAAATCTTAATAAATATATGAGTACTTTTAGTTTCTGAGATCAAAAGATGTTCATAAAACCTCAACATTGCTATTAAAGGTATTGAAAATTGTCACTCAACTGAAAAATTAAGGTCAAGGTCAAAAGATGGGGATACAACTGTGCTAAGCTACTACTGGGGCATATGCATACCAAGTTTCATTAACCTAGGACTTATAGTTCTTGAGATATGGAGGTGCTCATAAAACTGTAACATTGCTATTATATGAATTGAAAACTGTCAAAGTCACTCAACCAAAAACTCAAGGTCAATGTCAAAAGATGGGAATGCAACTGTGCTAAGCTACTACTGGGGCATATGCATACCAAGTGTCATTAACCTAGGACTTATAGTTCATGAGATATGGAGGTGCTCATAAAACTTCAACATTGCTATTATATGAATTGAAAATTGTCAAAGTCACTCAACCAGAAAATCAAGGTCAAGGTCAAAAAATGGGGAAGCAACTGTGCTAAGCTACTACTGGGGCATATACATACCAAAGTTTCATTAACCTTGACCACAAAAGTCTTACAGAAAAGTTTTCAGTCAGTAAAACAATCTAAGTTCACAGAGTCACTGGAGCGTGAAAATAAGGGTCAGGGTCACACAGAATAGTACCAGTTGCGTAGACCATAACCTGAACTGTCTGTATACCAAATATCAGATGCCTAGCTATTATACTTTTTAAGCAATTCATCGTCCACAAAAGTCTTACAAAAAAGTTTTCAGCCTGTTAAAAGATCTAAGTTCACAGAGTCACTGGAGCATGAAAATGGGGTCAGGGTCACACAGCATGGTGCCAGTTGTGTAGACCATAACCTGAACTGTCTGCTTACCAAATATCAGATGCCTAGCTATAATACTTTTCAAGCAATTCATCGTCCACAAAAGTCTTACAAAAAAGTTTACGCCGCCGACAGAAAGTAATACCTATGTCTCGCCTTCCGCGACAACAGAATTGCCTAAGTTCAAATGTGTGAGTAAGAAATATGCAATGAGGCAAACTAAAAATTAAACCACATATTCATATAGGTTCTTAAATGTGCACTTTGCTTTGAACATCATTCCTAATCTCTTGAAGTTCCATATCTTGCAACAAGCTCGTAAGAAATTCATCGTCATCATGTGAAGTTACTTCTTTTACAGTTTCTTGTTTCTTCTCAGAACTCTTGGCTTGGGTAGCTAATCTTGAAAAGTAAGACACTATTTGGCTTGGCTGCAGACAGTCTTCAGGTTGGAACTGACGTATATTATGATCATCCTTGAGAGTTCTCATATTAGCAGCTACTTCTATGGGATTAGCCTTTTTACCACTGATTTCTCCAGCTTTGAAAATCTCTTTCAAATATTCATGTACCTTCGGTTTAAACCGAATTACTTTTCGTTCTTTCTTGAGTGCCCATCCATTAACTGCGACTTGCCTGGCATCCAACTCATCTGATTCTTGTATTGATGTGACAACTGAGTTTCGGCTGTTTTCATTGTTACAAGACTCTGCCCACCTTAGCTTAATTTTGTCAAATCCAGACAAACCCTCAAGCTGATAAGTGTGTCGCTCAAAGTGAAGATGGTGCTCATATGCAGTGAATGAAGTAAAGCTCTTCACACAACCCTCCTCAGTACAGGTGAATAATTCAGATGTGTTACTTTCAGGGTCTCTGGTATTTGACACATTAATTTTCCCTGCCACGTTCTTTGGGACATCAAAACCCTTAATGACCTTCAATCCTGTTTCCGCTTGGGTGTTATTAACCAAAGATGAAATATTCTGTAAATACTTTCCTGGTCCTATTTCATAGCCTTTTCTAAACTGAAGACTGTTCTCATGTACCTCAACGTTTGCTATTGATAAAACATCTTTGATTTTGTGAGAATGCAAGGTCTGCTTTGCATAGTTAACTTCAACTTCTTGTGATGATTCTGTTAACTCTTGTGACGATGACTGCAGGCATTCTGACATCTCCTGAAATGAAAATTTAATAATTTTTACTTTTACATTTTTAACTGACAACATGTAAAAATGGCAAAGGTACCTAAGGTATATAATGTAATATTTTTTTTAATCTAAAACAGTTTTTTATTGGACGATGACCTGTGTAAAACCCACCATTTACCTGCTGTTACTAAATAGGGTAGCTTTATTGAAAATATAGAAAAGGAGACAGAATTCATTTCTAAGAATATCACCCCAAATGCCCCGAATACAGGCAAATATTTTTAACAAATTTCAAAGTTCAAAGGGCCATAACTCCCACAATTGAGGATCAAAATTTCCTGGCAATATGCGCAACTACATATTGTATCCTTCCTACATACCAAGTTTCGGTTCAGTAGTTTCAGAGGAGTTGCAGTGACAAGGTGATAAGAGATAATTTTCAGCAAATTTCTAAGTGCAAAGGGCCATAACTCCCACAAAAAATTGAGGATCAAAATTTCCTTGTAATATGCACAACTACATATGATGCCCTTCCTATATACCAATTTTCATTAAAATCGGTTCAGAAGTTTCAGAGGAGTTGCGCTGACAAACTTTGTGACAGACAGACGGACGAACAGGACAAAAATAATATGTCTCCCCACAAAAGTGGTGGGAGACATAATTGTGTTGAGTTAAAACTTTTTTTAAATAAGCAATTATCCTTTGTATTGTAGGTGGCCAGGCCAAATCAAAAGTTTTTTTACCTGTTTTTGTAAGGCATGTGTTGTTAAATGTAAGGAGTCCTGACTTAAAATTCTTCTTGCTCTCTTTCTAACGATGCTAGAGGAATATTCAGCCTGAAAGAAAAAGCATAAAAATTTATGAACAAACATATAAGAAATTGACCAGCATTTTGGGAATGTGATTGTCCACGATGTTGCTGATTGGTCAATTGGATGTAGTTTAATGTATAGTATTAGACGATTCAACCATTTTATTGTATTTAAGAAATGCTTTTAATATGGTTAATTTCAACATTCTAAGTTGAATAACTCCTAAAAGAAAAGGTACTAGAGCATTGACACTCTACATTTTTTGTACATCTTGATGCGCTGAACAATATGCAATTTAAGTTTCCCAAATTTATTACTTTTATAGTTTTCCAGATATCGAGTTTAAAAAATACTGAAAATTTTGGCAAGAAGAATCTTGGGAAAAGGGGCAATAACTCCTACACGGGTGATTGGATTTTGGGGCTGGTAGATCTTGACTAGCTGATCACTTTTACCCTGACAGAAGTTTGATATCTGTAACTATTTTTGAGTTATTTGAAAAAAATGTAATGTATGTTCTATTATTTACCATGACGGCTATGTTTTTAAAAAAAATAAAAATATGAACAATAATTTTATACTTGTAATGTCAATGTACAGCTGTACTAAGTTTATTTGCAATTGGACTTTTGAAAGAGGAGGAGTTTTCAAATACATGTACCCATCTTCTATATCTATAAAAACTTCCATTAGCATTGCGTTTTGTCATCATATTGATTCAAATCTTGATTCAGCGAAAGAATCTCGCTCAGATCAGATGACATAAAAAATATAACATCAAGAATGTACCTTCAGATCTGTAACTAGTTCTTGATCTTGATCCTTCAACATGTTTAAACTTTCGTCATTTGGAATGTCTTGCTAAAAAACAAAAAATTAAGTAAATATGTGAGCTTATGTTCACTAGTAAATAATTCCCACTCCCCAAATTATACAAACATAAGTACTCTTCAAGGTGAAGTAGATAAGGTCATAATTTCAGTGAAAATCAACGGACCGGAAAGCAATTCAAACTTGATCTATAAACTTATCATGATAGACTCACATACCAAAAATCAGCTCAATATCTGCAATCATGTGGAAAAAAAGTCTGAAAAACTTGCAGGAAGGATGGACAGAAAAGGATAAAACAATATACCCCTCAAATGTAGTTGAGGGGCATAAAATAGGGTCGGTAGGTAGGCATTGTTTTTCATTGCGTAAATGGGGAGCAGATTTCAAGTTTAATAATGTTTCAGCAAAAATGGCAATAAAAAGGGCCGAGTCGGCTGAAAATTTTTGGGATGGTAAGGAAATTAGAAAAACACATTTTTTTTTTATTTGGCCTCATTCAACAAACTTACAAACAATGCAGTACAAGAGGACTCGGCAAGGGATGCCCATTTCTCTTCACATCTGTACACTAACTCTCTACACTTTAAAAATCCAGCATTTTTCCTTAAATTCTTCATTTTACCAAGGGAAACACTTGTAATCAACATTCATATTTCTACCTTTTAGCAATTAACAAAATAAAGTTAAAACCTAGTCAACCAAGGGAGATAATTGTAGGCACTGAAGAATGTAAACAAACTATAAAAAGAAGCTTTTATTGTAAATATATGAAATTGATCCATATTTGAAGAACAAAATTATAATATAATAATCTGATTCCTATTTTATAAATACAATCACAGAAATGTCTTCCTTAGATTACAAAGAAAGCTTATGCATTGTTTGTGTGGGTGGGAGGGGGGTGCACGATGGAATAAGCCAGGATATGCGCACATATATAAAAGTGACATAAGTAGGTGGAGTGGTTTCATTTGGTAACCATGGACCTTGTTCACAATAAATGCACTCGGTTACTAATTTTAAAAACATGTTTTTTTGCTTTCACCATTTAAATCAAATTCTTGTGTTGATGTTTACTTGTTTACAATATATGGTTTCAACATCATAGCATTATGACGTCACAGTTTGCATATGTCATAAAGGGTACTTAAAAACTCCTGGCTGTGTACAAATGTAAATCTTTTTTTTTAAGAAACTTCTTTGGAAATATTGCTATTAACCTATTAATTATCAGTTGAATTTTAGTAAATACAAATGTACACCCATTTTTGAACCATAATTATTTGATTTATATATTGAGTACTGTTTAAGAATGTTTGATTTTGCAATTAATACAAAAATTAGAAAGTAAATGTAAAAATTGGTTCTAAAAGATAAGTAATGTGCCCATTTTTCTTCTTTAAAAGGTAAAATTTTTATTTACTTTGGAATTCAGTATTGATATTATTTAAAGATATAGCTTTCCTATGGTTTATTATGACATATATATAGGTTGCAAAAGCGAAAACTTATCATCCAGCTATAGATATAATGACACATGAAAGTGGTTGATTTTTTAAAAATAAAGTGTCGAGTTGAACAATTTAAAGCGTTAAAGTTGTTCATAAAAAAGGCTGAAACGGCTTTATTTTATTTTGGAATGAGATGAAACTTGGCAGATTTGCTTGTAATATGGGGAACAAAAATTAAATACAGTAAAAAGTGTGAAAATTTAAAATTTTGTTTTCAATTTGACAACGGCTCTGTAAATGACCTTTGACTGAGGGAGAGGAAATTAGTTCTTATTTTGATATTTGGCGGCGCCCAGCTGTAGCATGGACAGTGGATTTATTATTCAATGGAATTTAGATATTAGAGCTGCATTTAAAAGCAGTTTCATACAGAATTGATAAATATATTTATTTATATAGTTGGTTAAATGTATTGGATATTTTTCAGCTGATTGTGCAAAGGCCATTTCTGGACAATTTTATGGGTGTTTGTGAGTTTCCTTGAATACCCTTCGGGTTTTCTAAATTTGCGAAAATTTTATCTGACATGACACCCCGAAAATTTAATGTGATGTTTAGTGAAATGATTTCACTCGTTTTGAGGGGTCTCTCATTACTCAACGAAACTTGGTGCCCGAGTCAGAGCAAAAAATGTTCATAGTTTCCCCAATACGCAAATAATTAAGAGGCCGTTGTCAATTATTAGTTTTACATACATAACTCATTAACTATTGATAGTAGAGATGGGGTCTTCATCAAAGACCCTAATGACAGTTGACCTTGAAAATGTGCACAAGGTCAAGGTCACATATTTTGACCTTTGCTATTTTCATAGATATTGAAATGATTTTTCTTCCTAAAATGTTCTATTAATAATTAGAATCAAATTAAGACGTGTAGTGAGAAATTTCATCAACATTTAATATAGGAGTTATCTCTCTTAGAATGCCGATCGTAAGCAAATACTACCAAAAAAAATATAAAATATTTATCGCAAGATTAAAACATGTCAACTTGTAATGCTTATAATCTTTGACTCTCATGACCAATCAACATGTCATGTCTTAATTTTTGACCTTTTGTTAATCATTAAGATATTGAAATGACTTTCTTTGTAAGATGTTTTATATGTAATTACGATTAAATTTAGACATGTCGCAACAAGTTTTAATTATTTTTAATTTCATCTTGTAATACAAAATTAATGTGAAAAGACCCTCAAATGTTCAAGAGAACAGTTGATCTTTAATTATTATTATTATTTTATGAAAAAATTCTTCCGCCAAGTCTGGACAGCTAATTTTTTGTCGTGTCGCTTTTATATGTTGTACATGTGACCGGTCATTTAAACCGTGATCTCAGTCATGGTAAGTATGTCGCAAACTTCGTCATATGGAGTTATCTCCCCTAACATCAGAAAACTTGTGTGCGCTTCTCTTCTGACACCGTAAAAGATATCCCTTCGCAACCCTTTTCAAAGTCTTCAGTTTAGTTGTGCGCAACTTTGTCACATGTCGTGAATAGAATTTCATGATATCTTATGGTAGTATTCTCCCTTTATATATTGGTTATAAGAGATATGCCAAAAAAATCTCAAGAACTAGAAGAGATACAGACCTGGGGTCTTCACAATAGACCTCATGACCTTTGACCTTAAAAATGTCCACAAGATCAAAGGTCAAGGTCACGTTTGAGATTTTGACCTCTGCTTGTGGTCATTCACTACTCCTCCTGTACTATATAAGATAGAGAAAACGCAAAGAGTGTAAAATGTTGATCTCTTAAGTCATCTTATAGGAGTTATCTCCCATAATAAATGTAAATTATTGGTTTTTCACATATTACTTATAACTCAAACCTCTGCTTGTGTTCACTACTCCTTTTGTAATATAAAAGACAGGGGGAAATCAAATAATTCAAAATGTTGATCTCTTAAGGAGGAACTTTGTCATATTTGCAGGAAAAGAATTTGAAGTCATCTTTAGGAAGTCATCACTATAGGAGTTATAAATGTAAATTTTAGGTTTTTCACATTTAAACTATTAATGATAGAGGCATGGGTCTTCACCAGGTCAAGGTTATGTTCTAAATTTTGACATTTTCTTGTTTTCACTACTACTCTAAAATCAAAAAAGATACAGGAAAATCAAATAGTGCAAAATGTTGATCTCTTAAATGAGCAACTTTGTCACATATGACGAAAAAAGATTTAAAGTCATCTTATAGGAGTTATCTCCCATTCAATATGTAATTTATTGGTTTTTCACATGTAACCCCAAAACTATTAATGATAGAGGCATGTGATCCATCATTGACAGTCATGACCTTTGACCTGGAAAACAAACTCAAGGTCAAAGGTCAAGGTCACGTTCTAACTTTTGTACCTGTTGGTGTGCATTGCTTGGAAACGTTCTGGGAATCGATCTGATCATTGTTAAATCAATTCTTAAGGTCATCAAATGCGGGAAAGCCCTAAATTGTTCTTGGAACAATGGGATCTTTTCATCTTTTCATTGTGATTACTTTTCGTCTGTCGTCTACACGAGGGGGGGGGGGTGGGGGGGGGGTAACTTGGTAATTTTTAGGGTGGGGTTGTGCCATTTTTGATTTGAATTCAATACCCATATTTATATAAAATTTCCAATTTTCATGACCCATATTTATATAAAATTTCCAATTTTCATGACCCATATTTATATAAAATTTCAATTTTCATGACCCATATTTATATAAAAGGAACAATTTTCATAACCCATATATATATATTCAGCAAACTTAAAAGAAGGTCATATTTTATATACACAAAATGATAACATAGTGAAGAAGAAAACACAATTTCATTATTAAAATTACACTTTATTATATTATAAACATGACCCATATTTATATGAGACCAGATTTTTTTTCAATTAAGATTAAAAATCATACCCATTTCTATATAAGATTGTTGTAAAAACTATACCCATTTTTATATAAATTTTCAAAAAAGCCTACCCATATTTTAGGCACATATACATATACCTTTATATTGGAAGTTACCCCCCCCCCCCCTGGTTGTCTATTAACTGTGTACATTTAAAACGTTACCTCCACAACGACATGACTTTTTATCAAACAAACTTTTGATTTTTGGATGGTCTCTTAATCGAACTTGTATCTAGTAGCCTCGCCTTCCTGCTTTTTTTACAGTTACAAAAAGTTAAATTATTTACCGAGCTCATTAAGCATTGATTCTACCAAACATTTTACGATTTTGAAATAATAATGACGAGCTTAATATTTACTCTAGTTGGTTGTCAAAGAAAAGAATTCTCAATTTTAAAAATATGTATAATTACGACTACAAACATATTTTACGACATTAATGTAAATAAAGAGATAGTATATTAACTAGTGCTGATTGTGTTGGGATGCCAACACAGAATGTCTCCCAAACGAACCCCCATTGCCACTATAATCCTTATGGATAGTATTTCATTCAAATCAGTACATTAAAATATGCCTAGAAATCAAATTTTGTTGAAATCGGACAAAGTTGACTTTTTCCTGCAGTAAAATGGCCGCCATTTTGAAACCGGAAGTCAGACAAAAAATTTGTAAATAGTGGCACACTCAGGGTATCATAAGCTACCAGTATACCAAATTTCGTCTAAATCGGATGACGTTTAAATTTTTGCATTTTTAGGGGGGTGGTGTTCGGATGGCGGCCATTTTGAAATGTCGGTCGCGTCAAATTTTTTTTTGCAAAAATGCTCAGGATAGTTAGCTGTATCAGTATACTAATTTTCATTGAAATTGCTTTGGCAATTACTGAGATCTGACAACGGCCGTCATTTTTTTTCAACGGCGGCCATTTTGAAAATGGCGGCCATTTTGAAAATTTCAAAAGTGGATTGCACAACTTCAGGTCACCCTTAACACGTTCCCAAAGTTTCATCTTGATTGGACATTGCATCTCTGAGAAAATGTGCGGACAAGATTGAACGGAAAGAAAAAAGAAAGAAAGAAAGAAGAAGAATAACTAGTGCTGATTGTGTTGGGATGCCAACACAGAATGTCTCCCAAACGAACCCCCATTGCCACTTTATTCTTGTGCATGTTGAAAACCCCCAAATAGACATGATATTCTTAGATTGTGCATTAAAATATACCTACATATGAAATTTCGTTGCATTCGGACTAAGTTAACGGTAGGGGGGGGGGGAGTGTGGGGAAACGGCTGCCATCACAAAATGGTGTCGTTCGCATCCAATTTTTTTTTGGCAAAAATGCTCAGGATAGTTAGCTGTATCAGTATACCAATTTTCATTGAAATTGCTCTGGCCATTACTGAGATCTGACAATGGCCGCCATTTTTGAAAGCTTTAAAACGGCCGCCATTTTGAAACCGGAAGTCGGACAAAAATTTTAAAAGTAGTGGCACACTTAGGGTACCATAATATACCTGTGTACCAAATTTCGTCGAAATCGGATGACGTTTAAATTTTTGCATTTTTAGGGGGTGGTGTTCGGATGGCGGCCATTTTGAAATGTCGTTCGCGTCCATTTGTTTTGGCAAAAATACTCAGGATAGTCAGCTGTATCAGTATACCAATTTTCATTGAAATTGCTCTGGCCATTACTTAGATCTGACAACGGCCGCCATTTTTTCAAACTTTAAAACGGCCGCCATTTTGAAACCGGAAGTTGGAAAAAATTTCTTTTTCGCAAAAATGCTCAGGATAGTTAGCTGTATCAGTATACCAATTTTCATTGAAATTGGTCTGGCCGTTACGGAGATCTGACAACGGCCGCCATTTTTTAAAACTTTGAAACGGCCGCCATTTTGAAACCGGAAGTCGGACAAAAATTTTGAAAATAATAGCACACTCAGGGTGCCACAATCTACCTGTGTACCAAATTTCGTCGAAATCGGATGACATTTAAATTTTTGCATTTTTAGGGGGGTGGTGTTCGGATGGCGGCCATTTTGAAATGTCGTTCGCGTCTAATTTTTTTTGGTCAAAATGCTCATGATAGTTAGCTGTATCAGTATACCAATTTTCATTGAAATTGCTCTGGCCATTACTGAGATCTGACAATGGTCGCCATTTTTTTCAATGGCGGCCATTTTGAAAATGGCGGCCATTTTGAAAATTTCAAAAGTGGATTGCACAACTTCAGGTCACCCTTAATATGTTCCCAAAGTTTCATCTTGATTGGACATTGCGTCTCAGAGAAAATGTGCGGACAAGATTGAACGGAAAGAAAAAAGAAAGAAAGAAAGAAGAAGAATAATAACAAGTGCTGATTGTGATTGCAAGCAAGTCACAAAAAAATCCCCTCCCGTGCCCACTTTTGTCACAATTCGGACAACTTTTCAATTTTCGCACTTTGGCGGCCATTTTGAATATGGCGGCCATCTTGGACTTTGGCAGCCATCTTGGATTTGTTCGACATGTTGTTCGTAATATCAATATTGACCTAAATGCCAATTTTTGTTGAAATCAGACAACTTTTCAATATTCGCACTTTGGCAGCCATTTTGAATATGACAGCCATCTTGGATTTGTTCGAGTGTCACCATGTTGTTCGTAATATCAATATTGACCTAAATGCCAATTTTCGTTGAAATCGGACAACTTTTCAATTTTCGCACTTTGGCGGCCATTTTGAATATGGCGGCCATCTTGGATTTGTTCAAACATGTCACCATGTTGTTCGTAATATCAATATTCACCTAAATGCCAATTTTCGTTGAAATCGGACAACTTTTCAATTTTCGCACTTTGGAGGCCATTTTGAATATGGCGGCCATCTTGGACTTTGGCGGCCATCTTTGATTTGTTCGAACATGTCACCATGTTGTTCGTAATATCAATATTGACCTAAATGCCAATTTTCGTTGAAATCGGACAACTTTTCAATTTTCGCACTTTGGCGGCCATTTTGAATATGGTGGCCATCTTGGATTTTTCGGAAAATGGTCCCATATTGTCCGGGATCTTAATATTGACCTATAAACCTATTTTGGTTCATATCCATATTGTTTGTGATTTTTTATGATTAATTTTGTATTTTTTTCAAATTCAAAATGGCCGCCAATCCAAGATGGCCGCCATTTTCAAAATTTCGAAATCGGAAAGACCATTTCCTAGTGGTGACCTATCTTTCTGGTAAGTTTCATTGACCTATGTCTTTTCGTCTTCGAGAAATCCTACGGACAAAGTTAGGTCCAGAAGAAGAAGAAGAAGAAGAATAATAATAACAAGTGCTGATTGTGATTGCAAGCAAGTCACAAAAAAATCCCCTCCCGTGCCCACTTTTGTCACAATTCGGACAACTTTTCAATTTTCGCACTTTGGCGGCCATTTTGAATATGGCGGCCATCTTGGACTTTGGCAGCCATCTTGGATTTGTTCGACATGTTGTTCGTAATATCAATATTGACCTAAATGCCAATTTTTGTTGAAATCAGACAACTTTTCAATATTCGCACTTTGGCAGCCATTTTGAATATGACAGCCATCTTGGATTTGTTCGAAAGTGTCGCCATGTTGTTCGTAATATCAATATTGACCTAAATGCCAATTTTCGTTGAAATCGGACAACTTTTCAATTTTCGCACTTTGGCGGCCATTTTGAATATGGCGGCCATCTTGGACTTTGGCGGCCATCTTGGATTTGTTCAAACATGTCACCATGTTGTTCGTAATATCAATATTCACCTAAATGCCAATTTTCGTTGAAATCGGACAACTTTTCAATTTTCGCACTTTGGAGGCCATTTTGAATATGGCGGCCATCTTGGACTTTGGCGGCCATCTTTGATTTGTTCGAACATGTCACCATGTTGTTCGTAATATCAATATTGACCTAAATGCCAATTTTCGTTGAAATCGGACAACTTTTCAATTTTCGCACTTTGGCGGCCATTTTGAATATGGTGGCCATCTTGGATTTTTCGGAAAATGGTCCCATATTGTCCGGGACCTTAATATTGACCTATAAACCTATTTTGGTTCATATCCATATTGTTTGTGATTTTTTATGATTAATTTTGTATTTTTTTCAAATTCAAAATGGCCGCCAATCCAAGATGGCCGCCATTTTCAAAATTTCGAAATCGGAAACAACATTTCCTAGTGGTGACCTATCTTTCTGGTAAGTTTCATTCACCTATGTCTTTTCGTCTTCGAGAAATCCTACGGACAAAGTTAGGTCCAGAAGAAGAAGAAGAAGAAGAAGAAGAAGAAGAATAATAATAATAATAAGAAACGGTGCAAAAACAATAAATCCCCGACACTTCGTGGTCGGGGATTTAATAACAAGTGCTGATTGTGATTGCAAGCAAGTCACAAAAAAATCCCCTCCCGTGCCCACTTTTGTCACAATTCGGACAACTTTTCAATTTTCGCACTTTGGCGGCCATTTTGAATATGGCGGCCATCTTGGACTTTGGCAGCCATCTTGGATTTGTTCGACATGTTGTTCGTAATATCAATATTCGCACTTTGGCAGCCATTTTGAATATGACAGCCATCTTGGATTTGTTCGAAAGTGTCGCCATGTTGTTCGTAATATCAATATTGACCTAAATGCCAATTTTCGTTGAAATCGGACAACTTTTCAATTTTCGCACTTTGGCGGCCATTTTGAATATGGCGGCCATCTTGGACTTTTGTGGCCATCTTGGATTTGTTCAAACATGTCACCATGTTGTTCGTAATATCAATATTCACCTAAATGCCAATTTTCGTTGAAATCGGACAACTTTTCAATTTTCGCACTTTGGCGGCCATTTTGAATATGACAGCCATCTTGGATTTGTTCGAAAGTGTCGCCATGTTGTTCGTAATATCAATATTGACCTAAATGCCAATTTTCGTTGAAATCGGACAACTTTTCAATTTTCGCACTTTGGCGGCCATTTTGAATATGGTGGCCATCTTGGATTTTTCGGAAAATGGTCCCATATTGTCCGGGACCTTAATATTGACCTATAAACCTATTTTGGTTCATATCCATATTGTTTGTGATTTTTTATGATTAATTTTGTATTTTTTTCAAATTCAAAATGGCCGCCAATCCAAGATGGCCGCCATTTTCAAAATTTCGAAATCGGAAAGAACCTTTCCTAGTGGTGACCTATCTTTCTGGTAAGTTTCATTGACCTATGTCTTTTCGTCTTCGAGAAATCCTACGGACAAAGTTAGGTCCAGAAGAAGAAGAAGAAGAAGAATAATAATAATAATAAGAAACGGTGCAAAAACAATAAATCCCCGACACTTCGTGGTCGGGGATTTAATAAGAAACCGGACAAAAACAATATGTCTCCCAAAACTTCGTTTGGGAGACATAATAATAAGAAACCGTACAAAAACAATATGTCTCCCAAAACTTCGTTTGGGAGACATAATGATAGTCTTTTGATGATAATACATTTAGCTTCTTTTGTAACTTGATTTCAGACTTCTAAAATGTGCAGAAAGGTTCATCTGAATTGAGACAAGTTTGTCGTGATCCATCAAATATTAATGAAAATAAATTAAGTATAAAAAAGCCAAATATTTTACATTTTAAAGTTTTTTGGTGATTTTTTGTTTGTTTCAATACATTAAGGCAAAATATGATATTATTGAGTTATAAAGTTCCTCAATTTCTTGCCCTTGTTTCATATAAGAATAAGGACAAGTTGCTACACGAAGCCAAATGTCCCCTGCCGCTGCAGTTTCGAATTACCTATGAGGCGTGAGAAAATAAATGGAAAAAAAAATTCGTGATACATTTAGTTTAGGGACAAAATAATAAGCATGTAATATTAGAACTGTTTGGACAGGTATTTGAGAAGAGCTCAGCAACTACATGATAAAACATCATCAGAGTGTGTAAACTTAAGTAGAGTGCTTGATAAAATTTGCTTTCCATATTGTTCAATATTGATAAAACGGTCAAAGTCCCATAAAATTTGATTAATGAAAATGACGGTAGAGAATGCACAATCTGCACATAATAACAATCAATCCCACCAATTATCAAAGCAATCTATTAACCGGATTCAGATGAGACACGTCCAAATTATCTACCATAATGATTGTATTATATTGTTGAAACGGTCCAAGTTCCATAAATCCTACAAAATTTGACAAATCAAAATGACAGTAGAGTATTTACATTTACCCATCATAACAATTAATCCCCTCAAATATCAAAGCAATCCGTCAAGCGGTTTCAGAGGAGTTGTGTCCACAAAACGTTCCTTTGACCTAAAATGCACAAAGTCGATAAAGTTCCATAACCTTTATTAAACGTCTTTTCGATATGATCAATTACATTTGAAGACTAACAATCCGACAAATTTTAAACAAAATCCGTTCAGCGGTTTCAGAGGAGTTGTGTTCAAAATGTGACGGACGGACGGACGCGGGGATAAAAAGACACCACGACGATCGTTTGTATAAAGTGCTGGTCTTGTGAATGGCACACAACAACTGCTGCCAGTTCAAAATATCACATGCTGAGTCGGACAGCTTTATTTTATATGCGATTAAATACGATGTTTGAAATTACTTTAAAAAGTAATCGTTGACAGAAAAATTGAGTAAATACCGGTATTTTGTATACGGTACATTGTATGCACATTTATCGAACAAATAAACTGTATAACAGTCATCTTCACTGTTTTAGCTATACTCTGAGACTACAGTGGTTCCCAAGTTGTTTTAGTATTTACTGGACATTTGGTCCAGTAATAATTGAGATATTACTGGACCGACACAACTATTACTGGACCAATTTTTTTTTTCCTTTTTTGTATAAATAAAACACTTTTTCAACAATCAAATTTTCGTCAAATTTTAGTGTCCTGCTTGCTTCATATTTTTTCCTTTTTTCTTTAAGTTCTTCCTCAGTTGGATTTAATTTCTTTTTCAATGGCTTTCCAGGTATAGCCCCCGGAACAAATTTTAACCCAAACATTGTTTAACCGGTATGATACCAAGGTCAATGTCGGTCAAAGTCGAAACATATTTCCGTATTATCAATTATTTTCCGTATAGCTTCAAAACGCACGATTGATAAAGATTGGGAAAAAAACCCGTGCGAAGAAAAAAGGAAACCCCGATTCAGAAAACATCTATTTGCGGAATATTAGTTTACTAAAAATAGCACGGTGTTTTCCATAAATAGTCTGGTTAATACTGCATCGCAACAAAATTGTCAATCGGACACTCGGTCCGATTCTGGGACAAGTTTTATCGGCCCGAGGCCGTTTTCATCGGACTTTTGCCAATGTCCGACGAACCTTCGGAATCACTGAGACTATAACGATGAACAATGTTAATTATTTACCGAAAAATAGCTGCCTTTATAATGACGAAGTCTGAGTGCTCGGATTTAACCTAACTTTTTAAACGCCATCAGCTCAGTTGGTTCGAGTATTTTTTGTCTTGTAGCATAAAGTTTTAAAGGGGCAGTGTAGCTTCGTCTGGTGTTGGAATGTAATTCAATGTTAGCTGTTATAAATTAATTGTAATAGCATTACTTTACATTTTTATTTTAAAAAAATAGATTATTGCGAGCGGGCTCTATGCGAATTAGAACATAGAACATGGTCATACATTATATTTGTCAATATTTTATACCAAGCGGTAACAAGGTTTTAATGCAACCTTTTGCGTAATATTTTCAATATTTCGGTTGGCTTCAGCTTAAACCGTCTTTTATTATATAGTATGACACAGGCATGCACTGACAGTCAAACAAATATAAGTTATCGCTCAATTACGGAATAAAAAAAAGGGTTTTAATTTATAACCAAACATTCCAGTTCAATGAATTAGTTTTGTTTAAACATTTTTTTTAAACAAAAATGAATTTGATTGGATAGCAGACATAGCCTTTATATATCCTCTTCATACAAGGCAACATACAGATGTACAAGATGTTGGATATCGAGTACAACCATATACCGATATGAATACAAGAACACATTCAAAGATGGATAACTCTAGTTTATAAATATACGGTTTCAAAAATCATTGCTAGATTTGTTTATGTTTTTTGTTTGTTTGAATGATGTTTAACTCCACTTTCAGCAATTTTCAGCTATATCATGGCGTCCAGTTTTTATTGGGGGAGGAAGCCGGAGTTCCCGGAGAGAACCCCCGACCTGCGGTAGGAAAACTGGACATTCCTTGTCAATTAAGATTGGATTCGAGTACAAGTTGCCTGCAGTGAGAATTGAACCCGGAATCTCAGTGTTAACAGACCACGTGATCAATAGTAGACGAACTACTTTAACCACTCGACCACCGAGGTCACATTGCTAGGAAAAGATAAAAAGATATAGAAATTTGTAATTTGTAAAAAGGTTTTTTATAAACAAAAATATATTATCTTGGTATTAAAAAGTATTCGCACTATATCTCTTTTTATAAAATAATAATTAGTGATATATGGTAACCTTATTTGTTCAATTTTTACTTTATCACAATATGGTTTACTTCATTCTAACAAGTCAACGACACATGTGGAAACAAAAACACTGACTTGTGAGGATGCATGTGGACACAGAAACCCTGACTTGTGAGGATGGGTTTACTTAGAAAAAGCAATAAATTTTACTTCTAATACTTATTCTGCCAATAGTGAGTGATTACGTATTTTTAAATATTTTCCATTTAATATTGTAATTCAATAATATATATATTTACAATATGTTTACACGATCCCAGTGGACTTATATTATTCCATCTCCCTAATTCTAACAATGTTGGGCTTAAATTGTAGACGTATATTTAAATATTTGATATTAACCCTGTATTTCTGATGTTTCGGAAATCTACTGGATAGATATATTATATGGTTGTCAAAATACTTAGATGTTTGAATATTATATATATATATATATAAACAAACAAAACAACAGTCTGTCAACGATAACTGGGATACTCAGATGGTAAGTGTATGAACATGCTCCTACATTTGTGTACATTTCAAAACGCTTTGCACTTTAAATATATGTTTGTACTGCCAACGTGAGCTTGACATTGTCATTAAGAGAGAAGTAAGTTTATTAGGTTAAAATCAATATGTAATTCCTTGCAGATACTTTGCAGTGACTACCTCTGAAGCGGATATATAGGTCGGAAACGATATAAAAAAATTTAAAGAAATCTTCAACAGTGTCTCAGCAGTGTGGACAATATGGATTATCAACCAAGAAGTGAAGATTTAAACGAGAGTTCAGGTTGCTTGCTTCACATCTCAACTGACAATCCCATATATCCTTTTTTCTATTACCAGCGTTGAAGTATTCAGGGAATCCGGGCTTTCTAAATTTAAATTTTTTTAAGCATCAACAAAAGGCTGGTTCCAAAGTCTAATAGTAGAGGGTACAAACTCTTTGAATATGCCATAGTATTACATACAGGCAATATCAAGCTGACAGATATACACTTATATTTTAAATTCACTAGGGTGCCTCGGTGGCCGAGTGGTCAAGGTAGTTCGTCTACTATTGATCACGTGGTCGGTCAACACTGAGATTGCGGGTTCGATTATTACTGCAGGCAGGGTGTACTCGACTCCAATCTTAATTAACAAGGATTGCCAGTTTTTCCTACCGCAGGTCGGGGGTTTTCTCCGGCTACTCCGGCTTCCTTCCCCCCAAAAAAACTGGACGCCATTATATAGCTGAAAAATTGCTGAAAGTGGCGGTAAACACCATCAAACAAACAAACAAACAAACAAATTAAATTCACTGGAGAAGACGGAAATTCATTGTTTTGATTTCTGTGATTTTTCCAAAGCTTTCGATTAAGTTTAGCATAAAGGTTGATTACATAAAGTGTAATCGTATGGAGTAAATTGAAATTAATTACAATGGTTTTTAGATACTTGAATAATGGGCAGCAGAACGTAGTAATCAAACAATCGTCATCCGAGCTTTGTAATGTGTATGCTGGTGTTCCGCAAGGATCGGTGCTTTATTATTTATCACATATATAAGTGATATAGCTGAAAAACTTGTTTCCCTATGTAGACTGTTTGCCGATGACACGTCGTTTAGCTATTCCAGTCGTGATCCTTCGCAGATTCAGGCTGTTATAGATCACGATTTGAAAGAGCAGAACCAATGGTCACAAAAATGGTAAATGTCATTTAATCCCGAAAAACTGAATTCATGTTATTTTCAAATATAATACCACCAGATATGAGGTTTACACTAAATGACTATAATATACCAGTTACTAAACTCCATAAACATCTAGGTGTTACCTTCAGCAGTGATGCAAAGTGGAATACACACATTGATAATATTATATGTAGTGTTTCAAAGCACCTAAACGTACTCAGGAAATTGAAATATAAACTTACTCGAAAAAAACTTAGAAAAATTATATTTAGTCTTTATAATTCCACTTTTTGAATATGCCTGTAAAGTTTGGAATAACAAGGGGTGGGATACTGCAAAAAAACTTGAAGAATTACAGCTTGAGGCTGTACGAATTGTAACGGGCCTACCAATTTTTTACAATGCAATAAATATTTGTACTGAAATCGGGTGATACTATTTAGATGAGCGTAGGAAACGCAGTAAGTTACAAATGTTCTATAATATACAGCACGACTCGGCACCAGCATAGCTCTGTTTAATCCCGCCTACAATACAAAGCACGACAGTTTATCCCTTGCGTAATGGTAACAATATTATGACTTCGTTCTGTTTACTATCACTGACTGAAGAATCCGTCATACCATCAACTAAACGACACTGGATCAATCCGTAATGTTAACTCTATTTTTAAGTTTAATTTTGAATTAAAGAACTTGAACACACAAAGAAGAGTTCCAAAGCACTATAAATATGGTCATCGAAAACTTAATATTGTCCTAACCCGATTAAGTTTGTACATTCTGGCAACAGCATTCTGTGATTCCCCGGCCCCGATTCGACCGATAGCGATATTTCGGGTAGCAGCATTTAACCTTGGCATAGCGTCACCTCATCAGAATTTTATTTTACTAATGCAGTCACGAAAAGAAATAGCGGGGTTTTATAATACCGATTGTCCGAGTTAAAAAAAAATACCCACGAGGTGGATGAACCTGGAAACCTTTGATTCAGGTGTAATTATGATGTTGTGTATATATATTTAAATATTTATAGATTATTTGTCCGCAAAAGAATTATTTGAAAAAAATTTATCCAATGTTTCTTTTTTTGGGTGAGTATATGTTTAAGCTATCAAGTTATCATTATTTTTTGTCGTCTGAGATTATAATCATGAATACTATGGATCTGTGGTTGCACAAGATTGGATCCAGTCCATTAATTATCTTGTACACAATATAAGTCTATGCTTCTGTCGTCTCTTGAAAAGTGGCTCCCACACCAGTTCATCGGACATATTTGATTTCGAGAAATTGATTCCTAACCAAGTAATAATTTTACCGGCTTCTACTTGGACACTCTCTAAGAAATTAGATTCATACAATGAACAGCTATCCCATACAATATCCCCATATTCTAATACTGGTCTAACAAATGAAAAATATATATTAATCAGAGCCTTTCGCGATACTTAGTACTTCAACATTCTGAAAAATGTAAGTCTTTCACGTGTCTTTTTGTAAATTCTATAAATATGGTTATTAAATTTTTCATTATTCTGAAAGTCATGACTCAAGCGAGTATGCACATTTACATCATTTAATTGGTTATTTCGACTGCCAAAATATACAAAATGGGTTTCCATATTTCTACGAGAAATAACAGAGACTCTGTCTTAGATGGACAGTTCATAGAATTCTAATGGTCTACTGCTACAGACATATCCTTTAACAGTGCTATTTTACGAATCTGTTGCAGTCATTTTTTTTTTTTTAATAAATTTTAGTGATTTTTAAAACGTCATAAATACTTGTAAATAAGTTAAGATAAAAAGCAGTACGGGGTTTCGTTGACGTTGCGGATTATATTTCTAAATGTGCATAACGGAAATTTAAACATTCTAATCAACTCAACAATTTAATTTGTATAATTTCATATTAAAAATATAAACGCACGCTGTAAGTGTTCTGCGGATTAATATCGTACTTAACAGCGATTTTTCTTCCATCGTCTTCTAGCCAATCAAAAGTCAATATTGTCCGGAGTACATTTTCTTGCGAAGTAAAGGGTTGGACACTAAAGCGGCTGTTGATTTCTTTTCACATCTACATCAAATCTATCATTTAAATCTATCACCCGTCCATCCGTCCGGTTCAAAAACAACGATTTGTTTATAATCCATCAATAATGTCAAACTCCAGAATCATACACGTTTTTAAGTTAGGCAGTGCTAAAATATGTAGCAGTGCTACATGTTATTTGATTAGTTTCCATATTCCAGATTTGTCAAGGGTTCTGCGTCCACATTCGCTCTATCATCAGATATCGAATGTGGACTCACAACCCCTGACCTGGGCTTATTGTGAGGATCGATATTTTCAATCAAAACTAATGCGAAGTTTGCTGCTATTTAAATTCCACACAATCTCTTCTGGTTAAACCAAACCAAATATTAACCTTTAAAAAATTTATATATACATGTACATCTGTTTTTAAAGGAAATAAACTTGAACTATACAATATAAATCTATTTAAATAGCTATTCTGATCTTTATCTCGCTTAAAATTATTCAATGGAAATGACTGTCATGTTTATATTGAAACGAATTTTTTGACTCAAACATGTAGAGTTAAAAAAATACAATACTATGATAAACTTTGACGGCATTTTTTGTCTGTCTAGCTAAATTGAATTAGAAATTTACAGATTATTTGACTAAGTTTGCCATCACCAATGAACAACTTCGGAAAATGTCTGCAGACTTTTGAACAAATCTAAAGACTGTTCCAGAGTTTCTCACACATCGGATCTTCTACGATATAAAGGTAATTATATATAGACGTGATTTAAAAAAAAAGTAATTTCAAACTGTGGCACTAAAATTGCAGCACTAAAATGTCCGTTGGCAAGTGTCTCATGGTCAGTTTAAAAATACGAATGATATACTACAAGTATATTGGTATTATGATTAACCCTTGTACACCCTACCCACGAATGGAGGAGGGCATACATGAATTTTAGTTAAGATTTTTTGGCAAACAATTTTTAAAATGCATATAAATAAAAGGGGGATATACATAAGTGTTTGGTACATGTAATATAACTGTTTTTGGAATACATAAGATATAATTTTGTCTTCAAAATATTTGCAGATAGATAGTTCAGTTGTTTTTTTAAAATACTGATCCATGGTTTATGCACACAGCTATGTCAATCTTAATATAAAAAATTATTCATTTTATTATTAAATTATAATGCAAAGTATATTCAGCTTTTCGGTTAGTGACCACTTGTAAAAGAGTCCGGTTACTGATAAGACTAAAGAAAAAACATTGCATCTATTTATATATTCAGAACACATTTCTTTGTCAGTTAGCATTTTTAATTTTAGATTCTTTGTCCTTTACTGTTTTATTGATTTGTTCCTAAATGAATCCATTTTTTTTGTAGAGGTACCCTTTATGTAGGTAACCTGCAACTGTATTAAGTAGGGCTAAAGATAGTTTGCAGACAGATTCCTTTATTTCAAGATGGACAAAACAATTGTAGGCTTCTTTAGGTGCAATCCTTACCAGTCTTTGTTGCATAGAAATGGTCTCCACACCTACAAATGGTTACAAATGGTCTTATATAAATACCGACATTGTAAAATTGCTGGAACCAGCAAATCTGGAGATGAATCTGGTTTAGCAATGAATCAAGATTCATGCTGCAGAGAATCGATGGCAATAAGGGTTCGGAACGTAGACTTGGAAAAGGAGTGTTAGAAATGGAATGCCATATCTACGCCTGAAAATCTCCCTACTGTTCATCCCCAGCATCATGCAGTGAACCCCCGTTGCATATATCGTTTGGGAGCGTCCACGAATATATCAACAAGATAATTTACGCTGCAAGTTAAGAAGGAACTTTGCTGTCTTAAGACGCATTAAAGCCTTGGAAACTGAAAACTATCAATATATTACCTGGACAGTTAATGCTCAGATTTCATAATCAGAAGACATTGATGCGTAATTAACCACACGAACCCCACTGAACAAAAGCGCGATTTCGGGAAAAGTTACCAATGTCCTGTGTTACCCTTGTAGGTAACAAGTGACGCGGACCACTCTAAATCTGTTACTATGTAATTGTTTTATTGTTTTGTTCATTGTAATTTCTTTCATTTTTTCAAACTTTAAAAAAAAATGAATGGGATCCAAAGTTTATCAGTATTACATATCCCAATTGTAATTGTTCGCACAATCAAATTACCTTTAGATGTTCCATTTCTAAATTTATCTACCTGTAAAGTAAGATTTTGAATGACATAAGTGTTCGTCGTTCGGGTTTCTGAGTGGTTTCCTCCATAGTTTAAAAAAATATTTGTCCTATTTCTGCTTAAAAAACTTATTATTAGAAGTACAATCATTAACTACAAGTCTCCTGTATATTTACGTTTACAAATTAAACCGAACACACTGTTCAAGTTAGATATTAATAGTGTCAAAGTTTTGCTTGCCCTCAGCCGGATTAAATATCACATTGTTGAAACACTGGCACAAATCCGTCTGCACTATATCCAGCTTTCTAGTCTGCTCGGTCAAATCTGCTATAAAAATATCGCTTCATTAACTTAGGTTAATCTAGAGAGAGAGAGACATAATACTTGTGAACTAACGTTCGACAATAATATCTGATCTTAATCCAACTCCAATAACATTTTTGTATATACATTTAGTACATTATATCTTGTACTGAAGCTTCAGAAATATATTATAAGAATGTCACAATACTAACACGTTTGTATATAATCTACTAACCGTGGCAGTATGCAGTGACTCTGTCATTCTATAAAATAAATATAAACTGGACTTTATTACTGTTCCTTCTTGCTTAGAAACTTATGCTCATTAACACGCATGTAAATCAACGTGAATCTAAAGATAGACGGTGATTTGCGATATAATTTGCGTACTCAGAAGTAATATAAGGAAATGTGTGTATATAATAATAAATTTACTTAGCTGCTTTCTTTTTTAGATACTATATTTATAATGACCGAGAACTCGAATTCTGAACGTTCGACTTCACCAGTACCAGATGAAGTGCAATCATTTGTAAAAGTCAATGATGGGAATGAAGAGCAAAATGGTAAAGTAATCATCTTTTTTCGTGTAAGATAAAACTTGACCTATGGTCGTGTCTTGATTCTAAAAACAACAAATTAACAAATTAAAATTATTATGATCGGGGAACATTGGATGTTTGTTGAAAACAGCAAAAAATATCTGAAAATTTATATTAATATTAACAGTAATTTTACGAGAGAAATTATGTTATTTTTCCAATATGGGAAAATATAGAATGTTTTTGTGAGCCTATTCTAAATTGCACCTGAAGGTTTTGTCCGTTTCTCAATACATTTATAAGCTTATAAATAAAAAATACAACAAAGTTCCAGACAATAAATTTTGCTACGCCTGACGCGCGTTTCATCTATTCAAGACTCATTAGAGGCGCTCTACCCCAAAAATTGAAAACGCCAAACACTATATGAATATGAAGAGCATAGAACAATAAAACAAAAATATGCCGAGCTGGAAACCAAATTATGAATTAGATTAAACGATACCTGGGGTAGGAAGAACCTTAGGGTTTTGTCAGTTTTGAAATTTACAAGGACAATTCCATAGCTTTGACGTGTTCTTCAACACAAAAGTGTTGATGTCGGAGCGGGCTAACCTCGGGGAATTAAAACTCCACCAGCAGCGCTAACAATCACGGATGTTAGAAATCAAAAATACAAAAAAGTTCCAGGCAATAAATTTTGCTACGCCTGACGCGCGTTTCGTCTATTCATTGACTCATCAGAGGCGATCTACTAAAAAATTGAAAATGCCAAACACTATATGAATATGAAGAGCATAGAACAATTAAACCAAAATATGCCGAACTGGAAACCAAAATATGAATAAGATCAACCTATACCTGGGGTAGAAAGAACCTTAGGGTTTTATCAATTTTGAAATTTACACGGACAATTTCATAGCTTTGATTTGTTCATCAACACAGAGCGTTGAAGCCGGAGCGGGCTAATCTCGGGGAATAAAACTCCACGAGCAGCGCTAACCATCACGGATGTTTGAAATCAAAAATACACCAAAGTTCCAGGCAATAAATTTTGCTACCAAATTATAACTAAGATCAATCTATACCTGGGGTAGGAAGAAACTTAGGGTTTGACAACTTAAAAACTTACACGACAATTTCATAGCTTTGATGTGTAATATAAGAAATGTATAATTTCAAAACGAATAAGTACTGTTTCATGCCTAAAACATACAAAAATATTCATAATTTTAGATTGTATTGAAAAGTATTATAGTTATTAAATTGAAGCGTTTTTAAGTTTATAGTAAATAAACAAAAAATATTTAGACGATGCGTACGTTGTTGGTGATACTTTTAATATTGCAGCTGCGCGTCTACCAGTTTCTAATTTGGTACGATATTTAAGATACTTTCCTTAATGATATATGCACTTACTAGTTGACAAGTTCTTGAACCAATTTAACATATTTCTTTTTTGTCAAAAGCTGAATGCCATTGAAATACGAAATAAATCGGGGTTTTTTTGCGCGGAGATAAGTAACATCTCTGGCGATGATCAGTTGATTTTTTAATCGCCGAAATAAAATTAAAGGTAGTTGTTGGATGAATTTGATATGAAAATAAAGCTGGGCTATTCATTAATATTTTGGCGTCAGATAGTTCAAAATGTTAAGATTTCTGGGCTACATCGGCATCGGAAAAAACAAGAGATAATGACACAAAAGTCAGTTTAGGAACCGATGTCTTTTAAATGCATGTTTTAAATGAAAAGTAAAAAAAATTGATTTTTGCGCAAATATTTTATTTAAATGTCTTACAAAAATACATGCCCTACATTAAATCTACTCAAAAGAAATCGCTCTCTCAGATTAATGTGGAAGAATGTCACATTTCACAAAGTTTCAAAGTCGTAAATGCATGAATCCATTTGTACTCCATAATAACAAGCTAAAATCAAGACGAAGGATTGAAACTAAAATTAATATATAAAAAACATATCAAACTTCTTATTTGTCAAATTTTGAACCCACAATGGTTTTTCGTTAAAATCAGCTAAACATAAAACCAATTTGCATGAATGTTTCACACCGGTCAATTTGTGACGTTTTTGTATGACGTTGGTGCTTAAATGTCAAATATTCGTATCTCATACGCAAAATATTGATTTTGATTTTAAAATTGGTTGTTGATATTTAAAATGTGCATATTCTTAGATATTTGAAACCGGAAGCATGTCAAAAGTATTCTTGAATTTTTAAAGATATGCAAGAAATTGGATGTCTAGCCAAAATGTCACGCAACGTTAAAATTTATCTCATTTAGTAAATATTGGAGATGCAACACAATTTTACAAGCGAAACTCTTCGTTTGCATGAAATAAATTTCAAAACGCATTGCATTTTAAAATGTGCATTTGAAGAGGATTTATTTCTTATCTCTAGTGTTTTTCTGACAAACAATATAGAAATAGTGAACACTGTTCACTGTCTACCCAAAATGTCACAGCGCGTCTATTTCAGTGTTCTAAACGTTTGGGCATAGACAAAACGGCAATTCCCGACCCAAACAATTCATGCCACTTTTTAAAATTGTGCTTATGATTTAGTAATTTAAATACTAAGGTCACAGATCGAAAGTTTAAAACTAAACCGTCTTGAAACTGATAGTTGTGGAGTTTCTTACGCGAGAGGAACTAAAGTCAACAAAGGTAATTACTATTATCGAAATAATAAAATTATTTCTGTTAATCGAATTAAGTGTTTTAAAAGCAAGTTTTTTTAATTATAAGTACATTTTCTAAATCCTTAAATTTTTAAAACTGTGGAGCTACTTGAAATAAATTTTTAAAATAACTCGATCAAATAGGTTTGAAATTTACACTAATCATTTTAAACGTTACCAACATTATCACTAACATCGTACTAACGATGTTCAGAAAATCCCATGTATATTTTAAAGCCTTCGAACTCATGTGTTACTTATTTACGATAGAAAGGACACCGCGTAATCTTCAAAAAATATACTTTTACAACATACCTTGAAACGGTAATGATTCTAAACAAAACTACAACGAAAGTAATTGAAATTAATTTAAAATAATTAAGAACCTGTGTTAGACATCTTCAACAAGTTTTCCTAGTTACAATAAATATAACAAAAGTTAAAGCAGTCAGAAGAAACCAAGTAAAATATTTGTCCTTAAATATTCTTAAAGAACAACTGAAAAGTACAGCTATACCAACCTATATTAATCAAAATAGCGGCAAATCATATACAAATGTTGGCATTCATTTATAAAAATATTTGCAACAACAATGACAGTAAATATTCAACAGAAAACATGTACTGGTAGATGAAAATCCCATGGATAAATAAAAGAAAAAGAAGGGCAATTCGAACCAAAAACGAACAGTTAAACAATTCATCAAACATATATGTACGTTGATCGCCGCCGATTTTGAAAGCCGCCATCTATGTTTACGTTGGTTACGCTAAAAACAGTTCGATTAACGTCATTTATCAAAAAATAAATTCAGGTCTAAACCTTTACAGGAAGTAATCTCGACCAACTAAATAAATGTATTTCTAAATATGCAAATCATATAATAATTATCTTATTTTAAATGTTGTGATCTGAGCTACGGAATGAATAAAGTTTTGAAGTTTGTAAGATCTTCTTAGATTGTAGTTGTTTTAACATTGGGTATTTTTACACATGACGTCTGAAATGTTACAGCAAGTATAAAAAAACTTAATTAAACAAAAATACAAATACATGTATGTATAACTTATAAACATACAATTTAGCATCCATATTTGAAGTTTTCAATTTGAATAACTATAACAAACCTTTAAGACTTATTATAAATCATTAAATTTAAATAATATAATTGTAAAATAAGTATATGTCCATATTTTAGTTTTAAGTACAAATTGAGTACAACATTTTAACATTTCTACAGTTCGACATAAATCGATTTAAAATCTAGAAAAAGAGAATTGCTAAAGATTTAAAGACAGGGAATCTTTTGTTTTTGTGTTTATAGCACGTTGCTTATTTTTGCAGGATGCGGCAAGATTTGTTCAATTGTTTTGATGGTGACCGGTTTAGGGATAGCTGTTGGGTTAATGCTTTTCCAATTTGGTTTAGTGAAGGATGTACTTAATGGGATTGATGCAGTGGAAATAATGTTGACGGTGTTAACTGGTGTTGGAGTAATTATGATAGTTTTGATTTTGTTTAAATTTACTTTGCAATTCTGTAGGTCAAATAAGAATTTTGAAACAAATAAGAGTTGCGACGACATGATGATTATAAAAGTATTTTCATCGTGTTTATTTAGCATAGGTTGTATATTATTCTTTGGGTTTCAAATAAAAGATACTGAAAACTGTAAGCCTATAAAACATGGGGCAAAAATGGCTTACCAGGTATGTATGATTTTATTCTATTTTTTGCAATCTTTGTTATTTGTAGTCTTAATTAAGTTAAAAATTAACAATATTGCAGCTGGCTCTTTGAAATATTGTGCTGCAGTTATGCTGGTTGCAATAAACGGATCAATTTTTGTTTGTTATTCAGTCGATATTTATGACGAAGAACACAAAAAAATCACAAGAAATATAACTGTATCTGTATGTCACAACAGCTCCAAAAAGTTTGAACCATATCATGACTCTAAACCGTACTTGGAACCATGTATAATAGAAAATTCGTTACTTGCAATTTTATATATAAAAGAAGTTTTTTCGGGAAAAATAAGTGATGATAATAATTCAGACAATGTAAGATGTAATTGCTGGAATGTTGTAAAATTCATTGTTAGTATATCGGTGAATATAGTTTATTTTATATTAATGGTTGTTTATAAAAGAAGTCTACTTAATGATAACGATGACAGTATATTGAGTGTGCAATCACTTGTATATTTAACCTATAAAGTATTTATTCTGATAGGACTTCTTATTGTTTTCTGTTACGTTGTTAAACCAGAGAATTTTGACAGTTCAAATCAAACTGCTTTGACTTTAAATCACTATCTAATACTGATGAGTACTTTTGGAACAATTGCCTACTTCTTTGCAAATTTAGTGTCAGATGGGTTTCAAAAAGAAATTGGGAATATTTTAAGAGGTATTTTAAATATAATCACCACGTTAATTCAGACATTCTTCGTTATTTTTTGGAAGGATTATAAAAAGCCATACAAAGTCTCTTTTTCTTTTTTGTTTCTTTCCGTTGCAAATTTGACTTTATGGATCTATAACACTTGGTTTGAAGCACAAAGGGTATACGACAAAGAATATACATTGATTGAATATATTGGAAAGGAATCGTGGCACACCATGAGACATGTTCTTCTTCCTTTGATAATATTTTACAGGTTTAAATGTTTTCTCTCGTTTTTAGAAATGTCAGGTTTTGGTTTTGTGCCATACTTCCTTAAATGTGCTTGTTGCATAAATGGTGGTTACACCGAAATAAAATAATAAATTTAAAGATACCAACTTGTTGTTCAAAAAATGTATTTTTAAAGGTTTAATTTGTTTTGTTATATACACTAGTTTTTTGTAAATTATAATTTTTTATAATTTTTTGTTGTCTGGTCAAAACAAATAACTGTGCCTCTAATGTTAGTCTGAGCATATGTATACAAATAACACATTGCAATAATTTGTATTTACATATTTATGCATGTAGTTTCATAAAATAAAATAAATAAAAATCAAATATATCAAATGTATTAAATCGATTTGTTGGAAATATTTTTAATTCATTTCAAACAACACATGTATCCGAGTCTCCTTACATCTTAGATTATATACGTCATTTTCAAGATATAATCGCTCTGGTTAAGGGAGGTGAAAATTGTGATGCTGATCATGAATTCATAAAAATTAAGGGCACTTCAAGTTGAAAGCTTCAACATTTAAAACGAAATGGGACTGTTTAAGAAAGAATATGCAAAACAAAACCTGTGCTATGTCGGGCCGGGTGCAAAGACCACGTTCAACATATATATGTGGAAGGGGATCAAGTTTAATGCCGTTCGTGCGACATTTAAAGACATTACGTTGTGGAAAGTGTCCTAAATAAAATTAAGTGATACTGTAAATCAACTATCTATCTTGAAAGCGGCGTATTGATTTTGTGAGGTAAACATCGGTTTAAAATTGCTAATCAAATAATACAAAACTATTTGACATCTTTTGAACGATTTGCTACACCGCTTAGTCAAAGCATTCGTAAAAGCCGGAGTATGCTGTTATGATTTTAAATGAAATGCTTAATTTAATTGAAAAAAGTTCAAAAGCTTGAACGAATATAATACTGCAAAGACCACTGTCATTAATTTCTTGATACATGTACTGTAAATTTACATTGATTCTGTGAAATAATTCCTTAGTGGTGCTTAGCATATAGTCCATATTTTGTTTGCTGTACCAAATGGTAATTAGTAAAATATCAGTGTGACGATTTTTTTTATTGATATTGTGTAATATAGTGAAATAGTGTGTGAATAGATATAACTGAGATTGACTCCAAGTTAAAATATTTCACATTACTGGGTATGCATACATAAATAATTTATTATAAATATATTACGTATCAAGAGTTCAATATTTATTTGTAAATGAAATTGACAGAAAATAATATGATTTATTTTTTAAGTGTTTAAAATAATACAAATTCTATCTGACCATGTGCTTTTAAAATTAAAAAAATGCCGTCTGCATATTCATACATCATTTTGTGTTCATATATTTTCACACACAAAATTGTAAGCGAGTATCCACTATTGTTATTTAATCCATTTATGTAGTTTCTGATAGTTGTCACTCATGATTATCAGCAATCTTAAGTTTGTCGTTTTTGTCTGCCGGTTAACAACGCACATGTTTACCATATTATTACAGTACAAATTCCGGTGGTGCTAGTAGTTTTAGAATTGTATATATCGTAGGATTTCACGGAAGCAGAGTTATTATGCTATTATATTAAATCAAATGTATAATTATAATATAATTTAGTTTTTTTTTAATAAATTTATGTAGAAAATGTAATGTAAAGTTATTTTGCGGGAAAGTTTAATTTTCTCCACCAAATATTTTTCTACAAATCTACAGCAGAACTACTACAAATGCTGTAAATCCAACCCCTGACGTCATTTAAAGAGTTTGATTCGGTTCTGCTAAAGCTCTTGGCTGGAATAGACGTTTTTGAGATTCATTGTAAATTTAAAAAAAAATTATTTTAACATTTTATAATTTTTTATTAAAAAACAAAATGGAAAGAGCTAATTCTTTATGTGTTCTAAAATAATGATTTTGTTTCCAAACAGACTGAGAGCTAGTCTCTAAAAATGTTTAGGTTGCTGAAGCTGTTTCCATTGTAATGTTCAGAATATCTAAAAACATTTTTTTGTCAAATTTAGGCTAATTAAACAAAGCTTCGTTTTTTTATTTACTAACTTGTTGATGTTTCGAGTTAAATTGTTCAAGTTTTAAGACAGTTAATAAATAGGATTTAAATAGGATTTTGGCATTAGGGAAATTGTCACAAGAAGCTCAAAAACTTTTAATACTGATGTTTTTGCACGAGGAGTAAGAGACTTCAAGAACATAATAATTTGTTAAAGGCATACAGATTAGTCATGTCAGTTTGTGATGAATTTTTATTAGTTTAGTGAGGTTTTAAACTACTCTTTTTAGGAATCAACTTAAAAATATTTGTTAAAAGGGGATTCTTGCAAATTGCATAAAATTATTTAATGCTTATCTATTGCGCAGAACTTGGTCTGTGTGTGCGTTAATTAAATAAACATATATATTCAGAGTCATTCTCCGAAGGGCAGAGAATTTTAAGTTGTTTCTGTAGAATTTAAACACTTGTTTGTTTTATTATTGTTGAGAGTTATTGTTTTAAAATTAGAGACATACTAAGTATTTCCTGATCTACAATGAACTGACATATGTTATTGAAGATGTATTTGAATAGACAGTTGTTATAAATGAAATATTAATAGTAAATGAAATACATAATTATAAACTATAATAAAATATGGAAACTGACAAACAGTTGTCTATTTTATCTTAAGAGTCAGATGTAATTCCAGTATTGACATTGAGTAAAATTTAGATGTTGGGTCTAGTTTCAGTAGAGTTTGCCTATAGTTATAGAGTAATATAGTGACGTCTTTTGACAGGTAAGCGTTTTTATAGAAAACATTGAACACGTGCCAGTATTATCGCACAATTCATTATGAACATTTTTAAAGGCAACTCCAAAATGTTAATTTAGAAAGTTATATAAACGCCTTCAAATCGATACAATGTAAATAGTGTAAAGCCATTCCACTGCTGTTTGAAAACTGATATTCTAACCCAATGTCTTTAAATCTCCTTTGTCTCTGACCTGTTTCCTTTTCAAGTATGGTACCTACAATTTGATTAATTTTTTTCAGTGTGGTCTCGTCCTGAATAAAGTTTAAATATTTCTTACTGAACGTTAAATGCCAATATTAACAAATCACTTAAAACTTCTCATTAAACTACACGCAAGGGTCATACAGTCATACAAAATATCATAATTATGAAGTCATACATAGCTAATAAATGGAGCCGACACCTTATGTACAAGTTTTGTTATTATCTGCAATTGTTTCCCTCTTGGTAATCCGTAGTAATCGGATCTTCCTGTATACCAGTGCTATGGACATGGTAGAAAAAAGTGGGCTCAAAAGTGGAAATGTAGTGCTTTGTTTTCGTTATTTCACATCATTTCAATACAAACGCATACATTTTGACCTGGGTTTGAACTACTATCGCACACTCATCAGCATGTCCAAGAGAAAACAACTAAGTTCAGTCAAATAGGTCTTAGAATCAACAATAAGAAGACTGAGCTAATGATATTAAACATTAATCAAGCACAACCATTAATTTTAGATGGTCAAGCATTACACAAACTGGCTAATTTACTTACCTCGGTAGCACAGTCATGGTTGATGGCGGAGCTGAAACTGACATCAATCAGCGATTGTCAAAAGCTAGAACTGCATTTAACAACTTGCAGAATGTCTGGAAATCTGGTCAGTACACAAACCGTATTAAGTTGAAACTGTGCCACAGTTCAGAGTGTTGGAGGATGACTGAGGCGGATCAACAGAAGCTCTCCACTTTCCATACTAAGAGCCTGAGAAGTATCCTACGTATATATTGGCCAAAACTAGATCTTAAATCAAGACCTCCTCAGTAGATGTCATCAAGAGGACATGATTAGAAAGCGTAGGTGGAGATGGATAACGCATGTTCTGAGGAAAGAGTAGCAGGACCTAATTCACAGCTATATTCTGGACACCAGAAGGGAAACGCAAACGAGGGAGGTCCAGAATAACATGGAGGCGTACGGTAGAAGCGGAGATGGTAGGTCAGAACCATACTTGGGGGAGTCTGAAGAAGATAGCTAAGGAGAGGCAGAAGTGGCGTACCTTTGTTGCTGCCCCACACGCCATCGGGCTTTGGAATATATTTTTCCGTCAGTGGCCGATATCTGGTACAGATGAGCTCAGGCGCACTCATTTGAATTCGTTGCGTTATTGCAGTTCTTGTTTCAATCGTTCTGATTGAAAATTAGTGTATTCAACAATGAGGAGTCTATAGGCTACAGCTATTCGAAAGTTTTTCGGTTTATGGAAGAAATAGGTACTTTTATGCGTTTCTTGGAAAGCCATACCAGTGGTAAACGAGTAAATACTCTCACTCAACGTCATAAACGATCAACACTCTTAATGGAGACATCATAGATTTTTTTTACATATTTTAACGATGTCACAATCAACTTTTGTGTCTTAAATGGTCGACAAGTTCTGCAACTCATATGTTACTTGTTTAATTTGGTCCCCTAGTGCAATATTTTTTTTAATCATACAAGTTTTTTTCATGAACCCAGGTCACCACCAGTCTACTACCCAGTTCGACTAGTTGTGTAAACTCTAATTTAGCTAACGTTTTCTTCCATCAGAAATGTCTGTCAGAATATAATTTAAACAAAGTAGCTACTTGGTTCTTTTTTCCTGCTTTTGAGTTAAACTGACCATTTCCC
Organism: Limnoperna fortunei; assembly: GCA_944474755.1. Lineage (NCBI taxonomy): Eukaryota > Metazoa > Mollusca > Bivalvia > Mytilida > Modiolidae > Limnoperna > Limnoperna fortunei. Next base: position 67,369,153 of record OX104117.1, read on the forward strand.
ATAGAGTTATTTCCACAAACAAGACAGAAATCTAAAGAAACATCTTTTGATAAACTGTTTTTTATTTGAATGTGATTACTGGATACTGGACAATAGGTCAATATGCTTTGTATCGGAATTACGTCAGTTACAGTTAAAACTCATGTTTGAGGTATTCCGAATGTTGCAAACCGGTTAAAAATTGTACCGGATTCATTTAAGGGTCTTTAGATTTTATATTCGAACCGTTTACAGTATTGAAAATGTAATGGGTTAATTTGGTACGTTATTGCGATCCGTGTGTTCTTTGGGGTTTTTTAGTGTGGTTGGCCGGAAGCGGAGGTGCATGGCAACAAGTAGTTGTTGAACTACGGGATTCAGAGTACCTAACAGTGTATAGATAAGTTGAATATAAACAATTCTGTAGTTTTAGTATTGTTTTATAATCTTTATTAAATATTTACAAAGTTTACGGTGTTATACTATGGGGCAGCGGTGGGATTTGTATGATTTAAATTTTTGAGGATCTGACTAATAACCAAAAAATTGTAATCATTTTAACAATAACGCACAGTAACGGCTTAAAATAATTGATGTCCGTGAAGAAACCAGTTCTTATTCTAGTTGGTGATTCCCGAATTCATGGGTTTAACAAGTTTAAATTTGAAGGATTCAGAACACGCTTTGTAATTAAGAGAGGCGCTGTTATTGAGAATTTAATTAAGGACACTAGAAAAATTTAAGGATTATAAGGACGAAGTTCGAGACGTTATAGTTAAAATAGCAGCCGGAATTAATGAATTTACGGAATTTGTGGAAACCGAGCAGGGCAAATTTGTAAAGTACAAAGGAACTGGTTACAATTCTGTTATTAAAAAGCTACGTAGTTTCAAGAATAAGATTAAAGAAGTAAGACCATCCACAGTTGTAGGGTTTGTTACCGTGCCAACACTTTCCTTCATAGACAACAGAAATTTTAGACAAGAAGAATATATTTCAAGTAAGTCCAGGTCAAGGAAGAATAAACACTTAGGGTCGATACCTAAGATTGTTTCAGACGAGCTATTAGAAAAGGAGCAAAGTAAACTGGACTTAGAATTGGTCGGATTGAGCACAAGCATTAAACTTGAAAATTCTATGAAACAAAGCGGACTATTAAAAGGGTGTTTCACTGTATCTTGGCACAACACTGTTACCAAGCAGAGTATTCGGAAAAGAAGATCGGGTAGTAGGAAGGTTGTGCGCAATAGTTTCAAGGAACTTTATGACGGACTACATGCTAAGCACAGTCTCAAGCGTAAGTGGCATCACCAACTTGTTAAAACTGCAAATGCCGAGCTAAAGCTAATCAAAAACTATAATTTAAAGACAACCAAAGTAACATTCAGCTCTTAAACTTGCTATTATATGGTGGATCCAATATTTAGAGTATTAAGCTACGGCGGAAGACCAACAACAGCCCGTAGGTATGAAGAAACCAATAGTAATGCCCGATATTTTTAAGGGTGACGTTGAAGATGATTGGGAGGAGTACATTGAAAACTTTGAATCTTGTGCCAATATAAATGGCTGGGATGAACCAGCGAAATGTAAATTTATGAGTGTCAGGCTAAAACATAATGCTTATAAAGTGTTCAAGGAATTAGATCATTATGTTAAAAATAACTGGGCAAATCTATGTTCAACTTTAGAGAAAAGATTCAAAACAAACTGTAACTCAGTCTCAACACTACAAGACGAAATTTCTGAGCACCACTAAGGACCCTAGAGAAAGTCTTCTGGACTTAGGGAATAGAATACGCTCGTTATCAAGGAAGGCTCACCATAAACTGGAAGCGAATATATGTAACGAATTGACACGTGACCAGTTTGTAAGGTCACTTGATGATTTAGAAATGACATTAAAAATAAGGCATCAAATGCCTGAAACCTTAGATGATGCCATCAGAATGGCTATTGACTGGCATACGGTTGAACAGGATGTTCGGAAGTGGAAAGAGGTAGCCCCCAAACAACCAGAGTCAAGTGAGGCATTATGTGCGGGTATGCAATCTTCGGATACACCTCTGCATAAAATGATGAAAGAAATGTTGACAAAGATTCAGGAAGATCGAGAATATTCACGGGCAGCACGACGTTCACCAAGAAACCGCAGATGTTACACTTGTGGGAGTGACAGGCATTTAAAACGAGATTGCCCTGAAGATAAGCAATTAATATATTGGAACTGTCATATTCCCGGTCACACAAAACGGAATTGCCCGAGGATTCAGTCGGGAAACGGAAAATAGTCGACGTCAAGGGTCAGACTTCGACTGAAATTCCAGACCCAACAAATATTCAAGTGTGTTCAACTACTGGGATCTCCATCATATGTAAAGGTGAGGTTTGTGGAATACAGTCCCCTATGTTAATAGACACGGGCTCTGTATTTACATTAATAAGGTATGACTTATTTAGAGAAATAGAAAATCGGAATAAAATTATGTTATGTGTATCTAATTGTAACTCTACTGTTGTCTCTGCTAATAGTGAGATTATCGACATTTTTGGAGTGATAGAATTGACAATTAAGGTGAACAATTTAGTTTGTAAGCAGAAAGCGTTAATTGCGAAAGATCTGGCACATAATATATTGTCAGGAACATGTCTCTGCAAGTTGGACAAAATGGAAGTAGAATTGCTATGACAACAGGATTTGCATCTGTGTGCAGAGTGAGTTTAAAAAACACGGTGTGTGTACCTGCGGGTAATGAAATGCTCCTTGAGGGCAAAGTCATTAAAAAGACTCGTGGATATCAGGATTCTGAGACCTTCATTTTTGAACCTAAACAAAGGGCCGCTACGAGAGATAAAATATGTAGTGCTCATGTACTTACAGAAGGAAGAAGCACTTGTCTATTAAGAGTAATTAACATGTCGAATGAACCATTGACTTTATACAAAAATTCAACAATGGGGCAATTAACATCAGTTTTGATTGATGCAGCAAATAACTCATGGGAGCAGCAGGTAGCAGCTCCCGAGAGGTTTGTGGAAACAGGAAATTGTCATATGGAGCAGCAGATGGCAGCTCCTGGCGATTGCGCAATGGTAAGGAAGGGGGTGGTGTTCTGGAGCAGCAGCTAGCAGCTCCTAACATTCCAGTGAACATTGATGAAAATGTGAATGAGGATCAGAAAAGGGAGTTGAATGAACTTTTACATCGTTTTGATGACATGTTTTCAAAATCGTTGTCTGATATTGGCCGTTCTGGATCCGTCAAACTTTCTATAAACACGGGTGATGCCGCTCCAATAAAACAACATGCACGACCGGTCCCTTTTCATAAACAGACCGAGGTTAAAACTTTAGTAGATGAGATGGTTGAACAAGCAATAGCACGGCCTTCAACAAGTCCTTGGTCATCTCCGATAGTTTTAGTGAAAAAGAAAGACTACTCGATTTTGTGTTGATTATAGGAAAATCAATGAAATAACTAAGAAAGATGCGTATCCGATACCCAGACTGAACGACTCTTTTGACGTACTTTCGGGGGTGAATTATTTTTCTTGTATTGATCTGGCTAGCGGATAATGGCAAGTAGAAATAGAGGAAAGTGAAAAAGAGAAAACGGCTTTTTCGGCTCTGTTTGGCCTCTATGAATTCAACGTCATGCCGTTCGGGTTAACTGGAGCTCCAAGTGTTTTGCAACGGCTAATGGAAAGTGTATTGAGAGGATTGCACTATGAAATTTGTCTTATATACCTGGATGATGTGCTTGTGTTTAGTTCGAGTTTTGAAGAGCATCTTAACCGGTTAGAGTTGATATTTCAACGTTTTCGTGAAAACGGTCTAAAATTGAAACCGAACAAATGTTATTTCGGTGGGAAAAGTGTAAGATGTCTCGGTCATATAATTTCCGACAAAGGAGTGCAAACAGACCCTGAAAAAATTGAAAACATTAATTCTTGGCCACGACCAAGGAATGTTCAAGAACTAAAGGCATTTATTGGATTAGCCAGCTACTATAGGAGATTCATCAAAGGATTTTCATTCCATTGTGGACCGTTGAACAAACTTCTTCAGAAGGAACAACTGTTTAACTGGACAGAGCAATGTGAAAGTGCGTTTGTAAAGTTGAAAACATATTTGACTCAGTCACCAATCTTATCGTATCCAACATTAGATGGAACTTTTGTTTTGGATACTGATGCTAGCGGCAATAGTATTGGTGCCGTTTTGTCACAGTTACAAAATGGCAGTGAGCACGTAATAGCGTACGCTAGTAGGAACTTATCGAAAAGTGAAAGAAACTATTGTGTCACTAAGAAAGAGATGCTAGCGTTAGTATTCTTCATAAAGAAATTTCGACATTACCTGTTGGGTAAAAAGTTTCAGGTTAGGACGGATCACAAGGCATTGGCATGGTTAAGAATATTCAAAGAACCGGAAGGCCAAATTGCCAGATGGCAGGCATACTTATCTGAGTGTGACATGGACATTGTGCATCGTGATGGGGTGAAACATGGAAACGCTGATGCGTTATCTAGAAGGCCTAGTGAATTTGACAGTGAAGTCATCAATAATGACGACACGATTGAAATTAACAGTGATTCAGAGTTTTGTCAAGCTGTGTGTTTAAGTAATCAATTTGATTGGACTTCGTCACAGCTTGGAGATGAGGAGGTAAGAGTCATTTACGAACTAAAAATGGCAGAGGATAGAAAACCCGATGTTTTGAATGAATACTCTAGTACGACAAAGAGATTGGTCGGGCAGTGGGACAATTTAACAATATAATATAAGGTACTTTGCAGGAGATTTATCACTGATTCCGCAAAAGATGACAAATTTTAAATAATTGTTCCAACAAAAATGAGAACGGCGTTATTTAAAGAGTTACATTCAGGTATTGGAGGAGGGCATCTTGAAGCGAAGAAAATGATGCAGAAGGTGAAAGTAAGGTTCTATTGGCCCGGTTGGGCTGAGGATGTTGAGATTTATTGTAAGGAATGTGTTACATGTTCGTCCAGAAGAAACCCGGCGAAACAACCACGTGCACCAATGCAACCTATCAAGACTGGTGCGCCGATGGAGAAGATAGCGATGGACATTTTAGGCCCTTTACCAAAATAAAACAGAGGAAATTCATATATCTCGGTTATTTAGGATTATTTCAGTAAATGGACTGAGGCATATGCGCTCAGGAACCACAAGGCCAAAACTATAGCTAAAAAGCTAGTTGAGGAATTCATTTGTCGGTATGGGGCTCCATATGCCATACATTCTGATCAGGGTAGAGATTTCGGGTCAAAGATTATAAAGGAAATCACTGTACTTTTTGAATCAAAGAAGCAAAGAACAACAGCTTATCATCCGCAGTGCGACGGACAAGTCGAACGTTTCAACAGTACGCTTTTGGCAATGAAAGTAAACACGTGGAGGAACATCAGAAAAATTGGGACGAGCTTATTCCTTTTGTTATGCTTGCTTATAGGTGTAGTGTTAATAATACAACGGGATTTACACCTTCAATGTTAATGTTTGGGCATGAAATACGTTTGCCTGTGGATATTGTTTTGGGTACTTATCCCCAACAAGATCAGGATGCAACCCAGTACGTGTCTTCATTGCGGAACAATTTGAATTTGGCGTTTAACTTGGTGCGCTCAAATATATCAACTGCACAAAACAGGCAGAAGGACTATTATGATCAAAAAGTATCTGGAAGGGACTTCAAAGTCGGAGATGAAGTCATGCTATTTAATCCTGCGGTTAAACCTGGTTGTTCAAATAAGCTCCATTGTTCGTGGTAGAAAGAGCCGTATACAATAACCCAAAAAGTGTCTGATGTTGACTATAAAATTAGGAAAAGAAACTTCAAACCAAAGATTGTGCATTTCAATAGACTCAAAGAATTTGTACGGAATGAGTTCGGAGAAGCGGATGATTTGTACGAAATGACTGCTCGGAGAGATCATCGACCAGCGAATAAGAATCGACACGTAACAAAAGATAATCCGGAGCAGCAGCTTGCGGCTTCTGAAGGTAATGGTGTTCAACTACAGGTGTTTTCTAATGATAGCGAGGATGAAAGTGAAGGAGAACACGATGAATTCAGGGTTAATGATGATAGTTCATCTGACGAGGGCCCAGAGGACGGTGGCAGTGACAATTCGAATGAGGTCGGTGATAGTGACAATGAAATTAATGAACGGCCACGCAGGTCACGCCGACTCCCAAAGTATTTAGAGGATTACGAGATATAGAAATGCTATCATGCTGCGAAGTCTTTAATATTGTACTAAGTTTTTTTAGTTGTCAGTTAGGACACGTGTTCGACGGGAGCTGATGTAATGGGTTAATTTGGTACGTTATTGCGATCCGTGTGTTCTTTTGGGTTTTTGAGTGTGGTTGGCCGGAAGCGGAGGTGAATGGCAACAAGTAGTTGTTGAACTACGGGATTCAGAGTACCTATCAATGTATAGATGAGTTGAATTTAAACAATTCTGTAGTTTTAGTATTGTGTTATAATCTTTTTTAAATATTTACAAAGTTTACGGTGTTATAAAAATATTTAGTCAGAAGCCCAGACTACGTTGTTGATAAAAGTTAATTTACATGTCCTAGTAGAATCGAAATAATTCATTGAGGACACAAATATATACCTGATTTGATCACAGTTTGGCCTTTATCACCACATTTCGTAATGTTTGGCATAAAGGACGACCATGCGTTAAAATCATTATATATTTGTGCACCAATGAATCATTTCTTAAGTTTTTGTGTCTGTTTGCTTGTTCAGCTGCGCTAAACTGTGCTTTTATTGGAAGTCATTATTTATTTAGAAATTCACGCATCTCATACTCGTGCTGAATGCCTTGATGAAAATCATTCAACCATACACAACGTTATGTGACGTTAAAGGTGTTTTACTCGATTTAAGGAAAAGCTAGCAAGTCATGCATGCCCACGTGGTATGAATTTGAAAGCCATTTCAAAACGACGCATCGATTGCACTGAAATATTTCTTTAATTGCCTTATGCGCATTGTCTGAAGCTATTGAGTCAATCCAAACATCGCGTTACACTAAAATTTTTGTCATCTTTGTAGGATGATGGTACAAGAAATAGATTTTGATATTCATGTTATCAAATAAAAAAATGTACCATTAATCAAATGGGAAATAACATTTTCTTGTTGCGGATGCAATTTAGGAATATTTGACTTAGTCTTGTCTGGATATTATGACACATATATATGCCTTATAATTTTTTTAATATAAGAATAATAATAAGAAAGCAATAACCAATATTTATGAGTTCAGAATTGCTCAAGGTCAATATTATATGCAGATATATTACAATCTAGAATCGCTTACTATTTTTAATTAATGTATGCACAGCCAAAACAAGGTTTTCATCCTTTGCAAGATTTAAAGTGTCGGGACCATACAAAATATTTTGAATGCTAAATTCTACACCAAGTTGGAAAAAGACCTATTGCAGAGCTGCTCTGTGACACAGCTACCCGGAACATCGTCATTTGTTGTCTCCAGACCGGTCGTTGAAAAATGCTTACCAGCATTTTTATAGAAAATTCATATTCGAAAAAATGATCAATCCAAACCTAGGTAAATCAATGAAGTACATACGTGTAACATAAAGGCCTTTTCATTTCTTTAAACATACCATCATTTGATTACTTCGTACTTTATCAAAAATGAAAATATTTACATCGTACAGTGCTGCCTTTGTAAGTGGAACAAAATGGTTTTTTTTTTACCCTGACATCATACTAAGAGAGTTCCAGTCGCAGCTCTACCCAAAGAGCTGGACAAAGAATCCTCATGTGGTGGAAAGGGTAGGCTCTCTTACTGGGGGTTGGTTGTCATAAGGTTATAATATGGAAGGGATCGCGTTTTTGAAGAGTGTCACGTTGCACGATATATCCCTTTTGTTGTGAGAGTAAGGGACGAAATCATTTATTTGTCTAATCTGTCAATTCTTATATGTTAAAATAATAGCGTTTCTTTCCCCACTATCGATTATACCCTGATGGTGTTTAGATGTTTGGTCCAAATTAGTGTAAAATACAGCAATTTTGAGGGTTAAATGAGTCAACCAATACGGTAAATAAGTTTGAAATATTATGAAATATTCCCAGTCATGCTTTATACGTATTCTACATGTATGCAAACAATAATAACTTTGAGATACATTTTAATTAAGACAACACCTATAAAACATATGTTGACTACAAAATATCTGTATTATATCTTATATGCACACATTATATTTGTGTTGGAAGATGGTCAAACCATAAACAAACTCGCACTTTCGGTTAACTAAAAACCCCACACTTTTGGTCGCAATTACACAAACGTATTTACATTTGAATATCCAGTATGTTTTCATTATAGTTTTTTATATTATGTAGATATTTCACTTATAATTGCGTTATTGTAATATTCATCTCAGACGTTTTACTCGTTCACTCAGGTTTATTATTGTTCTCACATTTTTCTTTGTAGTTAATCTTCTCAAATGGTATTACCTGAATAAATTGATTGAGATGAATTACGTCTTAACTGTATTTGAAACCCTATATCATTAACGTATTGACCACGATGGATCAAGCAACGGGTACAGACGACACTAAACAGATTAAAGAAGAAAGTGCCGAGATAGTCAACCCTTTGTCGTTAGAAAATCCAACTGCCGACAAAATGGACGAAAATCGAAAAGACGATGGTGGAGTACGTCCACGCACTTTTACCGCAAAAGCTAGAGATTATGAACTTGATAAAGCTGAGAAAATGTTCAAGAAGCTAATAAAACTTTCCGATTCGATCAAATACATGGTTAATCGGGAACTACCGTTTGACACAGTCCGAGCTAAGCATAGTATTTGGATGGATTGTTATGAAGCGTTTTTAGAGCATCATCAGAGTATCCTGCCTAGAATGCCAAACGACGATAAAGAGGCATACGTAAATACTTTCTCGGATAGAGATAAACTACTTAAAGACTTTAAAGATTCTATACAGAAGTATTTCAGTGCTACGAGTAAAGAGCAACAGAGTCAGAACAATAAATGGTCAGAAAACAGTAGACATTCACATAGATCTAGTCGACATAGTTCTGAGGCAAGTGTATCAACAGGAAGTCAAATTAGTAGCATATCTTCCAAAAAACTGAAAGAGGAACAAAAACAGGCAGAACTCAAAGCTAAGATGATAGCCCTAGAAAAGAGAAAAGAAATAGAATTAGCCAAAATGAAGATAAAACTCGACGAGGAAGAGCTACAGTTAAAAACTGATATCGCAATTTCTGACGCTAAGACGAAAATTCTGGACAAATACGAGAAACAGACAAATATAGACTCAGAGTCCGAAGATCGATTAAGTTTGCGCAAGCCACGATCAACTACAAGTATACAGAAAAATACACATACTGCAGACATACAGAGCAAACTAAATGTTAACGCCAAACCATACATACCGACAACATCCCCAACAAGACACGATCAAAACGAAAGAAAGCTATACATTAGCTCAACTGTGGATCCAGTTAATACAGTTAACGTTTCAGAAAACCGATAAGAGCACATCGATAGTAGAATAGATCTTAGTAACAATGTGACCTCGAGTTATTATAATGACAACCATGATGTAATTAAACACTTAAGAAAGCCGGTGTCAGAAATAAGAAAGTTCGGAGGTGATCCTCTGGAATTCAGAAAATTTATCAGACAGTTTAATACAAGAATTTTTGCGAATTCCGATACTGAAGACGAGAAAATGACCTATCTAGAACAGTATACTTATGGCGAAGCTCAAAAGGTGGTATCCGGTTACGGACAGCTAACATCAGAATACGCATATAGTTTAGCAATAAAACAACTACACGAGCGATATGGTAATGAAGAAGGTATCGCAAATGCGTTCGTAAAAAAGGCTCTAAGTTGGCCAGATATTCCTCCTGGTGACGCGAAATCGCTCGATGAATTTTCACTGTTTCTAATAGAATGCAGAAACGCTATTGATAGTATAGAGGCGATCAGAATATTAGAATACTCTGAAAACATCAAACTCTTAATGCAAAAACTTCCTTTGTACCTTCATGACCGATGGAGAAATGTAGTGCTAAAGATAAGAGACACACAAGTACCAGTGAAAATATCAGACTTTGTTGATTTTGTGCAGTTAGAAGCAAAGAAACTTAACGATCCTATTTACGGTAAACCAGCGTTAACCTTTAACTCGCAAAGTTCGAAGACCATTAAGAGTAACAAGTCACAGAATTCACAAAAGCCGAGAAATTCACAACCCAGTAGAGCTACTTTTGCAACCGAGGTAAAACAGTAAACACCGAAACCCCATAATAGTCAGAACTGTACATATTGTTCTGGTTCTAATCACAAACTAGAAGATTGTCGAGAAATACTTACTATTCCGATTTCGAAACGGCATGATCACTTGAATTCTAAGGGTCATTGTTATGGATGCCTAAAAAGAGGTCATCGAAGTGCAGAATGTAGAAATCGACTCTTTTGTGAGATTTGTAAAAGAAGACATCCGACACTACTTCATGATGAGAGTAAAACGTTAAAGGAGAAAGATACACCAGGATCAACCGATACAAATCGTCAATCATCAGATAAACCAATAACCAGTACAACACAAGTAGTTGATAGTGGGACCGAACTAGGGGCCGGAGATACGTCATGTGCAATGGCCATTATACCCGTCAAAGTAAGGTTAAAGAATAAAGCACAAGTAATTCACACATATGCTTTTTTTGATCCCGGAAGTAGTGTTTCTTTTTGCACCGATGATCTTTTACGTAAGCTCGGTGGCAATGGTAAACGATACCGAATTCGACTTAACACGATGGGCGAACCTTTCACTATGAACACTTTGGCCGTAAATGGTATAGAAGTAATGGATTTTGATATGGAAAACGTCGTGGAACTACCGAAAATTTATACTAAAGACAAAATGCCAGTCTCCGATGATCATATTCCTAAGACTGAGGAAATCGAAAAACGGAGTCACTTGTCTGATATTAAATATCCGGTTCTCGATACACCTATTGGACTTTTGATTGGAAATAATGTCGCCGATGCCTATGCTCCATTCGAAATCGCAACTGGACCAAAAGGAGCACCTCATGCGACGAGAAACACGGCTCGGATGGATTGTGTGGAACTTGATACGAGAAAATAGCGGTACCGATTCGTTTGGAGTTGTTAATAGGACACAACTTGCGGAAGTTGTTCAATTACTTGAGGACCAGTCTAAGTTAGAGTATCTTGTCAAAGAATCTATTAACCATGACTTTCCTGAGCGTATAATCGACGATCAAAGGGAAGATTCCTTAGAAGATAAGAGGTTTATTGAAATCGTAAACGAATCGATACGACAAGAACACGGTCATTATGTGATAGCACTTCCGTTGAGAGACTCAGATATCAAGTTGCCTAATAATTCAATTCAATGTATCAACAGACTTAAAAGCTTAAATTAAAAAGAAAGCTCATAGATAATCCGAAACTGAGAACTGACTATACCGACTTTATGAACAAACTTTTAGAAAAGGGTTATATGGAAATAGTGCCGAAAAATATGTTAGATAGAGACGACGGCAAAGTATGGTATATTCCGCATCACGGAGTTTACCACAGTAAGAAACCAGATAAAATACGCGTAGTCTTTGACTGTTCAGCCACTTATTTGGGAACGTCCTTAAATAGCCAACTCTTGCAAGGTCCAGACTTAACCAGTAACTTGTTGGGCGTTTTGCTGAGATTTCCGGAAGAAAAGATTGCGATTTTAGGAGACATAGAAGCTATGTTTCACCAAGTGCAAGTACCGCCAAACGACAGAGATTGCTTAAGATTCTTCTGGTGGCCGGAAGGGAATCTAGATAACCAACCGAAACAATACCGAATGACAGTACACTTATTCGGTGCGACATCATCGCCTAGCTGTTGCAATTTCGCATTAAGGCAATCTGCATTTGACTACGGAGATAAATATGATTCTTTAGCGGCTATCACGATCAAGAACAGTATGTATGTTGATGACTGCTTATCGTCTGTTCCTTCAGAAGATGATGCGATTAAACTGATAAACGACGTAACGTCTTTGTGCAACGACGGAGGATTTCATATCACAAAGTGGATAAGTAATTCACTGAATGTGATAGCTTTGATTCCGGAACGAGAACGTGCTAAGGAAGTCCAGAAATGGAGTATTGACGATGACTTACCAACGGAACACGCATTAGGAATTCAATGGTTTATCGAAACAGATAACTTTGGATTTAACACAGTGTATAAAGACAGACAAGCATCGAGAAGAAGTATCCTTTCAATAACCAGTTCGGTTTACGATCCAATCGGTATTGTGTCGCCGTTTGTAATGTTAGCAAAATCAATCTTGCAAGGACTTTGTAAACGGGGGTTTAGTTGGGATCAGGAACTAGATGAACCTGAGCTGCGTAAGTGGAACGACTGGTTAAGACAACTGGAAGAGCTGAAAACGATCCGACTTACTCGCTGTTATAAACCTTTCGATTTTAGAGCTGTAGAAATTTGTGAATTACACTGTTTCTCTGATGCCAGTGACATAGGGTACGGTATGGTATTTACCTCAGACTTGTCGACATAACTGGTAGAATTCATTGCGCTTTTGTACTTGGAAAGTCGCGAGTCGCCCCGCTGAAGAAAATTACTGTACCTAGAATGGAATTGACAGCAGCGACAAGAGCCGTAAAACTCAGTAAAGTTATCTTGAAAGAGTTGAATTACAATGTAAATAGAGTTTTGTTTTGGACCGACAGCATGTCCGTCATACGCTACATAAACAACACGAGCACCCGATTTCACACGTTTATTGCAAATCGTTTAGAAGTGATTCGTGGATCAAAACCTGAACAGTGGAATTATGTGAATACGAAACAGAATCCTGCGGATCTTGCGTCACGAGGCATGAAAATGTCTATGTTCACAACGAAACCAGAATGGCTTCATGGTCCAAATTATTTGTGGCAGCCTGAAACCGAATGGCCAGTTTATGAATTCGACAGAAATATTCCTATAAATGATTCAGAAGTAAACTCTTCAGCTATAGTAAACGCTGCTACTCATATGAAATCAATCGACGAAATAATGGATAAACTATTGACATATTTCTCAAACTGGCCGAAAACGAAGCGTATTGTAGGGAGATTTCTTCAAGTGTTTGATTTTTTGAAGAAACGCGTTGAAATTAAACGATTAGAAGACAAGCCTATTACACGGGAAGTGATAAAACGGACAACTACGCCTTATTTGACTGCAAAGATATTGCTTCAAGCAGAAATTGTGATAGTTCGAATTGTACAGCAAAAATATTTTTCTGAGGAAATTAGTGCTCTTCAACAGTCAGAGAAAGCGAAAATCCAAAAGAAAAAATCAAAACTTCACAAATTGGATCCGTATTTAGATGAAGATGGTTTGTTACGAGTAGGCGGACGTTTAGAAAATGCTGAATTGTCATTCGATGCTAAACATCCGATCATCTTACCGAAGGACTCACCAATTTCCAGATTGATTCTCGAGAGCATACATAGATCCGTTGGACATTTGGGCAGAAACTCAATGATAGCTAAACTTCGAAAGCGATTTTGGATTACAGGTGCAAGCTTAATTATAAAAGTATCGTATCGAAATGCCTTACCTGCAGAAAGTATCAAGGACAATTTATGGAACAGAAGATGTCAAATTTACCGAAAGAAAGACTTTTACCCGATAAACCGCCATTTACTATGATCGGAATGGACTTTTTTGGTCCATTTTACATCAAGCAGAGGCGATCTTCAGTGAAACGATACGGAATGATCTTTACATGTATGACATCACGTGCTGTGCATTTGGAAGTAGCACACGCTACGGATACTAACTCCTGTATTAACGGAATACGGCGATTTATTGCCCGTAGAGGAAGTCCAGAATACATTAGATCTGATAATGGTACCAACTTAATAGGAGCCGAACGAGAGCTACGAACAGAAATCGACAAATGGAACATAGAACAGTTAAATAATTTTTATGTGCCAGCAAGGAATCGAGTGGACTTTCAATCCTCCCGCAGCGTCACACTTTGGAGGAATCTGGGAAAGATTAATCAGATCGGTACGTAAGATTCTGTACTCTTTAATGCAGGAACAAAACATTCGACTTGACGATGAAGGTCTAAGTACATTATTTTGTGAAGTAGAAGCTACGTTGAACAGTCGACCAATATCGAACATATCTGATGATGTTAACGATGTTAAGGTACTAACCCCAAATCAGTTACTTTTGCTGAAACCTGGAGAGCATTTTCCACCAGGATTATTTTCGAAATCTGATAACTATGTGAAAAGACGCTGGAAAAAATTCAATTTTTATCAGATCAATTTTGGAAGCGTTGGACTAGTGAATACCTCCCTATGTTGCAACAAAGGCAGAAATGGATTTCGGAAAAGCGAAATGTTAAAATAGGAGACATAATCCTTATTCAGGATAATACGCCGAGGAATTTTTGGAATCTTGGTCGAGTGGTTGAATTACACAAGGACAAGTTTGAAAGTTTGAAACAGTTCGTTCTGTTAGAGTAAAAACATGTTCAACAGAATTAACCAGGCCAATAGTGAAACTCGTTTTAGTATTAGAAGCTGCCTCATAATTATTTGTATATTCCAAAGACTGAATTTTGACTATATTTGAAATGTTTGATAATTGTGTTCACTTTAACCACAATTAAGGGGCCGGAATGTTGTGAGAGTAAGGGACGAAATCATTTATTTGTCTAATCTGTCAATTCTTTTATGTTAAAATAATAGCGTTTCTTTCCCCACTATCGATTATACCCTGGAGGTGTTTAGATGTTGGTCCAAATTAGTGTAAAATACAGCAATTTTGAGGGTTAAATGAGTCAACCAATACGGTAAATAAGTTTGAAATATTATGAAATATTCCCAGTCATGCTTTATACGTATTCTACATGTATGCAAACAATAATAACTTTGAGATACATGTTAATTAAGACAACACCTATAAAACACATATGTTGACTACAAAATATCTGTATTATATCTTATATGCACACATTATATTTGTGTTGGAAGATGGTCAAGCCATAAACAAACTCGCACTTTCGGTTAACTAAAAACCCCACACTTTTGGTTGCAATTACACAAACGTATTTACATTTGAATATCCAGTATGTTTTCATTATAGTTTTTTATATTATGTAGATATTTCACTTATAATTGCGTTATTGTAATATTCATCTCAGACGTTTTACTCGTTCACTCAGGTTTATTATTGTTCTCACTTTTTTTTGTAGTTAATCTTCTCAAATGGTATTACCTGAATAAATTGATTGAGATGAATTACGTCTTAACTGTATTTGAAACCCTATACTTTTGTAGATTTCGATAAACAGTAGCCATATTGTATCCGCTGCAAAATGCTAAATTCTCCGTCCCTACCCAATACTAGATTCTTACCCAGCTCAGGGGCGGATCCAGAAAATTGGGATAGGGAGGACAAAATTCGGCAAGGGGTATAGGGAAGCTGGTGTAATTTAAGCAATTGAGAGGGTGTTGAGGACTACAAATTTTAACCTTTTTAGGACGTTCTGGCGTGTGTTATTACACACCAAAAACTTCAATATTCACCTAATTTTTATCATTTTAAGAAAAGCCAAGTCCGACATGAAATATCGAAATGATCCCGAGCTGTGTCGATTGACAGATAAAATAATTTCAATTTGTTACAATGTTATTAATTGTTTATTTAAAAACAAAAAAGATCAACTATAAACTATTGTTAGGACACGATAAATATTACAATAGTTATATAATAAATTTATTACATGTATCTGCTTCTTTTAACACACTCTCGCTCGCTGTTTCTTTCTTCCTTTTTTCGCTCACTCTCTCTTTCTTTTCTCTTTTTAGGGGGGGGGAGCGAACGTCCCCTCCGCGCCCCTCTGCATCCGCCACTGCAGCTGCAGTCAAAAATATATTACGTTAGTCGATCGAACCACTTTCCGGTTGATATTTTGTTGGTTAGTAATAGATGTATCCAATAATCATCGCTGCACAATAACTAAGTACTGAATTAAAAAATTAGGAACTCAAACAGGAGATAAATTAAACACACAATTTCAATTACATTTAATTACTTAAAGACACAACAACCAATATATGAATTAATAAAAGCAAAACAACAACAACAACAAAAAACAAATAAACAAACAAAACAAATACGTGGATAGGACAATCTTTTTGTCACTTAAATATTGTTTAGCTTGTTAATACAGGAATATGGCCAAAATCCAGTCTTCACTATTCAGAATATTCATTAACATTATTAAAAGTGTGCAAGGTAGTTTGAAATGGTTTTGGGTCTTTTCTTCAGATTTGGCATATTTCCACATTATAAAAATGACACTTGAAAAAGTGCATACCGTGAATTGCGGCGAAATTTTGAAAGCGCTTCCAACGAAAAGTTCGCGGTCTACTCAACAGTCTATCGGTCTATGTTTGATACATTAAACTACAAACTTATTTAGTAAACAGAAAACTGTTTAATAAAAAAAAAGTATAATATTAGGGGAGATAACTTCAAAGGGGAGCCAACTCTGCAATCCTTTTGTCCACATTCAAATATACCATTATGGTAACTTTCCTTTCTAATAAATATAATGTAACCATTTTATGAATTATTAACAAGCTATAAAAACAGTTAAGAACTATCTTCACATGAACAATAGGGTGAAGGGAACTATTTGCAACAGCTTTTTTAGTTTATATAGAAGTGCTATATAACTAATATAACAATTTTCTTTACAACTGTGAACAAACTACAACTCTGTATTTATGACCATCTACTGCATAATCAACACAATGAATATGATGACTTGAAGAAAGAACTATAAAATATATGTTGCAAGATATAACATAAGATTCGATTACAATATGTAATTTGTCAGTGGACAGTTTGGCTTTGCTTACTAAGGAAATTAAATGTCCAATTGTTTTTCTTTATTGGCAAACTGCTTTTCACAAAAAGAAGAAACAGTGCTTCCTGCCTCCGGTTGATGTTTGCTGCTGAATGTTGACAACAAGAAGAATTTGGTGCTGAATGTTATTTGTTCCTTCAAATCCGCATAAAAACTAAAATCACTCCGAAACCAGACATGTCAAAATGTTATTTGTTAAGTTTTCCGTCTTGACATCTTCGATGTTATTATTCTTATTTTTCTTTCCTTCTTGTCTTTGATTTACATCTTTTCCTGTTAAAACACGAAAAATAATATTGTAGAAAAAACTGTAAAGAGAGAACATTCATAGCTATTATATAAAATATAAAGTTTTGCAAATACCATAAAAAATAGAATGTTGACATAGCAAAAACCTTTTGTTTTGTTAATGGGAAATTTATGTTACATGACAAGAGTTCATTTTGTTTACAAAATGCATGTACCAATGAGCCACACTGCTTACTCAAGCCACACTGGTGATCTGAGCAGAATCATTAGAATTATGTGCAACCTTAATTGAAGAGTACATTAGAAGATTTGTAATTAGGACATTATATTTTAACAATTTCTTTTAATTATGTCAATTTGAAGAAGATGAACAACTTTCCTACACTTAACTGAATACTCTGAAAATTACCCCCTCCCTCCTCATATGTCAACAGATTTTATAATTACCCCATTACCCCTCTTTTTTTAATTGTGTGGCCATTCATTTGTAGCTTAAATTCCCTTGACCTAATAATAATAATTTGTGTCATATTTACTTGATATAAGCCCAGTATTTGCTATTTACCTTACCATTGGTCTTTCATATATTTAAGGCATGTTTTCAAAATTACTGACACCACTTCCCATATTTGTTGCTCAATCTACAATGGATACAAACATGTATAATAAAAAATGACACTGTTCTCTATATTGACAGTGTATTCTGCTAAATATGCTCTCTTAAAATCTATATTTGGTCTCAAGCAAATTGGGATACCGCATACAAAGACCTTTTAAATCTGACACCTTTCAGTAATAAAATCAGCCATCGAGATCAACAAATATATAAAGAAATATGGAACACCTTCAAGAAGCACCTCTTTGCCAGTATGGACAGCCACATACCAACCAAACAAATAAAATCAAACAACATGCTATCATGGATAAATCACAAAATTAGAAAAATGCTAAAGAAACAACAAACCTTGTACAATCAAGCCAAAAAACCAACTATTGGGCTAACTACCGCCACTTAAAAAAACTTTATAGAGAAATAAGGAAAGCCGAGTGGGAGTATATTAACAACGGCATTATAGAAGAAATTAATAAAAAAAAATCGAAACCTTTTTGGAAATATGTAAAATCGATAAAACAAGATAACATTGGCGTAGCCCCCATCTAAAAACAGGGACATCTTATCAACGACAGCAAGGAAAAAGCCCAGATCCTATTAGACCAATTTGCCTCAGTATTTACTAAACGAACAAATGACCCAATACCAGACACTACAATCAACATCAAGGACTCGATTCAACAAATTACCATTAGACCAGAAGGAATTGAAAAGCTACTAAAGAACATAAACCCGTCAAAAGCATCTGGCCCGGATAATATCCCAAACAGAATCCTGAAACAATGTGTAACCCAACTCGCACAAATATTCACTTTGATCTCCCAACTTTAGACACAGGCAAACTACCTGATGACTGGAGAAATGTCAACATCTCGAACAGACGTTAAAAGATAAAAACAGACGTAACCTTTAAGAAAAGACAACCATTTGGACAATTACGAACAGACGATAAACTAAAAACAGACACAAAAAACAAAAACAGACATAAAATTTGTAATAACTAACGTTAAAAGATAAAAACAGACAAAATTAAAAACCTACATAAAGTTCTACTAACAGACGTTAAAAGATAAAAACAGACGTAACGTTTCATAGCGGGTCGTCTTAGTGTACTACCAAAACACTATCGCAACTCTTGACCACTATTTTAACAACAGTAACAACGGGACTTCAAAAATACAGTGACACTTTCTACTCCAGGAGTGGAATTAATGAAATGTCGATATTAAAAAATTTAAAAGACCTGATAGACATCTTGAGGTCTGGATCTCTTTCCCATTGTAACAGCATTAAAACATTTGATTTTTCGGCCATCCCTCATACGCAGCTTAAAACCAGGCTTAAAGATCTTATAAAACGCTGCTTTGTCAAGAAAAGCAGAATGAGACGATATAAATACCTGGTAATAATCAGTCATGACAGAACTTACTTCGTCATCAATGACTCTAAATCTAATACTCAATATAGTGAAAACCAAATCTGTCACATGTTAGATTTTCTGATTGACAACATATTCGTCATGTTTGGAGGACATGTTTTTTAACAGACTGTTGGTTTTCCGATGGGTACTAATTGTGCTCGTCTCCTCTCCGACCTGTTTTTGTACTCTTATGAGGCTGAGTTCCTAGAAGGCCTACTGAAGAATAAAGAAAAGACACTGGTCCAGACCTTTAATTTAACATTTCGCTATATTGATGATGTTTTGTCCCTCAATAATGCTAAATTTGCTGACTATTTACATTCAATTTACCCTTGCGAGCTCGAAATTAAAGACACCACCAATACACTAAGGTCAGCCTCTTACTTAGACCTAATTCTAGAAATAGACTCTTGAAAACTACAAACTAGACTCTACGACAAACGTGATGACTTCAATTTTCCAATTGTCAACTTCCCGTTCATCGACAGCAACATTCCAGCAGCTGCAGCGTATGGTGTGTACATTTCACAGCTTATACGTTATTCAAGATCCTGCGATCGGTATTCCGATTTTCTAGACCGATCACTGCTGTTGACTGCTAAACTACTCAAGGTTTGTTGTACCCAAGTTGATGTTATCCTTCAGAAGTTCTATGGTCGCCACCATGACTTAATTGATCGTTATGGGAAATCAGTGTCTCAAATACGATCTGACATTTTCGCTGAGTCATAGGTAGTGTTTCCTATTCCTGGATTTGACTTTTCCCTAGACATGACAATGAGTAACTCGACGGGTGTATAATTAGAGGCAGGCACTGCTTACTCGTCCGGAGCACCTGAGTGCACCTATGGTTTTTATTGGGTTCGGGTTATTCTCTTTCTGTGTTTTATGTTTGGTTTTTTGTGTTGTGTTTGTCTGTATCCGGATTTGTAACTGTCCCTTTCTTTTGGCTAATGTTGTTCGGTCCGTTTTTTTTTGCTATTTTGTTAAGAACAGACAACCATTTGGACAAAAACAAACAGACGATAAACTAAAAACAGACACACAAAAAACAAAAACAGACATAAAATAACAGACGTTGTGTCTGTTTTTAGTTTATCGTCTGTTCGTTTTTGTCCAAATGGATGTCGGTTTTTAAAGGTTACGTCTGTTTTTATCTTTTAACGTCTCTTATTAAAATTGTATGTCCGTTTTTAATTTTGTAATATTTTGCCCGAATGGCTGCCTATACACATGAACAACATACACTAGCAAAAATATACAGTTCATAATATCATCGGCAAGGATTGCACAGGATAACTTTTCTTTGTTCTGAAGCATGAACAGAAAAAAGGTTTAAATCCGGTAGGTAATTTTTGTTTCAAATCATAGATTTTGTATGTGCTATATGTAACCGCTCTGTGCGAACTCGATTACATTCTTTAATAGTAATGCGTTGAGTTGCGACTTATTTGGCTCTTTGACACACAGGGCCTTAGCTGAAGGTCGCTCTTTTTTTTATAATTTTGGTCGCAAAAAAATTAAATAATGAGCCACCATTAGAGCTACGTTTTTGCAGCTAATAGGAAATGAACGTTGGTAAGATCTATTTATTTTTATTTCCATTACTAAGATAATACAAGTTGTTGCATTCATTATAATTTTTTTAAAGAAGCTTGTGTGCCTAATTAGAGGCAGGTAATGCTTCTTTGTTCGTAGCACCTGAGTACACCCATGGTTTTTATTGGGTTCGGGTTACTCACTTTCTGTTTTTGTGTTTTTGGTGTTTGTTTTGGGTTGTGTATGTTTGTTTACTAGTATATCCTGATTTGTAATTGTCGTATTACAACATATTTTTATGTTAATTTAATTGTAAAAATTTAGTATATGGATGAACTGTATATAGTTTAAGGCTGTAAAGAACTGATTATTGATTTATTAGTGGACTTATTAGTGTACTACTAACAGTTAATAAATAATCAATGCACGTGTCGATATCAGATCAGATTAGGATCATAAAAACAATTGATATAACTCACAGCGTCCGTGACAGACCCAGCCTTAAGGTACCTCGTTGACTACATGCAAAGAACTGGACGGTATTTTGGTTGTCCATCAGAACTAACAACGATGTCCAGGGCTGGCATCGTCGCCTTAAAAAAAAGCCGGAGATAGTACGCCACTGTTCTACGAACTGATTCTATTACTATGGTCAAGAAGGCAGCCGACATCCCACTTAGCGAAAGCAGGCATTTGAAGGCAAGCTTACCAGATAATAGCGCACAGCAGTACGAAGTACGCAGGCAGCTATATTCAGTTTGTGGGATATGTACAAAGCGTTTTACTAGAATTGGTGGGGGGGTTTTTTTTGGGGGGGGGGGGGGGCGTTTTTCAAGAAATCTTGTACCGTATATTGTATATTGGTTTTACATAACACTAAATTATGTCGAGAAGTAACAGTCCGAAAACCAATCGTATTATGTAAGTCATTTCGCATAAATTACGCTTCCTTGTTTTAAATGTGTTCTTACAAGACCTTTCCATTTCTGAAACCTTTACAACTAAAACAATTACATCGGGGGAAAAGACTGGTAGAAAATGTATTGCCCCTGTGGCGTATTGAACACTTATAGTCTTTATGCATATTAATTAATACTGATGACCACATTACTATAGCTTTGATTAAATAATTTGGGGTTGTTTCTTGGCATGCTTACTACTCTATAATAATGAATGGAATTGTCTTTTAAATTTGTTTCCTCATCAACATACAAAGTAAAAAAAATTACGTGATTTGAGCGATGATGAATTAATAGTTTAATGTTTCAGAATGTTTACGATTATTACTTAAAACCATTGTATTTTCTGAGAAAAATCGTGTTCTTTTGACAAAAAAATAAATTTTTTAAAACTTCGTAACAAGTTATTGATATCATTCAGTGAAATAACTTGTGTGTTTTTGTATAGCTAATTTTGGGTACCAAACTGTGCAATATGTAAGATTTTCAATTTTTTATCTAAAGCCAGAATAGAAATATTGCAGAACTATGTATGTGATAAAATGTTTATAACTTTATCGGTTGTAGCATAGTGAAAACCCAAGCAAAAAAGTATCGTTTCGACATAAACAAACAATGTTTTAAACAAAACTCTAAACAAATGTAGTTAACGTGGCTGTGTGGTTACACAATGTTATTCAATTTCATTTTGGTACTGGGAATGTTTCTGGAGGCTCGACCCACAGATCTGCTCAACGCGTCCCCAGTTAGCGGATAGCAGGGGCCCTTTCGCTTGAGCTGTAAGGTAATAATACGGAAGGCCTAACCACAGACCATAGTGGTAACCTGTTGAGAGAATGTCACATTCCTACACGATAAACATGATAAAGACCCATTTTGTTGTCTTCGAAAAAGAATAGGACTATTTTTGCCACGTTTGTGTACATACATAATACTCCGTACGTTTCAAGTGGGAGTCAAAATGTTCTGCCTTTTAGTCCAAGTTGATTTATTCTTTGTGAACATGTTCTTGTTTGTATATACAAATAACTGAAACACTGCTTGCCGATGTTAAGAAAAAAGCTTTTTCTGTTACACACCGCCAAAACTTCCGACGGTTGTATATCGTATCCGAAGGGCTTCAACAAAAATGATACGGGTCGGTTCTACGGTGTGAGCATCGTGCAGTTTTATTCAAATAATCTCTAGATAATAATCTATTTTTAATATATCCTCGAAAAAAATGTACTGATGTTAGATGGGAAAAATTAGCTAAGAACATGTTATTGATAGGGATTTTGTTTACCTGTAATTACTTAGACTACGGAGACAAAGTATTTAATTAAATTTATAGTAGTATCTCTGAAAACGTATTAACGCATTATGTGCGAAATATTCAATAAAGAATTTGAATTTATAAACCCGTTGGTATAAATAAATTAATTATGAATTAAATAAATTAATAATAGCTCAATATTTATATGCATATAATTTATAATTAGATGTTTTACGGTTTGACCCTGCTCATGCGTCCGTTTGTCCGTCCACAGGTACACAAGCAAAAATGCCACGCATGTGACACACATGTAGGGAAAACACACATGTATCACACATGTGAAACGCATGTGATACACATGTGATAGGCTACACATGTGTCACATGCGTGGCACTTTTAGCCTAGTATTACAAGCATTTAATGCTTTGACCAATTTATAACCGAGTTTTATTAAAATGGTGTTCAACGGCTAGCACGCAGGTGGATGGGTTTGAACTGTTTCCGGACTATGACTTGAAAAACCCTTGACCAGTTAATGTTACTTTAAACCGTGGATATGTTTTTATTGCACAAAATATAGGACATTTGCAGCCTCCCATCTATTTTTTTTTAAATAAACGGACTATAGTAAAGTTAACCAGATTTTATTTACTATAATTCCATCATATTACACAAGTTAGCATGAGTTACATAATGCCGGGTGGCAAAAGATGACTCAAGTCATGTTGATGCTCAAGATGTATGAAATATGATATACGATGATATTCAATTATTCATGATTATGCTTGTGTGTGTATGCGTGTGTAGTAAGAAGCTGAAAATACAAAAAAAAACAACAAAAACAATATAGAACCAATTGGGGCAGAGAAAGAAAAAGTAATTGACACTAATGGCGCTCCATACATTAAAAATATTTACGAAAATAGGTGCAGTGAAAATAGGTAGTCCTTTTAATATTAATTTAGCTGTATGAAATGTGTAGTTTTGCAATTAGTTATAGTAAATGAACTTATTGTTTATTAGTACTGTATATTATTTCTTAGTTAGTAGATTCAAAACACCGAACACCGATGAAACTGTCAAACAAGTACTATCTTTAAAAAAGATATTCGACGCATTTAACTCCTAGAGATGTATGTAAGGTAAAACGAAAACTGAGCAAACAACAATAAGAAAAAAACTTCTAAAAAAATTATCAAACGAAAGAAAGAGACAAGAAACATTAAGGTTTTCTTTCACTGATGTGTGTGGGGAGGTAAATAATTAACGTGTTGCGAACTGTATGCAATAAAAATAAGGCTATAATATAAGAAGGTTGCTACATTCATGGATTTAAAAAAAAATGTTATTCAACAATAGGGTATTAGACTTTGCAATTAGAGCTCCATCTCCTGTCTGCACGTGAATGACGACGGACGCAAAGAAAGAAGATAGGCATTTATGGCTTTAAAAATCATAAAGCTAACAATAAACATATTTAAATATCCCCAATTAAAAGTTATTTCAGAAGTTGAAGACCACAATGGTAAATAAAAAATATACAAACCTTTCTATGTATATGTCGGAGTTGTAAGGTTTTTCTTGTGATGTATCGTATATAATAACTCGGAAAACAAGTTAGTTAACATTTTAAAATTTCAAAACAGCACCTATTTTTTAAATAAATTTCATAAGCAAATATGTACTTACAGGCATCAAGTAATATTCATTCACATGTATTCTTTACAGTTTGCTATTTTATTAATTTGACTAATTTCTATGTGCTGTGTGTGTATATTAAACAAAATGTGTATCATACTTACTAGTCATTTGGCGTTCTGACAATTACCAATGACCTAGTACATGTAGTTACCTTTGTGTAGGGTCATTTGTATGACAATAATTTCACGAGAGAGAGAGAGAGAGAGAGAGAGAGAGAGCGTGTGTCAGGCGTTTAAATGAAGAAAATATGGTGTAAATACATCACCGGTGTGAGGATTGTTTACAGATACGATGGTCAACGAAGCAAATATAATTCTACCCCAGACGAAATGCGCAAAAATTACACGACGTATGGTTTTATCATGTAATTATTGTTTATCAGTGCTGAATGGCATTCTTTTGGCATAAAAATAATTCTCGAAAGTTTAATAACGACTACCAATTGTTTAAAAACACCAGTCTGTTGGAATAATAGTTGGGAACTGCAAATAGTTATGCTTTTCAGAGTATACTACTCGAAAGCAGAATTTTTTACTATTTTTTTACTGCAATGGTCCTGACTTGGTACAGGCATTTCAAAAGAAATGGTTGGTTAAACCAGGTTTTGTGGCAAACCTCCCGCTTCCATTACTGTAATGTGAGTTGGTTAGTTGATTAAAATAGATGGGTATCATATACCACTAGTCACTAATATGTGTATCAAACAATCATCGTAGCACGTTCACTGTACACTGAATTCAAGTATTAAATGTTTGAAAAAATATTGTCACACAAAAAATGTCTAGAATACATATACTGTGCCCGTTTCTGGTGAATATTTGATCATCTAATTAGTAGTTTCAAGCAAATTATGAAATGACATCTTATTTACAAAACAAAAAAAAGAAAGGTTAAATAGTACAGATGGGGAGGGAAATATGTCAATTTATGCCAGTCAACAATACTTCCGAGAAAGCCTGCACAGGACAAGTTCAATTTGACTATTTTCCAAATATATCTGAAGGTGTTATGGCCCAAGTTTGACGATTCTTTCAGCCATCATCTTGTGTATCTAAGGCCAGCCGCTTCTTAAAGATCTTCCGGTCTATGATTAAATGTTGGAAAATTCGAGAAAACAAATAAATGATAAAGTGAACAACGATATAATTTTCCCACAATAATGCAATTCATGGTGCCATCAGTAGTATTTTTAAGTGTAAAAGATCAATAAATATAGAATATCTACGAAGTTAAGATATTTTCAAAGTATGATATTTCATGTTTGTTATTTGTTATATATACTGGGTGAGAATGAAAACGCAACACTAAGTTTCACATAAATAACTTTTATTTTAATACATCATAAATTTTAACACTTATTGCAACAAAAACTCTTTAAGCATTATGACCAGGCCCCAGCGCCATAAAACATTCTAGAGTAAACATGTTTTGCTCAGCAAGAGAATTTTCTCAACTACCTTGACAACAAGGGAAAAGGAAAGATTTTATTGGATGAAATTGAGAATAAAAAAATAAATAAAAGAAAATGTTTTGGCGCTGGACCCCGATCAACTAAAGCATTTTACACATAAAGTTTATTTTATTGCTAAAATTGATCGTTAATTTACTTATAGACACTTAAACATTTCTCACTTTCAATATCGAATGTGCCCTCCATTTGCTGCGACGCTTGCACTACATCTTCGTGGCATAGAACGGACTAAACGATAGATACGCTCTTGTTGAATGTTATTCCACTCGTTCTGCAAATCATTTTCGAGCTGACGAACTGTGATAGGCACTTGTTAGCGTCTACTCACAGCTTGTCCGAGTTGATCCCATAAGTGTTATATCCAGCTTAAATCGGGTGAAAAGGCTGGCCACGGAAGTGTTTGAATATTATTGGCATTCAAGCAGTCACCTGTGATGCGAGCAGAATGGGCACGAGCATTGTCCTGTTGAAAAAGATGAAGGTCTTGATGTGTCCAAGGAATGGAATAACAGTCGAAGGACTTCATCAATGTAGCGTTGAGCCGTTAAAGTGCCATTAATAACCACGAGTGGTGTCCGACAGTTCATTGACCCGCCACCCCACACCATGACACTTCCGCCACCCCATCGGTCGGTCTCTAGTACAAACGGATCAACATAACGTTCGCCTCTACGTCTCCAAACATGTGACTCGTCAGACCACAATACAGATGCCCATTGTCTGTGTGCCCATCTTTGACGTATCTGAGTCCATGCAAGGCGATTTCGACGTTTTTGCGGCGTAAGAATGTTTCCTCGAAACGGTCGTCTTGCATTGAGTCCGTGACGACGTAGACTATGTCGGACTATATTCGGTTCTATTCGCCTTCCATGTACTCCTATAGTTTCTTGTGATGTTTGGCATTGCGGAATTACGTAGGTGTTGCAAACGAATGTAGCGATCTTGCTGGTGTTTTGTCACTCGTTCTCTCCCTGGGCGAGGTCTGTTGTTTACTTAGCCGGTCTGTTGATGCCACTGGGCCAAACGAGTGATTGTCGACACAGAGCATTTTATCTAGAACGAATAATCGTACCCTCGCTTTTTTTGTGTTAATCCGACAAATCACAAAACTAACTTCGGATTATAACGGCAGTAAAATTCGGCCTACAGTTTATCCAACGGGCAATTTCACGTCGAGACATGCCTCGCTGGATCATGACCAAAACCTGTTGTCGTTGGTTGTCAGAAAGTCGGGCCATAGTGACACTTATTAGTGTACAACTTTAAAACGTGCAATAGAATTTTCAAGGACGTTAGTCACACCGATTAACCGACTTGCATCATTTTGGTGAAAAGTAGTATGACACGATGAAAAAAGATCTAAACAAGTTTAGACCTATAAGTATACAGGTGACTTATTTCGAATTGCTACTTTAAACACTCACCATAGTAAATACAGTTTAGTAAAAAATGATTTAACCTATATTTTCAATCAACATATTCAATTGTTTTAACTTATATTTTTATTTTAAATCTGAAAATCTGTTACAAATGTACTTAGAAAATGTACGCTTTTGCACAATATATTTCTATATCAAGTGTTTTTGTTTAAAAGAACATTTATCTAACTTTCTTTCGATGCCAAAAATATTCTTCTCATTCCAGTTTATTAGGAGTTTGAATGATACGTTAAAAACCAGCTCATGTTTTTATAATGATAAGATTTAATGCAGCCTCTAATTTCTTAAGTAATTAGCTTTATACTTCCAAACGGACATTTCAATTACTTTGTACAATTATTATTTGTATTTTATTTAAATATTATAAAAATTGTTCACAATTGTTACTTCAATACGACCTTGGTGTATAAATTCTTGTCACAAAATCAATACATATGGAAAAAAGTTATAAGCAACGGAGCAGCGCTTTTATTCATCTTAAAACCATAGTGAGGCATTAAAAATAGAAGAAAGGCTCTAATTAACAATCCCAGAAGCGGGCTTAAGCGGAAATCTTTGTTAAATGTCAATAACGCTTTACCCGCTACCTCATCCTCACAAGTCAGGGGTTCTGAGTCCGCGTTCGCTCCATGACTTGGGAGGATGCCGCTACCTGTGAGTTTGAAGCCATCAAACAATAACAACATAACATACAAATGAAATTTACAATTCATACTATGCCGACATTAAATACTATAAGAACGGAACAATACGAACATAAACATCTACTGGGCAGATCAATATATTTATGTAAACTTTTTATGACAAGTATAAGGTATGATTTTTGGCAAACTTGTGCTGCTAACAATTTAAATAAAGACACATAGCGAAAATGTAAATAGTGTTTGTTTGTTTGTTTGATGGTGTTTTTCAGCAATTTTTCAGCTATATCATGGCGTCCAGTTTTTATTGGGGGGAGGAAGCCGGAGTTCCTGGAGAAAACCCTGACCGGCGGTAGGAAAACGGGCAATCCTTGTCAAGATTGGAGTTGTAAATAGTGAATTAGAGTATAAATGAGAAGTTATCTCAAGCATGAAAGTCAATCAGAAAATCTCACATTTGAAAAATTTGGTCTTCATTATATTTATTATTTGAATTAGAGTCTTTGATGACGAAGTAAGTGCTGTCATGGCTAATTACTAGGTATTTATATCGTCTCATTCCGTTTTACTTGAAGAAGCAGCGTTTAATAAGGTCTTTAAGTGGCATATAAGGCCTGGCCGTGTAGAGTGGCAAAAATCAAAGGTTTTAATGCTCTTACACTGGGGAAGACATCCAGACCTCAACATGTCTACCAGGTCTTTTGAATTTTTTTAGTGGAATGCACCACTAGGCCTAGATATGCCTATCTAATATATTCTAAAAGTGTATTTGGATGGAACTTGCAGTTTCAGAGAAATTTAGCTCACAATATCAGCCGTAAAGAAGAAGAAAAAGAAGAGGAAGTAAAATATTAGACAATAAATAAATTTTGCGCAAAATTTATTTATTGTTGTATTGCAATTTGCACATTGCATATTTTAGGCACAAAAAAGATCAAACTTTATTTGCATATCGTACTGTTCATGCTTTATCATGTTTATATAAACCCCGATAAAAATCAATATTTTAAATATACTGTTTAAACGCTGTAGGTTATTACGTTACAAACTAATAAAGCGAATCCTTATGCAATCGATTAGCAGTAATAGTATAAAAAAATCATATTTCTTGTTTTTTTTCATTGAGCTGGTTTATATCGTATCCTACGTTCTCTTTTTTTATGGGCGGAGCTACAAAAAGGTCCCTTTACGCGTAATGGATCAGCCGGGAGTGATTCACACCCAGGGGTTTTATATTAATCAGCTAATAACTGTTTCCCTCAATTGCTACATACTGTTTTTGAAGTTTAACTGATATTTCTACAACACCTTATTCGTTAGTTTTACCATTTATTAGTAATCATGGCATTGTTGACAAAATTTGAATTCCGAAAGTGCATAATTTCTGAATCGATTTGGTAAAAAATGTCCATTCCGGATCATTTTTTTCCGGATTCATTGCATTAGCTGGGATCAAATGTTTACCGATACGATTCTACAATTCTACACTCCACAATTTCAGTTCGACAATGCCATGATATACGAAAAAGTGTTAAAATTATTTAATTAGACATTGTTAAAATGTTAGGTTAACTATATGCTTGGTAAATCTGTAAATATCGAAAACACGTAAATAAAATAATCTGTTGAAATATAAAAATACATATGGGGGGGGGGCCACATGTATAAATTAAGCATTTCAAACTCGTTTCACGTGGGACTAGTGTAAATTTATAGGTTCATGATTTCTTTCACGTAGTAATAGTTGTCCTTTAGTACTTCCCCAAAAATTTCCATCAAAGATTTCTGGTCTATTGAAACGGGGAATTTGTATGACAATAATGGCGATTCGTAGTTCAATGCATAACTCAATTTATATCTTTACTGCGTCGGTTATCTTTTTTAAAGATAGTACTTGTTTTCCTTTCTCCTCCATTTTAACAAATTGAATATTAGAAATTTTTTAATTAAATGTTTATAGTTTAAAATTTACTGAATAAGCAAAGTATACTTTACAATTAGAGCCACAACTCTCTACTATGTGTGTACTACGACGGACGCCCAAGAACAATAATAATGCATTTGATTTAATATCAACATGTATATAAAATGATTGTTAATTTGTATTTATTAAAGAAATTAATTAAAATTTCTTCTCTTCGATATTTTTACACTTCATAAAAGCCCGCCAAAATCCAGCGTGTTAATATGCGTTTTAATTTGCGCTGTTCTTCAAATAACAAGAAAAGATATGGTTGTAACCATATCGGGGAAACTCAATTAAAGTAACTGGAGGATTAAAACAAGAAGTCAGTTTGTATTGTTATATCTGATAAATGTCCTATAATGAAAATAGAAATTGTGTAATTAATACTATAACCAACAATAACAGTAAAGAATAAAAAGCTTCGCCGAGCGCAGCATGATACGACCGCAACAAAAAAAAATAATAAAAGCGTTGGACGGCAGAGGATTCTCGGACTAGTTGAACCTGTACGTTTGAGGCCCAATATGGAAAGTCAATTGCTATTGACATATGCAGCCTTATAGTGGACTTAGTTAACATTTTTGGACATTTGAATTATTTAAAGTAAAAGAAAGATACAGGAAATTGAGACCTGTATTAAAAAAAAATTAATTAAATAATTTATTGCTATATGATGCGACAACAACAAAATAACTGGAAAATTAAAAAGTGCATAAAACCAATAATAAGACAATGCTAAAGTAGAAACGTTTTCATCATTTAAATGTTCGACAGGAATTACAGATTCGTAATACTTTCCTCATCAAGTCGGTGTGCAATCTTTGTCCCAAATTATTAACATTCATGACATTTGTACCGTTTGTTAAATCTGCAATCCCAATTGAGCTAAAGGACTGGTTATCGTTTGTTTTAAAAATATTCGAAATTCTTAATACATTGATTTATGTGTTATTTTTATTTTGCAAAGATGTACATGTGAAAATCTTGTTTACTGTTATTCATCATGATGATCAGCTGAAGCAGCACAGGCAGCCATTGCATATTAACGGTTTACATCACGAAAATTGTTTAATACACCATTAAAACAGTAGCAAGAAATTTATTATTGTTGGACATATTTACAATGCGTTAATTATATAATTAAATTCAGATGAGAGCAGATTTAATGTGCATTTATGATAATAGTACGAAATATTTATTTGTTCAACACATTTACAATAAATGGTTATGACACATAATCACGTGCACACATAATGTAATGAATACAACAATATGATCATTTACCTAGCCAGCTTGATCGCGTAAGATTATTGAACAGAATTATATTTAAATTCAAATGCAAATAACAAAAGTATTACATTTCGAAATACAAAACATACTGTTTTTCACCTGAAAAATAATCAAAACATTATTACAGATAGAAAGTACTTACTTCGGTAAATGCAAACATTGAACTATATTATCGCGCAATAGCTCAGTAAACCGTACCTGAAATTAGTTATAACGCCACGTGTGATACAATGCAATGATTTGAGTTATGAAAAATATTTAACATTTTTGTATAAGTTGTTTGATATAAAATTTTACAAATTGCAGCTCATCTCTATCGTTCTTAATACTTAAATTCCACTATGAAATAATTTTATAAACAAACAAACGGTAAAATCTGTTAATAATTGTACACAATTTGAAAGGTGAAGTGCCAATTTACAAACCTGTTCCGAACCCCTGTCCAATTTACCGCCCTGTTCCGAACCCCCGTCCAATTGGTTTTCGACTAATCAAGAAACAGAATAACGATCACGTGACTTACTTTTTCGAGAGGTGAAGTGTCATGAGGTCAAAGGGTAAAAAGTGAATATAATACCAACTGCGTCGGTAAATATATATTAAACAAAAATGGCAGTTTAATAGCGCAAAATATGTATAAATCCCAAGAGTGTTTTTGCTCCATTACGGGTAATGGGACCTCTTTGTAGCTCCGTCCATAAAAAAGGAGCTACATTATTGTAGCTATGTGACTTGTTGTATAGTTAACAATTGTAAAAAAATCTAATAAAGTTGCCTGAGCAAATTTTGCTCTATAAAAAACCATATGGGCATGGACATAATAAATAAGGTCAAATTTTATATATATGTAGTTATTTTTGTAAGTGGTGCTATTCTTGCTAAACG
Organism: Limnoperna fortunei; assembly: GCA_944474755.1. NCBI lineage: Eukaryota > Metazoa > Mollusca > Bivalvia > Mytilida > Modiolidae > Limnoperna > Limnoperna fortunei. The sequence continues at coordinate 67,401,605 of OX104117.1, forward strand.
TGGGGGAGTTTTTGCAAAAAGTGGGAGCATTTTTGACAGGGGTATTTCTCCTGGTACTCCGACTTCCTCCCTCCTTGCCCAATAAAAACTGGACGCCATGATATAGCTGAAAAATTGCTGAAAGTGGCGTGAAAACAACATTCAAACACTCAAATAAATGCGAGCGTCGCACATTGTTCATGACCTTACTTCAAAACACCCAAACATTGCCTCTGCATTCCATAGGTGACGTGATATGTCTTTCTCTAAAGTGTTGGTGACGTCACAAAACTGTCAATTAGGAGATAACTGTATTGTATTTGACGATTTGTCATAATCAATTGGTGATTAGATGGTCCGAAATTTAGTTTACTGGCGACGCGTAAGCGAAGCCAGTCAACGGATATTTCCGACCATCAAATCACCAATTGATGCCGGCAAATCTTCAAATACATTATGGTTATCTCCATTCTAATGCTATGCCATAAAACATTAAATTAACTGATTAAAATGGGCATTTTTTATTTAGAGGAAATAACGTCTGCGCTTGTGTTAACGTTTGACAGCATCAATCGTGGCGTTTAAGATTGCAAAAAATTTGCCCGACATTTTTGTAGTTACTTAAAAAATAAACAGTTTTAATTTATAGATGTAAATAATTTTGTTGCTCTACTTTGATATTAAATTTAGTGCTCGTCTACTATTTTCTTCAGATAGCTCAGCTACCATCTGAAATGAATCTGTTCATTTGGATCACTTTACTTTTTTTTACATATACGCATGTAACAGTATAGCTCGCATCGCCATCAGATTGTGACAAAAGAGATAAAAGTGAAATTGACACCACAGTTTGGTTCTGATGTTAGTATTTCTTTGTTTTTACAGGCAGATGGCTGTTAATTAAATTATGCCCTAGTCAAGCTAAAGAGTGGAATTTTATGTGGGATGCTTGAACAGAAGCTTTTTCTAAGTTGGCATTACTAGAACAATCTAAGATGGGACTAAACGGTGGTCAGACAACTTGGATATCCTTAAAAAGGATGATGCATAGGATCTAACTCATTTTTGTATTTATGAAAGGTCATCTGGTGTATTATTTTCAAGGAAATCATTATCTATTTATAGATAGTGTCTGACACAATGTAATATTACAAGAATACTCAGTGCAACAAACCAAAAATACATCTTTGCACAAGCTCAAGAGAAGCTTTGACAGAAGTTTTCAACCATGAGGATGTTGGAAAGTCAACACAGGATGAGAATTTTGATTCAAAACATTTTGTTCAAGTTTTAGATAATTTATCAGAAAGTAGTTTTAGAAATGAACTGAGCAAATTACCATAAGTACATAAAAAATTCTCAGCTGCCACGACACAATTAAGTTTTTACAGGGACAGATCTTGTTATTTGACTCCAGAATATAACAAATTGTTGCAAAGTCTTGAGTGCAGTATTGATAAGCTCAATGCTAGTAGTTTAGCTTCTATTTTACGATCCATAATTTTCACCGGGGTACCATAACTAATTCTGTAGTTACTAGAATACTTGAGAAAGTCAAAAACTGTGTACTGTCATGGTCTGATTTAGACCATATAAATGTTGCTTGTCGGTACTTGCCAAATTATTTGCTTTTTCAGTGTCGCATTATGATTCCAATGTATAGCAATTTATTAAATACTTGTAAAGATAATGAAGATGTAAGGAGCGCGGAAGATTTTTCATCGCTTCTTAGATGCATGCATGATTCTATTACACTACTGTCTCAGAAAGTTCACACACAAAAAATGTCAGACAAGAAAATCATTAACAAATATAAAGTGTTAAAAGACATCAATACAGTTGGGGCACATTTTTTTTAAACGCACAATAAATTTATGGAAGTTATAGATCAACTGCATAAAGCTGAGCATGATTTAACAATAGCTGATTTGAATTATATAATCGTACCATTGCTGTTTAATTATACTGCAAATCCTATTCCTAAAATTGCTGATATATTAAAACGACTTTTGGTAGATAAATTGAAAGACAGTGATGTTGTTTTAATGAATCTTATTTGTGCATATTTACATACCGTTGGCTATTACGAAAAACAAGTAGTTGCTGAAATGGAGTCGTTTTGTTTGAAACACTTCGATCTGATTATGGAATTCTATGCAAAGTTAGCAGGTTTTATTGACATACGTGGTTCATGGATTTTGAAATTTTTAAGTGAAATGCCCAGTCAGAATGAAGAGTTTAAGCTTCAGATGAAGGATAGATTGACAGATCTACTGAAAAGTTCCCAATGTCTCTATGGCATTGATGAAACATTTAGAGTTAGTGGGCTTTGGATCCAATATTGCAACACTCATGGTTCTTTACCAATATTTGTTCTGAACAGATTGAAGGAATAAATGCCACAGGCAAGTCATAAGAATCTGCAATATCTTATGTGTTCATTTAATCGGATGCTTGTATTCCATACAGACTTTCAAAGCATCCGTGATGATGTCATGAAAAGAGTCAAGATGGTTCTAAAGGAGCAGAGATCATTTAGCCTTGCAATAGAAGTATTGGAATTTTTATACTTCCATAGGTCCCAATTGTGAGGTACGATCATGAAGATATTTCAGAAATTCTTCAGTATATTCCGGAATGGATGAGTAATATTACACCGAAGGATGTCATCATTTCTCTGATTTATTTAAAAGACTTCAATTTTTACGATGAAAGCATGTTATATTCATTTAAAGAGTATTTTATTAATCAGAAAATTGCCATTAAGATGCGCTATCTTATAGCATTTTATGACTTAATGTTCCGTGTGGGATATGAACCAAAAGAAGAATTTGTGAAATTATTCAATGAAAAACTTGAAAAAAGAGTTTGATGACAAACTAACCTAAAAGGAACAGGTAAACAGTGTCTTGTTGCTTTTTACTAGTAGCTATGAAATTTATTTGCAGAAATTTATTTCTAAGGTATTTTCACTTGAGTACCTACAGAAGTTTTTTAGAAGGTATGTACATGTAGAATACAAGTTCTGTTAATCTGTACATTTATAAATGTATATATTGCAATTAAAGTTTGTGTGAGAATGAGTTGGTAGCAGTGATTGATTGAAAGTTTGATTGACATCCAGCAAGTAATATTTCAGCTATATTCATTGAAAGTTTGATTGACATCCAGCAAGTAATATTTCATCTGTATTCATTGAAAGTTTGATTGACATCCAGCAAGTAATATTTCAGCTGTTTTCATTGAAAGGTTGATTGACATCAAGCAAGTAATATTTCAGCTGTTTTCATTGAAAGGTTAATTGACACCTGCAAGTAATATTTCAGCTGTATTCATTGAAAAATTGACACCAGCAAGTAATATTTCAGCTGTATTCATTGAAAGGTTGATTGACATCCAGCAAGTAATATTTCAGCTGTTTTCATTGAAAGGTTGATTGACACCTGCAAGTAATATTTCAGCTGTATTCATTGAAAAATTGACACCAGCAAGTAATATTTCAGCTGTATTCATTTAAAGGTTGATTGACATCCAGCAAGTAATATTTCAGCTGTTTTCATTGAAAGGTTGATTGACATCCAGCAAGTAATATTTCAGCTGTATTCATTGAAAGTTTGATTGACATCCAGCAAGTAATATTTCAGCTGTTTTCATTGAAATGTTGATTGACATCCAGCAAGTAATATTTTAGCTGTTTTCATTGAAAGGTTGATTGACACCTGCAAGTAATATTTCAGCTGTATTCATTGAAAAATTGACACCAGCAAGTAATATTTCAGCTGTATTCATTGAAAGGCTGATTGACATCCAGCAAGTAATATTTCAGCTGTTTTCATTGAAAGGTTGATTGACATCCAGCAAGTAATATTTCAGCTGTTTTCATTGAAAGGTTGATTGACATCCAGCAAGTAATATTTTAGCTGTTTTCATTGAAAGGTTGATTGACACCTGCAAATAATATTTCAGCTGTATTCATTGAAAAATTGACACCAGCAAGTAATATTTCAGCTGTATTCATTGAAAGGTTGATTGACATCCAGCAAGTACTACTAAGATTTCAGCTGTTTTCAGAAACAATGACATAACAAAATTCCACATGTTAACTCGTTTGCTAAAGAACAAGGTAACCAAGGCCATTCTTTTTTCTGATTGACTGAAAATAAGAAATCTAATGCAATCCAAATGTTTTGTAATTTTGTACATGTACAAATTAGGTACTAGTATTGGGTTTTAAACAAAGATGCCTTATCGCAACCGTATCCGATAAATATGGCCACCATAGCTAATCCTTGTTTCTGATTAGCAGTAATGAAAAAAAATCTTTACTAAAAGAACATGCCAAATGATTAAAATTATGTGTACACATGTGGTCATCTAGAAAGATTCCTCATTTCCTCAAAATAAAAAATCTGTCTGATATGATAATGTTTTTTCTATTACATGTATTAAATGGTGAATGTTTTATAATTTGGTACTAATGATGTGCATGATGTCTACTACAAAGATTTTTTTGCTCAGTCCTGAAGGAAGACATGAGAAATTTTTGTTTCTGATTGGCTATAATTTGCAAGGTCTTCTCCTCAAGCCCTAATGATTTGGGACTGTGTGGAATTGGAGTATACTACATGTAGTTATAAGTCCTTAACAATGATTCCTGTTTTTTTCTGGATCGGACTTTAAACAAGGCTTTAGTGAGAAACCCTTATTTCTGCTTGCTTGTCAATTTAACAGTTTTGTACCGTTGCAATGCAGAGCACATGACAAAGAAATTCAATGAGTTCGTTCATCCATCAGACTTGTAAGCTCTCTTAAGCCTACTATTCCTGTCAGATTTTCATGAAATTTAAATTAATGTTCATATCAACAATATCTTGGACAAGTTCCAAATTCAGAAATGATTGATTATTTTTGTGAAAGTTAAAATGCATATCAATATTATAATTATAAAGAAAAATCTTGTTTTGATCTTTTTCTTGTTAGGTTTGCTTGAAATTAAAATCAACTGTTTATGCCAATAATATTTTAAAGATGTTTGAAAATCATCAATGATCTTTTTTTAGAGTTGTGGGAAATTAACATACTAGTAGGTGCTATCATGATGATCTGTTTTAAAGGTGGTCACCTGATTATTGATTGTTTTGGTATTTTGCTAATACATTGCATTTTTTCTAGAACAAGGTGAAGGTGTAGATTGATAATGACTACGTAACCCCGTTTGATTCTGAAGCATGCTGGTGGATGGATATCCCGATGGTATCACCAGCTCAGTTGCACTAGTAGTGCTGACAAGAATATTTATGATTTTTTCTGTAATAGTCATTGTCTGAATTTACTGCTCCATAATCTCAAAACTAATTTAATTCTAAAGGTTTTCCATTTGCAAAGTGTAGATGGCTTAACCAGATTTGGTATAATGTTTTGGAAGTTTGATGATTAAAGCTCTACAAAATCTGTATTTTTTGGCTTTTAATAGTTGTGAATTTGATTGCATGTTGACGAAATCCCACATCTGGCATAGTAAAGTTTATAACCTTGGAATCATTGATGACATTTTATTTGCATATAAATAAACTGTATAGGAATACTGACTTTTGATTGCCTAGAAAATGTTTTCTATCAGAGGATGAAACAACAACAAAACAATGAGACATGCCGTCTTTGATGTCATATACTAGTACATGTATTGCTCCACGGGAAACTCATGTTGTGTGTTGATTTTTAATGTTTCAATATAATTACAATACATATTTTCTCCATTGTGGGATAACAAAATTTTCATTGTGCACATTTAATATAATGCTCTGCGGTTTATACAATATGCAAAACAGAAATTTTGTTTATCCTTCGATGGAGAAAATATTTTATATATTTAATCCTTATTGATCTATTTGTTTCTAGAATCCCAAGAAGTAATTCTGGTAGAGTTATTACATGTAGCTTTACATTTGAATGGTTGCAGGTATTCCTTACTTGCGGTAAACATGATTTATCTCCCATTTTTCAGAGTTATCTGTTCTTTAGAGCGTGTACTTTATAGTACCTACTGTGGGTAAAAAGTTGTTTTTCTGCAATATTTTGTATTTACATTTATCAAAGCCTCTGGTAATATTCATTATGATGTGCAAACTTATTCTGCAGTTTATTGTAGTTGTACTGGAACAGTCAGTTCACAAAATTATTTAGAAAAAATAAAAACTGGTTGTTTTCATATCTCCTCAATACTAGATACCTGCTGTTAGGAAAGACAATTCTTGAAAAGTTACTCTATTAAGAAAATAGGGAATAGTTTTTCGCAGTGTTTACATTGATCCACTTATTTTTAGAAAAAAGGATGACAAGTTTATGTGTGAACATACAGAGATCAAACTGATGCTGCTGAATAGTCAACTTGTTATTGATTATCCAGACTTACATGTTCCATGGATTATGGAAAACTTTAGATTCCGTAACCTGCCATTAAGTAAGTAAGACTTTCTTTTAAAAATGACCACAAAGTTTTATAATGGCGTGGTTCTATCTGCTTTATCTGTCATTAGACAGCAGAGTTCACAGCTTAACACTTTGATCTTGCTATAGTTTAGCAGTAGTTTTGTATATTTTGCCTAATTAAAAGTTTTACATATTTTGAAATGGAAGAGATACTAGAAATTGTGAAAGATTTTTTCCAATTTTTTTTAAATTCTTGATTTTTCAAATGGCTAGAACAGAGCCTGTCAAAATAAAACCATACAATTAAGCATCACAAGGTTTGAACGATCTGATATTTGTGAATTCAATTTCTACTAAGATCTCTTTTACAAATTTGTAAAACTTTTCCTACATTCTGGAAGTGAAACTTAAAAATTCTGTTAGCAATAATGATTTTCTTATAAATGCAGTTTTGTAAATTATTGAAACTTTGAAATCATCAATCTACTCTGAAGTATATTTTGTTCGTAGAATTGGGAAGGTTATCAAAATAATCTATAGGCTAAGTTGATAATTGGAAACCAGCAAAAATTTTCCACTGGCATATAAAATTTATCTGAATATCAGATAGATAGTAGATTAGTTTCAACAAATATGGAATGCTTGCATAGGAAATTCAACATAAGAACTATTGCGAATTATTTAAGATGGATTTGAAATTTGAATTTGTAGATGATCTGTTCAATAAGTTCAGAATATCAAATTGTTGTGGATTACATATCAAAATTGGACATTAGAATGGAGTTAAACATGAAAGTAGATTTTGTCTGAAATGTAAAGTAATAGCACCACATATTTGAGATGATTTTCACCATCTGTTTAAGTGTTTCAACATTACAAATGCAAAAACTTGAAAAGACCAAACATATTGGTTGCTATTTTTATTTGCTAATCTTATAATATTAAAGTATGACCAGTATAATTGGAATGTTTGGTTTAACTTGTGCAAGATATTTCTTACTTAATTAAAGCTTGTCATATCTATATAAATATGGTTTGAATCTGTTAAGAAATTAATATTACTAGCTGGCTTATAACAACATATTCACTTTGTTTTTATCATTGAATTCTAGCACAATATTTTACACAGTTGAAATAAGTGGAATGCAAGTGGATGTAGGTGGTAAACAACCGATGGGTCTTGGTCACAGGAACGGCCAAAATCAGAATTATCAGTGAATAAGGTAAGAAAACTAAACTTAGATCACTGGAAAAAATTTACTATATGGATTCTAGATCTCATAAAAGGATATATTGTTGTATCCTTTCCACAGCTTTGTACCAAATGAAATCTCATTCTCTGATAGTGAAATTGAAATAGTTAACAAAGAAGTACAAACATTGATAGAAAAAGGTGCAGTTGAACTTGTGAGGGAAAAATCAGAAAAATTTATTTCAAATTTAATTTTAGTTCCGAAAAAGGATGGAACTCTTAGACCTTTTATTAATTTAAGGAGATTAAATGAATTTGGTGAATATCAACATTTTAAGCAAGTGAATATTAATTGTGCATTAGAGTTGGTTCAAGAAAATGATTTCATGACCTCCATCGACCTGAAAGATGCTTATTTTAGTATAAGTATTGACTCAAATTTAAAAAAAAATATTTGGCTTTTTACTGGAAAGATAATTTGTTCAGAATATTTACTAAGGTCAATCGACCAATATTTACAGTATTTAGGGAAAATGGTGTCAAATGTTGTTACTACATTGATGATTCCCTTATTGTGAATGAAAATCCTGAAATTTTTTTATGATGAAACATGTTTGATCATTAGAGAACTTGATAATCTTGAATTCACTGTGAATTTAAAACAATCTGTCCTCATTCCTACCCAAAGAATAATTTTTTGGCCTAATAATAGATTAATGAATTCAAAGTATTTATACAGAGGAAAAGGTTAAAAAAATAACATCTCTGGGTGAAAAACTGTTAAGTCAAAAGAAGATTACTATTAGACTACTAGCATCTTTTATTAGCTTGGTAGTACATGCATTCAATACTGTGTTGTTAGGTCCAGTTCATTACAGAGCTTTGGAAAGAGATTAGGTTAAAAACCTGAGATTCCAAAATGATTATGATAAAGAAATTTTGCTTTCAACAGACAGCAGGTCTGAGATAAACTGGTGGCTTTTTCAAAATATTAGAAAAATGGTAAACCTATAAGACAAAAGCAAATGTGATCTATGAACATTGTCATTATCACTAGTGTGATTGGTTTATTAGTGTATTTCTTACAATTTATGTGTTTTATGGGACTTCCTGAAGGAACTTATTGCCTTGATGTGTCTTCTGTATTGAATATTGATTTGATTTGATTTACTATAATAACGTATCACTTACTTTATATTGCTTAAATTTGTACTTTGATATGTGTTTGTGTCAACTCGGCGAATATGCTATATTTGTTTGTTTGTTTGAATTATGTTTTAACGCCACTTTCAGCAATTTTTCAGCTATATTATGGCGTCCAGTTTTTATTGGGGGAGGAAGCCGGAGAGAACTCCTGACCTGCGGTAGGAAAACTGGCAATCCTTGTCAATGAAGATAGGAGTCGAGTACACCCTCCTGTCTGCAGTGAGAATCGAACCCGGAATCTAAGTGTTGACAGACCACGTGATCAATAGCAGACGAACTACCTTAACTACTCTGCCACCATGGCCCCTCAAATATGCTATATAAAATCCTCGTAGAGCCCAGGGCGAAATGTATAAGCATGTTCTCTCATCTTAACATACCATATGGATGTCAAGAATGAGAGTCATTCTTATAATTGAGCCAGAGGCTCAAGAGGGTATTATATATCCTCACAGTCCCAATCCTTTATATTTTGTTGAACACAAACATACTTCTAACAATGATGAGCACAGGTTTACACAGGTATTTATGTAACAGGAGTATCACGTGGTATGTGTATGACTACCATCTGTACTATTTTTAACTTCTTTGAAGTAGAGTTATTTCCGCTATGCCTCACTGCACTCGGCAAATGATATGCTATATAATACCCTCTTGGGCCTCTGGTTCAATTATAAGAATGACTCTGATCCTTCACATCCCTATGGTATGCTTGGATGAGAAAACATTAGACTATAAATGTACATTATAAAGCTTATTCTTCATTTGGTGCCAAAATAAAGTACTGTCAATCATTATCTGTCATATGGACTACTACTGGATAACAACAAAAAAAGTATTTCGAAATAAACTAGGAAGTAATAAAACAACTATTAAACTGAACGAACTGGGAAGGTAGAGTTTTCCTTTCTGATATGTAATGAATTGCATGTAATGTCAATCTGAAATTAAAAATCAGAATCACATGATTAGTTTTACATTAGAAATTGACTTCTTCAATGGTTATATATACAAATAGCAAATAATAATATTGTAGGTAGTTTTTGTTTGTAATCAGTATATATCGTAATATTATTGTATGATATCCTTTTTTGTGTACTGAAAATTTTTTTGTTTGAATGGAATTTAACGCCACTTTCTGCAATGTTTCAGCTCTGTCATGGCATTCAGCTTTTTTTGGTGGAGGAAGCTGAAACCAAGGAGAAAACCCTATTCCTTTGGTAGGAAAATTGGCAATTCTTGTCAGCATACACTCTACCCACATTGCAACCTCTGAGCCATGGACAGGCTTTCCTCTTTCTGAATGATGTTTTCCTAGACACGACAATCAGACAGACACCTATGATTTTGTTATTGGGTTCTGTTGTTTTAAGCTCCTTCATTGTGTTATGTGTCTTTGTTCCTTGAATAATTTGGCCTGTCATCCTTTTCTGAGGTCACTTACACTGTTACGATACTAAATGAAAACACATCTCCACATACTTATTCAAGAGTGGCCGTAATGACCAAGTGGTCTAGGTAGCAATCTACAAATCATAATAAGTGGATAGTGGGTTCAAGTCTGAGTTCAAGCAAGGCATGCTCCTTCTCCAATCTATCATAAATGACAAGGATATCAAGCAAGGCATGCTCCTGCTCCAATCTATCATAAATTACAATGATGTCAAGCAAGGCATGCTCCCGCTCCTATCTATCATAAATGACAAGGATGTGAAGCAAGGCATGCTCCTGCTGCAATCTATCATAAATGACAAGGATGTCAAGCAAGCCATTCTCCTGCTACAATCTATCATAAATGACAAGGATATCAAGCAAGGCATGCTTCTGCTCCAATCTATCATAAATGACAAGGATGTCAAGCAAGGCATGCTCCTGCTCCAATCTATCATAAATGACAAGGATGTCAAGCAAGGCATACCCGTGCTCAAATTCATCATAAATGACAAGGGTATAAAGCAAGGCATGCCCGTGCTCGAATCCATCATAAATGACAAGGATATCAAGCAAGGCATGCTTGTGCTCTAATCCATCATGAATGACAAAGATATCAAGCAAGAACATGCTCGTGCTCGAATCTATCATAAATGACAAGGATATCAAGCAAGACATGCTCGCGCTCAAATCCATCATAAATGACAAAGATATCAAGCAAGGCATGCTCGTGCTCGAATCTATCACAAGGAAATAAAGCAAGGCAAATCCATCATAAATGACAAAGATATGAAGCAAGGCATGCTCGTGCTCTAATCCATCATAAATGACAAAGATATCAAGCAAGAACATGCTCGTGCTCGAAACCATCATAAATGACAAGGATATCAAGCAAGGCATGCTCGTGCTCAAATCCATCATAAATGACAAGGATGTCAAGCAAGGGTTTCTCCTGCTCCAATCTATCATAAATGACAAGGATGTCAAGCAAGGCATGCTCGTGCTCTAATCCATCATAAATGACAAGGATGTCAAGCAAGGCTTGCTCGTGCTCAAATCCATCATAAATGACAAGGATATAAAGCAAGGCATGCTCGTGCTCAAATCCATCATAAATGACAAAGATATCAAGAAAGGCATGCTCGTGCTCAAATTCATCATAAATGACAAGGATATCAAGCAAGGCATGCTCGTGCTCTAATCCATCATAAATGACAAAGATATCAAGCAAGAACATGCTCCTGCTCGAATCTATCATAAATGACAAGGATATCAAGCAAGGCATGCTCGTGCTCATATCCATCATAAATGACAAGGATATCATGTAAGGCATGCTTGTGCTCGAATCTTTCATTAATGACAAGGATATCAAGCAAGGCATGCTCGTGCACAAATCCATCATAAATGACAAAGATGTCAAGCAAGGCCATCTCCTGCTCCAATCTATCATAAATAACAAGGATGTCAAGCAAGGCATTCTCCTGCTCCAATCTATCATAAATGACAAGGATGTCAAGCAAGGCATGCTCGTGCTCTAATCCATCATAAATGACAAGGATATAAAGCAAGGCTTGCTCGTGCTCAAATCCATCATAAATGACAAGGATATCAAGCAAGGCATGCTCGTGCTCAAATCCATCATAAATGACAAAGATATGAAGCAAGGCATGCTCGTGCTCGAATCTATCATAAATGACAAGGATATCAAGCAATGCATGCTCGTGCTCAAATCCATCATAAATGAAAAAGATATGAAGCAAGGCATGCTTGTGCTCTAATCCATCATAAATGACAAAGATATCAAGCAAGAACATTCTCGTGCTCGAATCCATCATAAATGACAAGGATATCATGTAAGGCATGCTTGTGTTCGAATCTATCATAAATGACAAGGATATAAAGCAAGGCTTGCTCGTGCTCAAATCCATCATAAATGACAAGGATATAAAGCAAGGCATGCTCGTGCTCAAATCCATCATAAATGAAAAAGATATGAAGCAAGGCATGCTCGTGCTCGAATCTATCATAAATGACAAGGATATCAAGCAATGCATGCTCGTGCTCAAATCCATCATAAATGACAAAGATATGAAGCAAGGCATGCTCGTGCTCTAATCCATCATAAATGACAAAGATATCAAGCAAGAACATGCTCGTGCTCGAATCCATCATAAATGACAAGGATATCATGTAAGGCATGCTTGTGCTCGAATCTATCATAAATGACAAGGATATCAAGCAAGACATGCTCGTGCTCGAAACCATCATAAATGACAAGGATATCAAGCAAGGCATGCTCGTGCTCAAATCCATCATAAATGACAAGGATGTCAAGCAAGGCTTTCTCCTGCTCCAATCTATCATAAATGACAAGGATGTCAAGCAAGGCATGCTCCTGCTCCAATCTATCATAAATGACAAGTATGTCAAGCAAGGCATGCTCGTGCTCTAATCCATCATAAATGACAACGATGTCAAGCAAGGCATACTCGTGCTCAAATCCATCATAAGTGACAAGGATATAAAGCAAGGCATGCTCGTGCTCAAATCCATCATAAATGACAAAGATATCAAGCAAGGCATGCTCGTGCTCAAATTCATCATAAATGACAAGGATATCAAGCAAGGCATGCTCGTGCTCTAATCCATTATAAATGACAAAGATATCAAGCAAGAACATGCTCGTGCTCGAATCTATCATAAATGACAAGGATATCAAGCAAGGCATGCTTGTGCTCATATCCATCATAAATGACAAGGATATCATGTAAGGCATGCTTGTGCTCGAATCTATCATAAATTACAAGGATATCAAGCAAGGCATGCTCGTGCACAAATCCATCATAAATGACAAGGATGTCAAGCAAGGCATTCTCCTGCTCCAATCTATCATAAATAACAAGGATGTCAAGCAAGGCTTTCTCCTGCTCCAATCTATCATAAATGACAAGGATGTCAAGCAAGGCATGATCGTGCTCTAATCCATCATAAATGATAAGGATATCAAGCAAGGCATGCTCGTGCTCAAATCCATCATAAATGACAAAGATATGAAGCAAGGCATGCTCGTGCTCGAATCTATCATAAATGACAAGGATATCAAGCAATGCATGCTCGTGCTCAAATCCATCATAAATGACAAAGATATGAAGCAATGCATGCTCGTGCTCTAATCCATCATAAATGACAAAGATATCAAGCAAGAACATGCTCGTGCTCGAATCCATCATAAATGACAAGGATATCATGTAAGGCATGCTTGTGCTCGAATCTATCATAAATGACAAGGATATCAAGCAAGGCATGCTTGTGCTCGAATCCATCATAAATGACAAGGATATAAAGCAAGGCATGCTCGTGCTCAAATCCATCATAAATGAAAAAGATATGAAGCAAGGCATGCTCGTGCTCGAATCTATCATAAATGACAAGGATATCAAGCAATGCATGCTCGTGCTCAAATCCATCATAAATGACAAAGATGTGAAGCAAGGCATGCTCGTGCTCTAATCCATCATAAATGACAAAGATATCAAGCAAGAACATGCTCGTGCTCGAATCCATCATAAATGACAAGGATATCATGTAAGGCATGCTTGTGCTCGAATCTATCATTAATGACAAGGATATCAAGCAAGACATGCTCGTGCTCGAAACCATCATAAATGACAAGGATATCAAGCAAGGCATGCTCGTGCTCAAATCCATCATAAATGACAAGGATGTCAAGCAAGGCTTTCTCCTGCTCCAATCTATCATAAATGACAAGGATGTCAAGCAAGGCATGCTCCTGCTCCAGTCTATCATATATGACAAGGATGTCAAGCAAGGCATGCTCGTGCTCTAATCCATCATAAATGACAAGGATGTCAAGCAAGGCATGCTCGTGCTCAAATCCATCCTAAATGACAAGGATATCAAGCAAGGCATGCTCGTGCTCAAATCCATCATAAATGACAAAGATATGAAGCAAGGCATGCTCGTGCTCGAATCTATCATAAATGACAAGGATATCAAGCAATGCATGCTCGTGCTCAAATCCATCATAAATGACAAAGATATGAAGCAATGCATGCTCGTGCTCTAATCCATCATAAATGACAAAGATATCAAGCAAGAACATGCTCGTGCTCGAATCCATCATAAATGACAAGGATATCATGTAAGGTATGCTTGAGCTCGAATCTATCATAAATGACAAGGATATCAAGCAAGGCATGCTCGTGCTCGAATCCATCATAAATGACAAGGATATCAAGCAAGGCATGCTCGTGCTCGAATCCATCATAAATGACAAGGATATGAGGTAAGGCATGCTCGTGCTCCAATCCTTCATAAATGTCAAGGATGACCAGCAAGGCATGCTCGTGCTCGAATCCATCATAAATCACAAGGATGTGAAGCAAGGCATGCTCGTGCTCCAATCCATCCTAAAGGACAAGGATGTCCAGCAAGGCATGCTCCTGCTCAAAACCATCATAAATGACAAGGATGTCAAGCAATTCATGCTCCTTCTCGAATCCATCATAAATTACAAGGATGTCAAGCAAGACATGCTCGTGCTCCAATCCATCATAAATGACAAGGATGTCAAGCAAGGCCTGCTCCTGCTGGAATCCATCATAAGTGACAAGGATGTCAAGCAAGGCATGCTCGTGCTCTAAACCATCAAAAATGACAAGGATGTCAAGCAAGGCATGCTTCTGCTGGAATCCATCATAAACAACAAGGATGTTAAGCAAGACATGATCGTGATCCAATCCATCATAAATGAATAGGATATCAAGCAAGGCATGCTCCTGCTCGAATCCATCATAAGTGACAAGGATTTAAAGCAAGGCATGCTCCTGCTCGAATTCATCATAAATTTTTGTTTGTTTGAATGGTGTTTTAACGCCACTTTCAGCAATTTTTCAGCTATTTCATGGCGTCCAGTTTTTATTGGGGGAGGAAGCCGGAGTACCCGGAGAGAACCCCCGACCTGCGGAATTCATCATAAATGACAAGGATATCAAGCAAGGCATGCTCGTGCTCGAATCCATCATAAATGGCAAGGATATCAAGCAAGGCATGCTCGTGGTCGAATCCATCATAAATGACAAGGATATGAAGTAAGGCATGCTCGTGCTCCAATCCTTCTTAAATGTCAAGGATGACCAGCAAGGCATGCTCGTGCTCGAATCCATCATAAATCACAAGGATGTCAATGAAAGCATGCTCGTGCTCCAATCCATCCTAAATGACAAGGATGTCCAGCAAGTCATGCTCCTTCTCGAATCCATCATAAATGACAAGGATGTCAAGCAAGACATGCTCGTGCTCCAATCCATCATAAATGACAAAGATGTCAAGCAAGGCCTGCTCCTGCTGGAATCCATCATAAGTGACAAGGATGTCAAGCAAGGCATGCTCGTGCTCTAAACCATCAAAAATGACAAGGATGTCAAGCAAGGCATGCTTCTGCTGGAATCCATCATAAACAACAAGGATGTTAAGCAAGGCATGATCGTGATCCGATCCATCATAAATGAATAGGATATCAAGCAAGGCATGCTCCTGCTCGAATCCATCATAAGTGACGACAAGGATGTAAAGCAAGGCATGCTCCTCCTCGAATCCATCATAAATGACAAGGATGTCAAGCAAGGCATGCTCTTGCTCGAATCCATCATAAATGACAAGGATTTCAATCGTGGCATGCTCCTGCTCGAATCCATCATAAATGACAAGGATGTCAAGCAAGGCATGCTCCTGCTCGAATCCATCATAAATGACGAGGATGTCAAGCAAGGCATGATCCTGCTTGAATCCATCATAAATGACGAGGATGTCAAGCAAGGCATGATCCTGCTTGAATCCATCATAGATGACAAGGAATGTAAATTTTCCTGATATTGGTATGGTATTCGTGTAGAGTTCAAATATATTAAATGTTACATATTACTTTGACTCCTAATAATTTTTTTCAGAGGCTCAGAAACAAAGAAAAAGAATTTCAGACAGAAGAGAGACTTTTAACATGGATCCTGAAACTTTGGCAGGGTCATCTGATACATTATTGGTCAGACAAAAGAAAGTACATAAAAATAGAATGTGTAAAATTACTGGAACGGTCATGTTCCTGAGGTCAGCATGCAGTCAGATTTGTTGTAAAATAGATATTGTTTAGAAAGGAAACCGATCAAACAACAAGAGCCCAAAGTCGAGGGATGATTACAACATTCAATACAAAACAAAATCCAAAAACACATTAGCAGAAAGTGAGTTACCCAAACCCAATAATAACCATAGGAGCACTCCGACTAGTAAGCAGTGCCTACCTCTAAATAGACACCCATAGTCATTGTCATGTCTAGGAAAGAGTCAAATCCCTGAATAGGATTGCTTATATATGACTTATAGAAAAATGTCTGAATGGTGATGGCCATAGAATTTCTAAACCCTAGTACAGAAAGCCAGTGTTTGAGAAGCTTAGTTAACAGCAGTGAGTGGTCTAGAAAATCTAGAAAATCGAAATAAAGATAGCAGTATCTAGCATAATGTGTAAGTTGTGAAATGTACACACTTTATGCCCAAGCTGTTGTAGAGCCTAGTTTTTAGTTTTCCTGAGTCTATATATAGAAGTAAATCATAAATAACTTTTTCTTTTACATCACAGATTCAAAGAAACTTAAGTTCTACACCCATTGCACCCAAAATCTTCAAGTGATAACTGACAATCTGAGCATCGTCAATGATGAAAGCCTCCATAGTATTTGTCCAGATGACGGACATACCATGAACCTAAGTCCATCAACTGGAATTGCAACTTAGAAACATAGACAGATTCAGTAGAGGACTATACCAGGAAATTTGCTTAAAAAAAGACCCAGAGCTTTATGCCTTATCTGAGTGAAGAGTGGATAAAAAACTTGAGGCCATTGATTTAAATAAGAATTGGTGGATGCAGATGGTCATTGAGTACAAAAGCATCATCAGTCATTAATATTCATACAAACATAATTTCATAGCAGGCTCATGTAAGTGTACCACACTACCTCTATCGAAACTCCTGTCTACTATTTTGACAGCAATAAAACCAGCCTAAAAAATTCAGTGACACTTGCTTTTCCATGGGAGTGGCATAAATAAAATGTGGATACTAAAGAATTTGAAAGACCTGGAAGACATCTTAAGATCTGGATCTCTTTTCCAATGTATCAGTATTACAGCCTTTGATTTTTTTTGACACTCTACAAGACCATCTTCCATATGCAGCTTAAAAACCAGCCTTAAAGATCTTATCAAACACTACTTTTAAAAGAAAACGGAATGAGACAATATAAATACCTAGTAATTAGCTTAATCAGAGTGAGTCCTTCTTAATCCTACATTTGACTTTTTCCTAGACCTGACAATGAGTAACTTTACACGTGTCTAATTAGAGGCAGATACTGCTTACTCTTCCATAGCACATGAGTGCCCCCATGTTTTGGGGGGATCGGGGTTTTTGTTTTATGCTGTTTATGTTTGTCTAAATATGGATTTTAATCGTCCTTTGACTCTCAGCTATTTTTCTAAACACCAAACCACAAAACTTACACATAAATAAACGCGTATAGAAAGACAGAACAGACCAGAAACAAACTTGTGCAGAACAAATAAAAATAGTTGATTGCTCCTGCAAAGATACATTATGTTCTTTGGCTATGAACATTGGATTGCCTTTCTTTTACATGTGTAGATTATATTGTCAGTGAAAAGCAAAACACAAAAAAAACTGTTCGTAAAACAGTTTTTTCCAGTTCTTGAAGACCTTGTAGGGCGTCAAAAGTTTTAGAAGAGCAACTAAATTACCTTATTTATATGTTGCAGGTTAGTACCACAGTTCATATTTCAATGGATTATGGTTGAAAGTCTTGCAGTGTGCCTTGGGGCTGCAACATGAGATCTTTCATTTACTAACCAAACTAATCGAATGATGGTAGGACATGTTCCGAAGAAACCGATTATTAAATAAACTATTTCCTGTCAAGAACATGTCCATAATCACACGGTTAGCGATGCGTGCCAGAACATCCGAACAGGTCCTACCATCATTCGATTAGTTTGGTTAGTAAATGAAAGATCTCATGTTAAGTTGTTAAATTTTTGTCAAAAAACGTAAACATCTATGTACAAAAATTGGGGTTATTGGTAATTTGGATTTGAAATCCAAGATTTAATTTGAACTACTAAGAAAGAATTAGCAATGATTATTTTATTTTTATTTAGAAAAAATAATTAGATTCTTTTTTTACACACCTGTCCTCATCTCACCTTTCATACTGTCATCTTCTCTGACAGCATCTTCATTTGGCTCAGATGGAATGAAAAAAATTGGCTTTCTTTTGCAATTCATGCCTCTGCTTGGCTGAAACTTAAAAACATTTCCTTATGTCCATACATTGTGTAACTTGGTGCAAATACTGTTTGTGAGTTCCACTTTAAAGATTTCTCATTTAGACTTCCACGATTGATAGAACTGACAATGACAAATTGAAAATGTTATCCAGTGAGCTGTTCTTGCACAGTTGAATCTTTGTAAAGTGATTTTAACATCCTGGTACATCTATCTATAATGTTTTTAAACTTACCTTAGCCACATTATCAAGTGAGATTTTCTTATTATACCCCACGCAACGAAGTTCCTGGGTGGTATAATGTTTTTGACCCGTCCGTCCGTCAGTCGCGCCGTGTGTCATGCTGTTGTCGCCTGGATAGCGCTCTTATTTCTTAATGGATTTTCATGAAACTAAAGTCTTCATTTTTGAAACCGTTTAACCAATGGAAACAAAACTTACTTGCAATATCGTTTGGATGGTCTTCTTTAAAGTTTGTTTTTTATTGCCAATTGGAAATTCAAAATGGCAACCATCGTAGAATTTAGTTTATCATACGACCCTACAAAAACCTTTTTCTCTAAAACCGTTTAACCAATGGAAACAAACCTTACTAGCAATATTGTTTGGATTGTCCTCTTTAAAGTTTTTTTGAAAATTACAGGACTTAGTTTAACATCAGGGAAATGCCATCTTCATTGTCTATTAAATCAGGTGAGATATTCAGGCTATCAAGAGCCTCTGGTTACTGCGGCAGTTCTTATCATGAATAAAAACTATCCACTTGCAAAATTAACTCATCTTTAGCTTTGATAACTTTGGATTTCAGACCTTACTAGCATATACAAGAACAGTCATTTAATTTTTCTGTTTCCAGACGTTTCATTTTTCTGATAACATGCACATTTTACATGTATGTCTACATCAATGAAGGAAAATGCAATAAAAGTTTAAGATCTAATTGTATTACACGTGGGTGCATGATTATTTTATGCCTAACTTTTCAAGACTGGATTGGTAGTGCTTGCAAATCACTGCTTCAGAGTAAATTTCATCACCCCAAGAATCAATATCAAATCATAACATATTTGGATTAAACTGAAATTCAGACATGTAATTCAAATGCTCTTTATCCACTGAATCATACTAATTTAATAATCTGTACAGGACCACAACCCCCCCTTCCCACCCTTTATCTGTTTCGGCCTGGTTGAATAAAGTGTAACCTGGGGTTGTAGAATGTCATGTTGGGTGGACGGGGGAAACTATTGTTTACCTAATTTGTGTAGTGTAATCAATTCCTCCTACAACAAGGATTGCCAGTTTCCATATCACAGGTCTGGGGTTTTGGTACTCTGGCTTGCTCCACCAATTAAAACTGGATGTCATGATATAGCTGAAAAATTGCTGAAAGTTGCATTAAACACCAAACAAACAAAAACAAAATCATCTTACAACTTTCAACCTAGATCCTTAAAACTTCACAAAAAAATTGCAGATATAATTAAGTTGTAAACTTTCTATTATGAAATTGTTTCAGAAAACTTTTCCCATTTTACAAGACATACGAAAGTTATTTTTTCGCAAAATGTTACAGAAGAGGGTACATATTTTGTGAAATCAACTCCTCCTACAGCTTAAAACCCAGATCCCTGAAACTTAACAGAAAGATTGCACACATATTGAAGTTATGCACCTGATATTAGGGAATTGTTTAAAACATGATCACTCATAAAAGGTACCTATGTTTTTAAATCAAGACCTCCTATAGCTTTAAACCCATTATACTAAAACATAACAGAAAGATTGCATACATATTAAAGTTGTGAACCTGGTGTAATAAAATTGTACAAGAAGTTTTATATCCAACCAACGAACGTTCTGGGACATGCAGATTTTCTGATCGACCTTTCGTTTGTTTGTTCGTTCATTCATCCGTCCATTTCCCCAACCCACTTCAGATTTACTTTTGCATTGAAGCTCTTTTATGAAGATGACTTCACATTTTCATAACACTTGT
Organism: Limnoperna fortunei; assembly: GCA_944474755.1. Classification (NCBI taxonomy): domain Eukaryota; kingdom Metazoa; phylum Mollusca; class Bivalvia; order Mytilida; family Modiolidae; genus Limnoperna; species Limnoperna fortunei. Next base: position 67,422,222 of record OX104117.1, read on the forward strand.
ACACAGTTACAACATAGGCAGATAGGGGCTGGTTATGAAAATGTGTCAAACAGGACATCAGTGTTGCAGTGACACATTTTCTTGTTTGCCGTATTTCCAGACTTGGGAACTTAGTAATTATTATCCAGGTTCATAGATAATGGTGCCATTTTGCTGTAATTATCTCCTCCTACAGTTATTGACATGGGTCCTCATTTTCGTTTTTTAACAAATTTTAAAACATTTATTAAGGTGCTTGAAACTGAACCATTTAAGAATTTTGTGGTTTTGTAGACAAATTAGATAAGAGACATAAATTATATTATAAAGCATACAGTACTGATGCACTATCTTATCTACTTTAACAGGACGATGCACAGTATTGTTTAAAGAGGATGTGGTGTTGCTTTTAATACCCACCATTCCGTTTTGGGATAGTCTCACTAAAATCACACAAATTTGTTCAAGGGGGTAGAGGGGTGGTTGTTTCTAAGCTGGAAACTTGATAAAAGAAGTAATATTGTTGTTGATTTTATAATTTGTTGTTCTTGATTTTGTAAACACATTCTGATGTTGTATTTTGTTGAAGAGCCTTTCAGGTTATGCTTCCCAGAATTGTAATAAGATCCTAAGAATTTTCACTAGTCTTGGACTAGCATGAGTATCCAACACACTGGTTTTTAGAATGACATAAACTTAAATATGAGACTCAACTTAATATTGTTTTGAGAAATCCAGGTCTAAACTTGTAAAACTGATACCTTTGGCAGCAAACTTGCAATACAATCCATTACAATTATGGTTGAAGTTGACAGAGGTCAAGACACTCATTTGCAACCCAAGACACATAGGCTTAATTCTATTCAGCAATTTCTCTACAAATGAATTTATTAGGTTGCCCTAAAGAAAGTTTGGTTGACTTATAATTTTCGCCAAGTGTCTTATTATCTTGTCTGGACATTTTCCTAGATATGTCTGATGAACAGGAAATTTTGTGAGTATGTTGGGCTGACCTGAAGTTGTGAAGTAAACTCAGAATATCTGTATAATGGCCATCATTTTCAAACTAGCGGCATTTGCAAACAAGTAAATGTCTCAGACTCTGTAATGGTTTGAACAATTCAATGAAAATGTGTACACTAATACAGTTGACTATAAAATAATTTCATGCGAAACCTCCCATTGTACCACACTCCTCCCTGCAGAAAATCAACTGTGTCCGGTGTCAATGAATTTTATTTCGAAGGCATATTCTAACATACCGAATTTCAATGAAATACTATGCACGGAATTGGGAGACTTTTGTGTTGGCATCCCAAACAGCATTAATAGTGTAGATTATGTTTTTGCTGCTCTTTCTGTTGTACACGATCTGAACAGTGTATGCACACAATTTTAAACTTTTTAAATACTGTGGCATTTTATATTTATAAATGTAGTCTTCTTGCCACATTGTTGCAGGTTTGTCTTTATTTTGCTAACAGCAAGTCATTACTGCTTCGGCAGTAGTAGAAAGTTAGGAACAGTGGCGGCAAAACTTCGTCATCTGCAGATATTGGGTTTTAATGTGGTAGAGGTAATTTTTATAAATGAGTCAACTACACAGCTGTCTCGTAAGAATTCTTGAAAACAATATGACAGACATCAGGCAGTTCGAGTTGCCAACTTCTATTTTTACGTTATATAAACATGACTCAAGCATTGAAAATGTAAACAAAACTTACATTAATACTTTGTACAATATCACTTCGATCTAATGATAGCCCCAATCCTTTTGAGTTATACAAGTTCTGAATATTTGCTGCTGCTGCAATAATATTCATCCATACTTCCTGGATATTGTTAAAAAGTTTCTGGGGTGTTTTATAGTTCTTGCTGTATTCTGTAAGGATCTCTTAATTCGGAGCCACAAGTCATATCATAGACAATGTTTCCAACTTATATTCTTTTATTATACAGGCTCACTTTACTAGAGAATTGTCATCTTGAAAACAATAAGTGTATGTGTGAATGACTGGACAACCAGACAAAGATTGGAATCAAGGATGTCTTGATATTTCCAAGCACTCATATTTCCATGAACCTTACACATTTCCAACACGTAATGCATCCCCATATCATTCAAGAAACCTTCCTTTGGTGAGTTGGGCATTTGCATTCCGGATGGTATGCCTCATTCGACAATCTCTTAATTTTCAATTCTAATTCTGAAGTTTAAAAAACAAATAAAACTGTATAAATCATCTATGAGCCATTCACATGCATGGTATAATTTAAAAATCATTTAATACCAAAATTATAAAGATACCAATACATTCTATATATTTACTTAATTTCTTATAATAGTTTAAAAATTGTTTTGTTCAACAAAATATGTATCATTCTGTTAAATAAAATCCAATTTATTTTTCATCTAACAGTACTTCCAAGACTTTTGTATAGAATATTGAATCACTCTCCCTTTGCTGTTTTACGTCATTTTCCGACATCGGTCGGTTACAAATATTACTTTTGTTGGAATAATTTTATAAATATTGGTTTATTATAATTCATTATATATATATATATATATATATATATATATATATATATATATATATATATATATATATATATATATATATATATATATATATATCATTTGTGAGATGTTGTCAACATACATATTTTACAGTATTACACAGGGATTTGACATTTTTGATGTACCAGAGGTAGTTCATCATTTTCCTTGAGAAAAGAATTATTTGCAATTGTGATTCATTTGGACTTATTTTAGGCTATATTATCTGAATCAACTTCAATTTTAGGTGGACCTCATGAGCAGTTACTTGCTTTTTGGCATCCTCATTTTGTTTTTTTTCTTCCATTGTTAATTTATGCAGACAAGAAATTGTTGCAACAGAAAAACTGCTTATGCATTCATGATGCTTTATGAATTTCTAGATACAAGCTATAAATTACTTTCATGATTTTATCGCCAAAAATTTATTTGCAAAGGACATTAGTAATCACTGTTATTTCAGAATAGTATTCCGAGGTAATTTGCAGATTTGAGTAAAATGTTATGGAAATTGCACTTTGCATGCAGCTGAATTACATATTAGTGTATGACATGAATATAATATCTTTCCAATTTACGAATGGGATTCAGCAGTGTATTACACCAAGAAAGGCAAGATGATGTATCTCCAGAGAAAAATCTATGAATTATTGTAATCAACTTTTAGCAGAACTTTTTATTTTATTTGCAATGCATGTTCCACGTAAACAATGTAAAGTAAACAATTTCAATTCATGTGAGGAACATGCATTGTAATTGTTAACTTGACATTTATAATTGTTTAGCCATGAAACATTGTTATTGCATCTCGTATTGGTTGTAGATTGTTAATGTTAGAACATTCTTCAGCTTTTATTTTCTCTTTTTTGACATCAAAATGTCACCCATTTACGCAAACCTGTCTAGCATAACAATAAAACTTTTGTATCACCTTCATATGCACAGTATTGTAGACCATGTTACAACAGTCAGTGAGACCAGCATATAGTGCCTCAAATACATCAGATAGTAAAACAAACAGTGCCTGTAATACAGCACACAGTAAGACAAACACACAGTCCCTGTAATACTGTAAATCTGGTTATTTTGGCGGTTTTCTCTCAAAGCCACGTGTTTTTATTTTGGCGTGTTTAATTATGGTGTTTTGTACGACCGGTGTGTTAGATTTTGGCACATTGTTGACAAAGATTGAAAAAATCACAAAATTTCTCTCTTTAAATTAGCCAGGTTATAATATTTGTTTATATATTTATTTATATATTGGTTTATAACTTACGGGGGCGGTGGATATTCACTTGGGAATCCAGCCATGATGCCTAAAATGTGTTAAGTTTTATTAGTTCTATGTAATTACTACTAACATCATACAAAACAGTTGTCCATGATTGTCCTTCTGCCAGTAAAGATAACGGATTTTAATTTTAATCCTCTTGTCCTTTGGCGTCTAATTAGTGTATCCTAAGCCAGACGTAATTTTGTGTTAATTATAAATAACCCCATTTATGGTACAGCACACGGCAAGACAAACATACAATGTTTGTTATACAGCAGACAGTATAACAAATACACAGTGTTTGAATACAGCACAGTAAGACAAGCATACAGTGTCTGTAATACAGCACAGTAGGACAACCATACAGTGTCTGTAATACAGCACAGTAGGACCAGCATGCATGGTCTGTAATACAGCACACAGTAGAGCAAGCATATACTAGTAGTGTCTGTAATACCGCACACAGTAGGACAAGCATACAGTGTCTGTAATACAGCACAGTAGGACAAGCATACAGTGTCTGCAATACAGCACAGTATGACAAGCATACAGTGTCTGTAAGACAGCACACATTAGGACAAGCATATAGTGTCTGTAATACAGCACACAGTAGGACAAGCATATAATGTCTGTAATACAGCACACCGTAGGACAAGCATACAGTGTCTGTAATACAGCACATTAGGACAAGCATACATTGGCTGTAATAAAGCACACAGTAGGACAATCATATAGTGTCTGTTATACAGCACACAGTAGGACAAGCTTACAGTGTCTGTAATACAGCACAGTATGACAAGCATACAGTGTCTGTAATACAGCACAGTATGACAAGCATACAGTTTCTGTAATACAGCACAGTAGGACACTTAAATATAATCCTTCAGATAGATACATTTATGTATATACCGTTGGATCCCACATGTCAATTATAGAGACACTTTAATTTTACCGGGGAGCATCAGTGGCCGAGTGGTTAAAGTAGTTCTTCTACTATTTATCACGTGGTCTCGTGGATATTGGCAAGTAGAAGTAGAGGAGAGTGACATGCCGAAAACAGCCTTCGTAACAAGGGAAGGTTTGTATCAAATTAGACAAGCCATTTGGACTGTGTGGTGCTCCCTCCACATTCGAGCTCCTTATGGAAACGGCCTTAAGAGGGTTACAGTGGCATATATGTTTGGTTTACCTTCATGACATTATCATCATTAGGAAGAGCTTTGAAAACATGTTGGACAATCTATCACAAGTGTTTGACAGATTGCAAGCTGCGGGTTTAAAACTAAAACCTAAGAAATGCACTTTATTTGCAAGGGAGGTTGAATATTTATGACTTCACATTTCTGCTGAAGGCATTTTCACCAATTAAAACAAAGTTAGAGTTGTCAGAGAATGGCCAGAACCTCGTAATACCACAGATTTAAGGTCGTTTCTTAATCTGTGTAATTATATAAAATTTGTTCCAAACTATGCAACGATTGCAAAGCCATTATACAGACTAACAGATAAGGGAAGGCCTTTTATTTGGAACGAAGAATGTCAATCTGCCTTTGAAAGGTCAAAGGAAAAATTAACAACAGCGCCTATCTTGGGACATGGATTTCTCTCACTGTTTCATTATAGATACAGACGCCAGTGATTCTGCAATTGGTTTTCCTCGGATACCGTTGAATTAAACGGTTGAAGTAGTAGATATATTGAACTGATGTGGAACAGGAACTGTAGGTAGAAATTAGTTCTACATATGATAGTTGTAGTTGTTGAGCAATATGTTGCTCCAATGTATAAGCGTATGGCCTTAAGGGTTTCCAGCATGATGTGCTAGGATTAATGCCCTTTATTTGTGATAAACAGTTCCTGTATAGAATAACCTCTGCGCAAGCATGTTGATGAGTTTGGGTCTGAAAAATGGCCCCCGTATGACGCTCCAGTTCGATTGTTTTATAAAGTAAATGCGAGGACGCATTCCCTTGGAGGCGTGTGTTATGTGATGAACCAGTATATTAATAACGTAGCAGACACTTAAATATAGTCCTTTAGATAGATACATTTATGTATATCCGGTTGGATCCCACATGTCAATTATAGAATAGATTAAATGCACCTCATAATGGAACAACCTAACACCCATCAGAGTGGACTCTCCCACTAGTATATAAGCAGCTGCAATCTTGGTAACTTTGTCTTTTGTATTGTGGCCATTGTCTGATGCAGACACCAGGAAAGATTGGTAAGTGAATATTGCTTGGGATTGGTATTGTAACTCTTGAAATGGGTTATACTAATACCCAGTGACATAATTATATATACATAGTGTAGTAATTCCTGCATAAGGTATACATTGTACTTATTTGACAGCAATAGTTATTTAGCCACGTTTTATCTGGAACACCGTTGATATTAAAGGTTGAGAGGGTGTTCAATAGAAGTGATTATATTGCAGTACATATAGAGTTGTACGCCACTTTAGTGTCATTTTGATAGAAGGTTGTATTACCACGAGTTAGGTGGTCTGCCTCAAGTGGTCTGCCATTGTGATTTTGAAAGTGGCGTTCCATATACAGTTGTCTGCCATAACGCAATTTCTCTTAGGTCCTGTGAAACCAGGTACAAACTTTAAACACGCAACCGACCAGCACACGACACATTCAGCAAAGTAATAGAGCAAATAGTAAGTATGTTTGTCTGACCTTTTGCACTGTTACTGGTATTGAATATAACTCTTCGGTTTAAAAGGTAGGGAATTTGGTGACGGTGAATGATTGTAAGTATGACAAGTCTTATCTCTCTCTTTCCGCTTGCATGTTGAGGTAGACACACGCTTACAAATATTCAGTAATAAAAGACATTTTAAATACCAGTTCCCCTATTCTTTTATCAGAATGCGACAAAGTGTTCCCCTTGGCAGTTGCTGTTTTGCAAGAAAGAAATCTGATTCAGAGGCTTTCAATGGGAGAGATCAACGATAAACACAAAATGTTGAAAACAGCTTGTAGATATAATGATAGACATCTGCACTTTTGTTTTGTTTTTATTGTTTAGTTGGATGATACATATTAAAGATAACGCTCAAACATTTAAACTTAATATTAGCCCTATAATGCATTTTTGCTATAACATAACTCTTCAAAAGCTTAAAATCTAAGACAGTAAAATACAATTTCTTTACGAATGAGTTTATAAAGATTAAGAGTGCAATATAAAACATGTAGTATATATTGAACTGATCATTGCGAAAGACAGAATGGTTATTTGAGATTGCTTCGGTTTCGTATGCAAGAAAAGGCAGTCAGTCTTTTGTTCAAAATCGATGTAAACAATTAGGCAGGCAACTTATTGACGTTATGGCCCTATAGTTGTCAGGATCTATCAACTTCTTATATAGCCATATATTGTCTACTAGTATTTCGATTACACATTTTTATGAAGATCAAAGGAAGCAAAGGGCAAAAAATAGACAAGATTATGAGCGTAGATAAAGTGGTACACGGATACCTATATGACATTGAACTTTACTATAAGTGAACGAATACTTGATTTTCTGGGAAAGGATCATGTGTTATATGAAAATTGATAGAAACAGAAGCAGGTCAAATCGCCCCTATATTGTAAATCTCCCCCTTGTAAAAAAGCCCCACAATAGACTCTTAACAAGAAAACAAGTACTATCTTTAAAAAAGATAGTCGACGCATTTATCTCTTAGAGATGTATGTAAAGTAGAACGGAAACTGAACAAACAACAAATAAGAAAAAAAAAACACTTTAAAAAATTTATCAAACGAAAGAAAGAGACAAGAAACAGTAACGTTTTCTCTCAATAATGTGTGTGTGTGTGTGTGTGGGGGGGGGGGGGGGGTAAATAATTAACGTGCTGCGAACTGTATCCAATTAAAATAAGGCTACGAAGGTTGCTGCATTGATGTATTAATCATGGACTTTTAAAACATGTTATTAAACAATAGGGTATTATCAAAAAGAGACTTTGCAATTAGAGCTCCATCTCCCGTCTGCACGTGAATGACGACGGACGCAAAGAAAGAAGATATAGGCATTAATGGCTTTAAAAATCATAGAGCTAACAATAAACATATTAAAATATTCTCAATGAAAAGCTATTTCATAAGATGAAGACCACAATGGTAAATAAAAGAAATATAAATCTTTCTATGTTTTTTTCTGTCGATGTAGCATAAATATTTACTGGAAAAAAGTTAGTTAACATTTTTAAAACTTCAAAACAGCACCTATTTTTTTTAAAGAAATTTCATAAGCGCAAATATGTACTTACATGCATCAAGTATTATTCATTACAGTTTGCGATTTTATTAATTTAACTATCTTTTAAAATGGGAACTTCAAAGTAAAACATTTTAATTAGAATTGTATTAACATGAACACAAAATGTCAATTCAATGCTAATTAAATGTGAATTGAAATATGTCATGTGTACGCTATTCGGCCAAAAATAGGGGGAGATAAATAATTGCAACGGAACCATCAGCGAATTTTATCCTCAATTCTATGTGTGTATAGTAAACAATACATGTGTTATCGAACCACTGTGTCTCATGTAAGTCATTTGGCGTTCCGATAATTTCCAATGACCCAATTACCTTTGTGTAGAATTATTTGTATGACAATAATTTCCCGATAGAGATAGAGGTTGCGTGTACAGGCAGTTAAATCGAGAAAATATGGCATAAATATATCACCAGCGTGAGGATTGTTTATAGATAAGATGGTCAACAAAGCAAATACTAATTCTACCCCAGACGAAATGCGCAAAAAATACACGACGTATAGTTTTATCATTTTAATTGTTTATCAGTTCCAAATGGCATTCTTTGGCATAAAATCATTTTCTAAAGCTTAATTACGACTACCAATTCTTTTAAAAATCCAGTCTGTTGGAATAACAATTAAGAAATGCAAATAGGGATACTTTTCAGAGTACAATATAGTAGATTGTTCGAACGCAGATTTTTTTAATATTTTTGTCCAATCAGAATGCAAGTTTGTCTTTAATTATAGTAAGTTACCATGGGTAAGCGTCTTTTAGTTCAAAGGTAACAATTCGAAAATATACCGACTGCGTCGGAAAAATAGCTTTGCAAAGTAACAAGTTTATACTTTATAGCGATTTTTATAAGTGTGAAAATTTTGCTCAAAAAGAGGGCGATATCATTAAGTGGTGCGATTTTGCCTAATGTGGGGCGTTTTTACAGGCTGCGATTTTGCAAAAAGTGGGACGCTTTAGACGGGGCGATTTTTCCGTGAGCGAATTGAATACCTAGAAACTAGATCAATTATTTTAATTTAAAAAAAACTTTCAGCTTCCTGGTTTCTGTCGAAAAAACCTTTCATTTTTTACCATTTTTCTTCTTCAGGAAAATTCTCCAGAACCTACAATAGGGCCTACTTTACCTTGCAACTATATGTACATGTATATTAAATTTCATTGAAAATAAGGTGATTTTATCGCCTGTACATTACCTCATATCTTTTATTTGACAAAAGACAAGTCCAAAACAATCCAAGTAAACTTAAAGTAAAATTAAACATACACTCGATTCTTATATATTATTATATTCTTTAGTAATGATAAGAATTATGTTACTTTGCGCGTTCACATCAATATACCAATTAATTAGCAATTTTCAAAATTTGTAAAGATTAATTACGATTTCTTATCATTATTTTCTTCATTACTTTGTAAAGCATGTTTCATTACCTTTTGGTGCATGCATTAGTACCTATTTTTATCATTCCATATGTTTAATACTGTGTATGTTGTATTTATAAATTTAAAGCAGATATAAATATTTCTATTGCCAATTCGCTAAGATACGAAAGTCTAATAGGCTCACAAATAAAAAATGTATCTCGTAATTTAACAAGATATTTATCTCGACATAGCTAGATAATTATCTGGTAATAACGAGATTACAATCTCGTTAATAACGAGATAACTTTCTCGTAATAACGAGATAATTTTCTCGTAATAATGAGATTACTGTTCGTGAGTTTGTATTTTGTTAACGTTTAAGTCTTGTCTAAACATTATTATTTCACAGATTGTTTTAAAATTATAATACTGTCATGTTAAAAGAAAACAAAAGCATTAATTATCTTTTTCAATTTTGTTACTACTGATCATATACTAAGGTTAAGTGTTCTAGTTTCCATATAGCAAAGTAAACTTCTTTAACTTGACTGATAACCCACATCATGATTACAAATGCTACTCTTGCAAGTTACTTCCGCTTCTGTCAGAGGTCTGGCATTTAAGTGGATGCAGGACACCATCCGCCATTTTTTGTGAAAATTTCAAAATAGATAGAACATTTATGGTAAATTTAATAATAATTTCTTTCATTATTAACTCTTAATTTCCATAAAATTTAAAATAATAATGAAAGTCTTATACTTATATTATTACTTTAATTTATCAATGGTTGAAATAAATTTTTTTCACATAAATGAGTTCGGTATTGGCAAAAATAATGAAAATGAAACTTTTAACAAGGGAGGTAATTTTGACCAAAAAATACCATTTTTTAGCACCTTTTGACCAGTTTTTTCACAATTGACAAAAATGTAACTCAGAAACCCCTATTTTTCTTTCCATCACTAAAATGTATGCTAATTGCATGACATTATATCAAAAATTCAGAAAATTTCATTGGACAGAATTTTTGTAATCCTTTATTTAAAGGCTTTTTTATTCTCTTCTCTGTATAATCTATTAGAAAATTTAAAATTTCAGTGCTCAAACTCTCGAAAATAAGCTCTGAAACCCCTATTTTTTATTTTGAATTATGATAACTTGTATAAAAAACTAACTATATGGCGAATTTAAAGAAAATTCATTGACAAATTATTTTCAGTGAAAGTGTCCTGCATCCCCTTAAAGTATGTAAAAACAGTGTATTGTTTTAACTTTATTGACATGGATATGACAGATTATCAGTAGATTCCAGTAGAAAGTTTACTTGTTTACTGTTTAACTAAATTTATTTATTGTTAATAAATTGATTTTATATGATAATGGAATGGTTATATCCCAGGGATTTTATTACTGTTATCTGTGGGACTTTACATGACCGAGGATACATAACTAGTCCTTTTGAAAAAAAAATACCACTATTGTTAATACATACAATTAAACCTTAATTGATAAAACCTGTAATAGACCGAGCAAAGCAAAAATAGACTAGCAAATCCATAGTACCATTAATAAAACCATCCATTTCATGTTTATTTTCAACATTTTGTTATCAGATATTGATATTTTATGTTTTTAGTGAAATGTGGGGTTTCATCTTTAAACGCATTTTCCCGTGCGCAAATTCAGCAAGAAAATCGTGCGGAACGTTTATTTTACACTTGATATAAAAAAGTTTGTACACCCTTGCAAACTACGTTAAACTTAGAGAAAAATGTCTAAATTTTCTAAAATTGTCGTAAATTAGTAAATCCATGATGTTTAAAGTCCTGTTTAAGGCTTTATTTGAGATACCCCTTCGCTCCTATTACATTTAATGGCTGACCCCATTTAAATATATCTTATGGATTTGTTTTGGACGAAACAAAAATTTTTCATTTGTTACAATTACGACAAATTGTATTCGTTCCGCCATTAAATGTAACTTGATTCCGTAATTTTGATTTACCGTTAAATTCAAAATGTCAACTCCCAGAAAAATTTCACCTCGATATTTCAAACATGGATTACTTAAGTGAACATAGTTTAATTTATAGAAAACATGTATAGTCTTTGTGCTTATGTTAGTTTCATTATATTTCATATGTTAAAATATACAGAACTTCTGAAAAAAAATTTGCTCCGAGAAAATAGAACTGACAGATAAAACCTCGCGTTTCAAATAATAATAAACAAGTACTATATTTAACAAAGATAGTCGACGCATTTAACTCTTAGAGGTGTGTGTAGAGTAGAACGGAAACTGAACAACAATAAGAAAAAAACTTTTAAAAATGATCAAACGAAAGAAAGAGACAAGAAACAGTAACGTTTTCTCTCATTAATGTGTGTGTGTGGAAAAAAGGGTGTGGGCTGTAAATAATTAACGTGCTTCGAACTGTATCAAGTCAAAATAAGGCTAATAAGGTTACTACATTGATGTATTAATCCTGAACGTTTTAAACATGTTATTAAACAATAGGGTATTATCAAAAAGAGATTTGCAATTAGAGCTCCATCTCCTGTCTGCACGTGAATAACGACGGACGCAAAGAAAGAAGATGGGCATTAATGGCTTTAAAAATCATAGAGATAACAGTAAACATATTAAAGTATCCCCAATGAAAAGGTATTTCAGAAATTGAAGACCAAAAATGGTAAGTAAAAAGTACTATCTTTAAAAAAGATAATGAACAAACAAAATTATCAAACGAAAGAAAGAGACATCATTCACGTTTTCTTTCATTAATGTGTGTATGTTGGGGGGGGGGGGGGGGTAAATAATTACCGTGCTGCGAACTGTATCCAATCAAAATAAGGTTATAATATAAGAAGATTGCTACATGGATGCATTAATTATGGACTTTTTAACACATGTTATTAAACAATATGGTATAATCAAAAAGAGACTTCGCAATTGGAGCTCCATCTTATGTCTGCACGCGAATGACGACGGACGCAACGAGAGTAGAAAGGAATTAATGGCTTTAAAAATCTTAGAGGTAACGATAAACATATTTAAATGTCCGCAATGAAAAGCTATTTCATAATTTTAAAACACAATGGAAAATGAAAAAATACAAACCTTTCTATGAATATCTCGGGGTTGTAATATTGTTTGTTGCGATGTATCGTATATATTAACTCGAAAACAAGTTAGTTAACGTTTTAAATTTCTCAAAACAGCACCCATTTTTAAATAAATTTCATAAGCAAATAAATGTACTTACATAGAATTGTATTAATTATGAACACAAAATGTCAATTAAATGCTAATTAAATGTGAATTGAGTAATTATGTACTTACATGCATTAGTGATATTCATTACAGTTTGATATTTTATTAATTTGACTATATTAGTATTAGAATGGTATTAACATGAACACAAAATGTCAATTCAATGCTTATTAAATGTGAATTGAAATATGTAATGTGTATTCTATTCCAAAAAAATAAGGGGGGGGGGATAAATAATTGCAACGGAACCATCAGTGAATTTTACTCTTAATTATATGGGCTGTGCGTGTATAGTAAACAAAATATGTTATCAAACAACTGTGTCTCACGTAAGTCATTCGTTCCGACAATTACCAATGACCTAATTACCTTTGTGTAGGATCATTTGTATGACAATAATTTCACGAT